>JAACJT020000032.1:7326897-7395114 GCA_009936485.2 Gymnarchus niloticus | reverse complement strand
GTAGAGTGGTATAGCGGAGGGTGTAGGGGGGGGGGGGAGAGAGGGGGGGGGGGGGGGGAAAGGGAGGATGGGGGGGGGGTGGGGGGGGGGGGGGGGGGGGGTTTTGGGGTCTGACCTCAGACCCTGTGGCTTCCAGAACAGTAGGGTAGGCGCTCTCAGGGGCCCAGGAGATGCACTCCACCACGTGCTCGTGCTCCCGTAGTTCCGCTTTGCACTCCTTGGTGGCAGTGACCCACACACGCACTGTCTGGTCATTGGAGCAGCTAGCAATCAGGGATCCATCCTGGTTGGGCCGCACCATGCGCACCCACTCCCGATGTCCCGCAAACGTCTTCACACAGTACCTGAGGAAGACCACAAGATATGGACAATGTGCACGGGCACCCATACGTCAGTTCCCAGCAGCCCTGTATTATATATATAGTAAGGAAAGCACAGAAGGAGCATTGCATTCAACTATGAAATAAGATAGAGAGTTCCGAATGAGGCACATTATCTGAATGGTAGGGAATACAATGTCAACAGAAAGTATGTTATTGGCTTGCAATCAATAAATCAATGTTAACTAACCAGACTCCACTCAAGTTTTAATGAGTCAAAAAAAGGAGCAAAGAGCCTCACTGCTTGAGACAAAGTGACAGGCATTGAAACCAGGCAGCCTGTCCTGACTCCGACCGACCAGCCTGTCACCTCGCAAAAACAGACACGGGCCGACATTCAGTGCAGGCAGGCCGACAGCCGCATGCAGACATGAGGCGTCACATACCCAGTGGCCACCTCCCACATTTTGATGGTCTTGTCCCTGGAGGCAGAGATGATATGATCTCCGTTGGGCATGATGGCTACAGACGACACATTGTGGTCATGCCCTGGACCACAGAAATGAGAGGTGGGTCAGGTATAAGAGAGAACTTCAAGTACAACAATAATCCTCAAATAATGAGACAACTCCCTCCCCCAAGTCACAAATCAGACAACCCCAAAACCCACAGCAGATTAACCCTCCCGCTGGGAGACTCGGTAACCATACCGGTAACCTACTGGGGCCCGGACGGCAATTACTGAAGCATGTGGCAGTCAGAACCCCTTCATTAAGTCAGATGATGAAACAGACCCTCCATATCATAAGGAAAATGTGACAAATTCAACTACGGGAAAAAGCTGATAGATATCAAAACAAACCAAAAAAAAAAAAAAAATCATCTGCCATCACAACCCAGAACAACAACTCCAACACAGCTTCAAATGGTGTGGGTGTGTGTGTGTCATTCTGCTTGAGGTTATGGCTATTGTATTTTACCAGGTGTATAAGGTGTATCACCATACACATCTTTTGTGTTACAAGAAGGTAAAATGGCAGGCTTTCTGTGCAATTTCTCCCCTCACATTGATAGGCAGGACAATAAAATTCACATTTCACTGTACAGCGATTTATCATCGTCTTCTACCTCCCCAACCCACACTCATCCCTCTCACTGGCCTCTCCCCCACTTACCATGCATGGTTCGGATACACTCAAAGCCTTGGAAGTCCCAGAGCTTGATGGTCATGTCAGCAGAGCAGGAGGCCAGCAGCTTGCCAGTCTGGTCAAAGGAGATGTCCTGCACGGAGTCTGTGTGGCCCTTCAGTGTCCGCTCAAAGTCTCCAGCCTCATAGTCCCACACCTGCCGGGTGGAGAGAGACAGACCCTCGCGTCACAACAGAGCCCCCTACCCTGTGCCCGGCTGGCCCGTCTGTTGCCTCCACAGGAGGGTTGTGAAACCAAGCAAAAAAAGCAACAGATGGTGAAGAGAAGAGTGGCAGGTCCTGATGCACTACTGAGCAGGAAGCAGTGAAATGGCAAATACAAATGACAGTCATCCAGGACAGCCAAGTCGACCCAAGTGGTGGGACCGGGCTGCAGCACCCATAGCTAACTGCCACCCTTTCATGCCATGCTGAAATTTCACTAAAATCGACTGTCATGATCTGACACACGATCTTCAGAACTGAGGGTTAACAGGTCCCAGAGGAAGAATGCTTTGACTGACAGGGCTTAAGGTGGGGAAAGGTCAACCAATTCCTATCGAAGATCAGGATTGGGAGGGGATGAAGCCTGCTTCCAGCACCGTGTGTGTAGACATTAGGGGTATAACAGTACACAAAAATCAAGGTTCAGTACATACCTCGGTTTTGAAGTCATGGTTCGGTACGTTTTCGGTACAGCGGGGGTAAAAGAAACAAAACATAAATTGCTTCTTTTTTTCCCTTAATAAACAGTGGTTTACTGAAACTATGGCTGTCTTTCTTAAACAAAAAAAGCCTCTGTCAATACTGCTGCAACCTACTAATAAAAAAGTAAAATTTACTTAATCAAAATAAATATTCTCTCAAGTAAATAAAAAATATCCATTAAGGTGTACATTTAGAAAATTAACTGTACCTGAGTTGTACTGTATTCATATCAGCAACTTTCAGCTTCATATTAGAACTGTGCGACACAAATATTCCAAATGTTGCTCAGGGGAAACACACAAACACACAAAGGTTCCGCATTTGGTTCGGTACGTACTGTATGTGTGTACCGGACCGAAAGACCTGTACCGAAAATTTTCGGTATGAATACGTGTATAGTTACACTCCTAGTAGACATGCCAAGGAACTCTGCTCCCTCCTCTCCAGCCTTCCAGTGAATAAATCAGTCACAATAACATGTAGAAGCCCACAGAGGCACTGGGAGGAGAAGGAGCAGCTTCATCTGTGAGCGACTCAAGATCAGCATCACGGTCAGCCATGGCCTGCTGTGCTAGAAGTGCAGTTCTCAGTCAGGTGAGCAAAGTCATGGCTACAGTACCTTTATTGTGGCATCCTCCGAAGCGGAGACCATGACGCTGAACACCGGGTGGAAGATGACCCGAGTCACAGGACTCCTGTGCCCACTCAACGCATACTTCTCGGGGGGGCGTGGGATCCACTCCTTGGGGTCACGCTTCTGTCCCACGGGGCCCCCAAGGGTGATCTCCTCCTTAGCCTCATTCAGCTTGGACTCCAGCTCCATCACCTGTACAGCAGGCAAGCAGATTTCTGACGAGGGAAGTATCTACCAAAATATACACTTGGTGTGTGACCCTCACATGTCAAAGTACTGACCTTCTTCTGTAATCTGATCACTGAAGTCCATTTCTTCTCCAGAAGACCAGCATACTTTTTGTCTAACTCTTCATTCTGCAAGAGGACGGAGACTAATGGAAACCCACGTCTGGCATGCCCCTGCTAAGTCCCCCAAAGATGGAGCAGCCCCATAAGGTGGAGGCCATGCTTAATCCCTTCATAGTGCTTTACCTGTTGGAGGTCATTTGAGGAGTTTATTAAGAGTGAAAACAAGCCACACAGAGCTTTAAAAGTGTCACCATCGCCCATTCCTGCAGGCATGTCCATGCAACGTCACAACTTTACTGGAGACTCTCAAACCTGGAGAGCGCGGAGACTTGACTTACCACGTCCAACTCCGCCTCCTTCTTGAAAACAGAATATGCTTCTTCGTAGCCATTGGAGCGGAGGTAGTCTGCTATTGCTCGGTTTCTGGGAGAGAGAAGGAAAAGCCATCAGGCACATCCAGGGGTGCCCCCAAGCAGGCCGAGAGGCAGCACAGACATCTCTCAGACAGTCCGACCTCCACAGGTGCCAGGGCACTAGCAACCATTGTGGCTCTACACTTGGTTTTAAAGTAGGGAAATTAAACCGACTGAAAGGTTTGGAAATGAGCGACATAATGTACAACAGTCCAGAGCTGAAGCCAACATGACTGTTCACCACCACCAGGTGAGACTATCAAGGCACCTAACGGCTGCTGTCTGTAAGCCCTTAAGGAGACAGACGATGCAATCATTGATTTCACACAAGAAAAAAAAAAATCAAAACGGCAGGACTAGGAAGCAAGAGAATGAGGAAAACTGATAAGCCCACAAAGGTCATTTCTGTCAGCCAGGACACAAACATGCAGGCCAGAGGCCCTCACTGGCATACACACTCCAATTTGCTGACAGCTATAACAGCTTCATTTTTTTTTTTTTTTTTTTTTTTAATGGCAACCTTAAAAGGCACACCCAGTCCACACCCTGCAGCATACCAGTAGAGGTGGGGATGGCTGTCACTCACACTCGCTGCAGACTTCTCTCTTTGAAAACCCAGACAAATGCAAACCACGGAGGCAAACCACACAAACACATGGCAAGCCGAGTCGCTGTGCTCTGGTTCCCATGGACACCAGCAAACAGCGCTCCGGGGCCGCAGTCAACACAGATGACAGGCGAGTCCTCTCCCTGCCAACATTGCTGTTCCTTCGCGAGCACGGCCACGGTGAGCAGGACACCAGCCGTAGCTTCAATGTTACACACTAACAGTACTCCTAATGACCAACCGTGACACAGGAGACAAACCAATTAGGAGCAAATGGACAACAGGAACATAAGGCTACAGGACACCAGGAACAACCATATGGAAGCCTGGCTGGAACTCTACAGGAGGAATTGGGAGCATCAAGTCAAATGGGCATTGTCATGCTACCCTCCACATACAGTCGCATGACATAATGTTCCCCAGGACCACTGTGCAATGAAGAGACAGTAACTGAGAGAGAGAGGGATTCACACTCATTTTAAATAGTACAAAAACAACGAGTGCAAGACAAGGAGGAGTCAGACTGAAGACACTATATGCAGAGTGCCAATGCGTGTCATCAATGAGTAACAGCACAAATACAAAACCATAAGCCAGCCATAAATAGGAAAGTGACTGTGTGTGTGCGTGCGTGCCTTCACTATTCTAAGCTCACACCAAAATGATGAGTCTCTGGTCTTCTCCTCTCAGCCTGTAACATCACTGTCCTGCAAGTCTCAGCCATCTGAGCCAGGAAAACGAGGGAGCTACAGCCATGGTGATGAAGCACTGGTAAAATTAAATCCGGGTGGCCCCAGACACCACACATCAACTCTGAGTCAAACCATTCACTTCCTTTTCTGATCCTGTGCTACATACAACATGTTACTGAAGCACAGCCTCCAGATAGGATGTGCTGCTACAGTATACTCAAGCAGCACTGGAAATTTACACAAGAAACATTTCTGCAGTCATGGGTATAAATTCTCATGGTTCACAGCCAGCTGGAGCCCAAACAGAGGCAGCATCATTTTACGGCACCAAATCATTTTCAGCTCAGTCCTCACTGGCAGTCATTACCATGCACTAATTTATACTCCCTAAATTTAACAGAAATCCACAATTTCAACTCCATGTTTTTTAGCAGGAACAGATGCATCTATAAAGGTCTGCAGATGGCAACTAGACCACATCAGTAGCTGGTGGGGGCAGACTAACAGTTCCATAACTGTGGCTGTACCTACAAAGGATTATCAACAGAACAAAGAGCAAGCTTCTTAGGTCCACTGCAGATCCAAACACATACAAGCAAACTGGTTTTACTCCATTTGCACACAGGTCTTCTGAGGCCTGTCACAGGACCGGACCGATGAAGAAGACAAATTCTAATGAGGCTTTTCATTTCATGGGTTAATAACTGGTTCCCCTAATTCCGGTTACAAACAGAGAAATTAACGTGTGCAGGAGATAAAGCATTGTGTCTGAACCTCAGCTCCCCATATCTGATCCCATCTCCACAAGCCCTCAAAACCACACCCCTCTCTGGACTACAGGACACGTGGCAGCAGGGGAGGGCGTTCTGGGGACCACTGACCATCAGCTGGGCTTTGTCTTGTCGCCATGGGAGACCCTAGGGCACAAAGCAAGCAATGTCTAAGCAGTATTATACTACGAGTCCTCCTTTGACAGCCAGATAAGACCACTTGTTGGAACTGGCTGAATGAGATTCTCTGGAACACGCCTTATTCCACACTAAGGGGACAAAATCCATGGCTGGGTTACATCTCTAATACCTTTGGTATCCCTGGAAGGGAATCAAAAGCACAGCAGCGCAACTGAATGTCCGAAACTCAGCATATTTATCAATCACCCTACGTGATCACAGCGCCTCTATCTGACAGCTAGCAAAGCAAACGTAAAATAATCAAGTACATTGCTATGCCGCAAAGGAGGGGACCCTGAGCTTGTCCTGCTCTCCTCCAGGACCACTTTCATACACCAAAGTCACCAGAGCCACAAACTCCTGTCCAGAAAGGACAGTACTGTAAAGGTACTCAATAGTCTGTACTGAAGCAGGCTCTCAAGCAACGAGCTAATACACATGGCTAATTAGCATGTACTTTAATATACAGCAAGAATGGCGCTCACACAAGAAAGGCACTGCCTGTAGTTTCCCTGTCACTTCAACTATTAACGCTTAGTTTTCCTTCAGCACTCAAGCTGGGATCACAAGTATGCAGGGTAAGAAGGCAACAATCACAGCACCATCATCAGAGCCAGCACAAGCTGCTCTTGTTCAAAGAAAGCCACAAGAAGATGAAAACAACTCAGTGCGCCAACCCACATCCATCCTTTTTCTGAGAAGAGGAAAAAAATTCTTATTCTGGGGAGGCGCTGGCTATGATGGCACGTTCATAAAAGGTCAGAATCCACAGGCCACTGGCAGGCCTAAGCAATTCAAGACATCACAGGCGACATGCCTCCTCATCAAACCTCACACAGCTCAATGCTGATGCAGGTAACTCAGCCCACACACTCCGCCACCTGAAGCACCTGGCCGACCCATGGTGTGCTGATGCATCCCTGTCGATCACCCTCACACAAAACCTGCAGGGCACTCTGACTTTGGGGAACATCCTGCATCAGCTCGACAACATTAGGAACCTTAACATGAACTGGTCCTATAAAATATCAAGCAGATAAGTAACGGCGTAACCCACGTAATGACATCTCCGTACCAATACCCAAACACAGGGCTGACAAGCCAGCTCACTTTCCTATCACACAGCCTCTGCTTAAAACGCCCCGATTGGCTGGTCGTTAAGATGTCCTGCCTTCAGCCTGTTTCAAATGACTGTTTCATGGTCATTCTGCCTGTTCAAAGCTGACATCATCACACAACACAGGCAAAAAAGAAACTCAGAACAGCACATCATGCTTCCATACTGTGAAGAGAATACAGAAGGAACTGAGAGGTACACCAGGAAGATAGAAGCTGACAGACCTACAAGGACATCACACACACAAAAATGTACAAGTAACTGGCAAAAGACTGACAAGAGCTTCTAAATACTCCTCTATTAGCAGAGAGGACCCTAACCATCTTTAATCCGAAAGGCTAGACTGGTCACAGATAAAAATAACCGGTTCTCAGATCACACTGAAAACTTCTGCCCCATTTTGATTTTATAAAAACCTCTGGGAGCACGGTGATCTCACACACCTAGGGTTGCCCATCTGATTCTCATCCCCAGATCTGCTTTCTTCAGGCACTCCATTTTGTTCCTACTGCCCAAAATCATGCAGTTAGGTGACCTGACGTCTCTAAACTGCTCAAAACATGTGACAGTGTGTCCGTATAGAGAGTGTCCTCTGCATTGTGCTCTCTGCTTCCTGGGGCAGACTCAGCACAACTCCGCACAGAACACAGTTATGGAAAAATTAAGTATATGAGAGTCACAGGTTATCACATATTCGGACCTTTGTAAACACAGGAAGAACATTCAAACTCCATATCACCTGAGACAGACAAGGTAAGACTGCTGCATACAGCAATTCCATGTAGCATGTAACCATGGTCACACTGCTATGACCTTGAGGGCAATCCAGAGGGCAGAAGGATCAAACCTTCTGTACTCAGGCCCCACATCAATGTTCCAGTTATAATAAAGTTGAAAGGACTTGGTGATCATGCAATGGTGATGTAGGGTGTGTAACAATTCATCAACAGGGAGGGAGAGGCACTCACAGCTCATCTCGTTGCCTCTGAGACAGCACCATGGCTGCTGGAGGGCTGGGCGAAGGTGGGACAGCGGCGGAAGGTGCACCCTCTGGCGGGCAGTTGGTTTTCCGGACACAAGCTCGGCAATCAGGCTGGGGCTAGAGGCAGAGCAGGGGGAGGGTCCACTGCTCAAAGGCTTGCCGTGCACACACAAAGCAGGCCCCTTCTCTGAGACCTGGCTCCGGGGTCGAGACGGATGACTGCTGTGCAGGCACTCAGCAATCACACTGGCCTTTCATCTGTACAGAAGGGACAGTAAGGGAGGAGGGCACACCTTTTAAGTGGGCATTGCCGCAGAAGACACAGAACCCTGAACAGACTGGTGTGGGGTGCAAAAAGGCTCAACAAAACCTGCATTACAAAAAACAAATGGATCCACAGGGGAAACAGTAGGACCATCGTTACATATTTTTAAAAAACCTTCAAGTAAGCCTCTCTTATACAAACTAATACATTCATTTATTGATATATAGAAAGTCAAAATTAAAAATTGCAATTAACTGCATTACTTAATCACAATTTAATTGCTCAGATTTGAATATTAAATGAATACCTTCATTTAAAAGCAGCATAGTGTTATAGCATACAAGAGTGGACAAAATCAGCTTCAAGTGAAAATGTTCAGTTCCAAAAAACTTTTAGTAGCTTCCTATTGTAGGGAGTTTGTGTACATTTAGACAAATACATAGAATTACAGGGGCAAGACTTCATTTCTTTTGCACTGAGCCAGTGACAGACAAACAAGCCTACAGAAATTCAGATGATTTAACGGCTCCCGTTTCCTGTACGATATGCCCAGAGAGTAAAAACCTCTCACAAAGGTACTGATGTGGAAGGTGTTACCAGGTACTTTCACCTTCCCATTCTAACACCACCGATATTGCTGGCACATGTTTTGATTTGATTAATCTGATGGACAGTTGATGTGCTTCGTTAGTACTTAGATTCATCCTGGCAGTAGCAACAAATACCTTAGCATTTATGAAGAGTGTTATTTGGGTAGAATTTAGAACAAAACTTGCCATTTTAAAGATCAGTTACTGCTTTTTTCATCTTTCAATCATTAAAATGCACAATGCAAGCAACTGGTCTTCACTCGACCAAGAACTACAGGTAGTAAAATTGGTAAAACCAGAATAATGTGTTAATTTAAAAAAAGACCAACTTTGACAGTCATCATTTTTATGTATTAATACATATATGCATAAGGGAGGTTATTTGTGACTGAACAAACATTATGCCACAATATAATTGATAATTAAAGTTTATATCATTTTTAGCACAAAACTGCACACTGGTTAAACTTCAAAAGATACTTGCATTCCAATACCAACGACGACAGCATTCCCAGAGAACGTTTCCAACACACAGCTGACCACACCTGTGTGCACCACATGGGTGCGGCCAGCTGCAGAGGCATGGCTAGGCACTGCTATTGGAGGAGCAGAGAAAGTCCACCTTCTCACAGAAGCTCTGCTGCCCCCCCACAACCGACGTATTTACGGCAGATGTGCCATGATGACTTGCTAAATTTCACCTCATGGAAGCGACTGCAGTCCTTTCAGCTAGAAAGTAGTTCAGCCCATAAAAAAATGACAGATACCAGTTGCCAGTGGTTTGATCTGAGATTACACAGCCACGGGTTTGAGTCAAGACACAAGCCTGTTGCTGCATCTGTGAACAGGATTAAAGAACACAGGCTAGATTTAAAAATTAACTAGCTTCATGGAAATTTCATGCGGGTGGAGCACAGCGATCAGCATCCGTAAAAATCCAGTTACCAGTTGGCATGAGCTCTGGACTCTGAATAAGACAGCAGAACATCCAGCCCCTGAGCTCAAAGGCCTATTGTCAGAACCACAGCCCAGGAGCAGTGACATCACTAGCAAGCCAGTGAATCGGTAAGAGATCATGAGGGCTCAGCAGCACCATCAGGTGAAGAAAGATTATCATCAGCAAAAAAGGTAACTAAGACCCTATGCCCAGCTAAAAGCATTTCCTATCATTCTGAAGGAGACGGTCTGCTGAAATACAAGAGAGCAGAAGGCCTTGAGATTCAGGCATGTTGCAGCAGCCTTCTGAGGATTCAAAGACCAACTGAAGATGTCCCAACCACTGGTAAGATGGTCAACTGAGCACAGTAAACAAAATCCTCAAAATGCTTTCAAACAAAGATGGACAGACAGGGTGTGCAACAAAATACAAAGCAGCCTCCGACTGATGGACCACAATGTGATGCAATTAATAAATAAGAACCTGTTTCAACACCCCGAACGTGTCAAGAACGCTTCCACCCCGATTAAAAGAGGAAAAAAACGACATGACCCTGGGGAACAGCTCAAAGGCAAGCAAGCAGCTGAATCCACACATTTCTGAGTCCAAACCAACTGGACACTGGTGTCTGTGATGACCAGGCTTTGGCCATCTCAGCTCAGGAGTCTAGGCTATGCGGAAGCAAGCGGTGCGACAGACGTGAACGGCTGCAGATGTAAGACACCATCCTGTTTCACTTGTGTGGAGCGGAGTCTTCATTTCAGGGGTTTACATATTTCACTTCCAGCAAAAACCAGGACACCCCTAAGCGGCACCACTAGACAAGAATGAAAAAAGGCAGAAAAACAGTGTCATCGGGCCATTAGGTGCCACCTTACTGTGCTCACCTACCCCATTCACGAATGGAAAAGCAGCTGTAGGTCAGACCTCATTAACAAAAGCCTTCCTTGGTACCCATCCTATAGGGAGACCAGGTGGATGAAAAACTCCTTGTGGTGAACATGTACCAGGAGGGCAAAGATAACTCAGACTGCAGCTACGTTACATCCAGCCAATGGTCATAAAGAGGAGCTCTGAGTAATTTACAATACAGCACCATATAATGGCTGACCTGCACCAAGCATCATCACCATCTAGATCTGCCCTGGCTACATAATTATGGCTACATAACTCCCCACTGATGCAAAAACTGCCATTTCGCTACTGCTACTTACAGAAATTACACAATCTATAAAAGGACAAGCCAAAATGGTCCAAGGAAAATGTTATTAAACATCCTCAGTGAACACAGATGATTTAAGGGAGACCATTGAGGAACATCAAATTTCTTTGAACAGCCGTTCCATGCAAGAATAGCTGAGGCAAACAGGAGCTCAGCATTTAAATCAATGTATATACACATACAACATCCAAATGCTCATTTGTTTCTTAGATGAGGATTACAGACCCAACAGAATTACACTCGCCGTTCAAATCAAGAGTTCAAGCTTTTCAGCGTTTACTCTCAAATATGAAAGGAATGTATCAAGCAAAAATGTTCCTGTCTTCTTCCTTAAAAGAACTGTCCCAGAAAAGCATGCATCTGTCCTAAATGACTTGGGACCTAAGGTCAAGGGAGGGCAAGGCTTAAATCCCCCCTCCAGTACACAATGAAGCCCCATTCTCAAAATGGAGGGGTTGTGCACTGTTTGCTAAAGCATACTTTTCTCAGAATCTCCGGGATTTTCATTGCAACCCTACTTAGGTGACCCTATGGCATTTGATTAGGTGACTCTACAGCAGTTACCCGTGCGCAGTAAAAATGTACCCAAAGGCTAAGGGGGGGTCACATTAAAACAACCCTAAAATGGAGAACTGCACTCCAAATGCATCAAAAACAGAAACATTTGAACAGACAAGATATGCATCAATATGGTAGTCCATATTTGGTGTACAACTTAAGACAACTGTAATCCATGAAAGTGACAAAGTCATAATTCTATTCATTTTGCTCATGGTCTTATGCAAAGGGATTTAAGGTTTGAAACAATGCCTGCAGCAGCCACTCAGACTACGTACCACAGTAGCTTTACAAGGCAGGCCTAAACTTATAGCAACTGCATTGTGCAGATGTCCTGCAGAACCTTCAGAGGAATGCTATGCTGGTATTTATGATAAAGGTTCCATATTACCAAAGAGGTCTAAATTTCACAAAATATCCAACACTGCTGTTTCAGAAAAAGACTGCACAGTTTTTAAAAGTTTGCAGTAAAAAATAGCAGATTAACGCTTGCTGCACTCAAACACAGACTTCTTGAGTGCTACTCTTTTATTAATGACAGGTTCAGATTCCTTAAGATATCAGCTTTAGCTCCACTGGAAAGATAGGAGATGATTTGTCCATGCAGGACAGATGGACCGATGAGTTTTATATATGGTGCAAAATGACATCTTCCAGTCATAATGACACACACATTTTCTGTGGATGAAATCGGAAGACGCTGGCATCTAAAATCAACCAGCAATGATAAAACTGGAAGCAAAGACTTTGTCGCGATCATGTAAATCTCATCAGCGACAGATCATTCAAGAAAAAGCATACAATTTAAACCATTTAATCCAAGTGAATTTATTATTGATTTATTAAAAATCAACCACAACAAGCATTAAAAAGACCTGCTGAGTGGGCTTGCCAGGTTCATAAGTTGCCAGATCCAGCCCTGCAGTAAATGGGAAGGGGGGGGGGGGTTACAAATTTGTCTTTTTCCTGAGCTCCTTATTAAGGAGGCTGCCTGCTCTCCTCCACCCAGCCAGAAGTCATGTCACCATGTCAATGAGATCATAACGTTTTTACATAGACGAAAAAGCACTCGTTTGCAAATGTACTGTACCCCAAGACAACATCGGGAGTCCGACCATAAAACCTGTGCCATCCTTAAGTAGCACAACCTAAAAGACATCTGAGAAGGGGGTGGGGGGGTCCTGAAGACCATTGTAAAGCAAAAATCACGATGAGCCGAACCACATCCGGAGATGGCAAAGACATTATCTGCATCAGGCATCGGCCGTACTGCCGCCCTAGCAGTGACCGCCCTGTCCCGCTCCTCAATGTTAGTCAGCGTTGTACACTGACACATTCAGTGACATTAAACATTTTTTTAAAAAAAAAGCTTTCCGACGGGCGCCCAGCTTAAACACATGTGAACGATACAAAACGGAGAAAGCGCATTAAACATTAATAGCAAAGACGTCAGGTTTACCTGGTCAACTAACCAGCGAGAAGGCTCTGCCAGCAGCAACATCTGGGATCAGGTTAAGCACTATGAAGGGGTAAGTCAACACATTACAGGTAACTAGTTCGATACTGAGGCACAAGTCTACGGAAGATGGGCACGGCGAGGATCATCTCGAAAAGAGGCGTAATTAACGCTAAGCATCTGTCAGCAGCGTAAACTGTACGTACATCACAAACGCAAGGATTACATAAGTAGGAGGACGGATCGGCCTTTCAACCGGGGTATTGGATGAAAAAACAAGACAAACCAGGTGGAGAACATCTCCCACGTTAGCTAACCGGGCCACACCATCGGGGGTCTTCGCCGTGTCTAAGCTGGGGCGGGGGTCTTCAGCGGGACACGCCACCGAGCGTCTCGTCTGATTATGCTGCCGTCCCGGACTGAGGGGGGGGAAATCAGGGCTCCAGTACACGGACTATAGGGTCCACAGCAAGCCGAAGCCCCGCCGAAGACTCAACGCCCTTTCCGCGCCGCGGTAAGAAAAGCGAGGATGACGGAGGGAAAAGGCGTCGAGGAAAGCCGGCTCCCGGACGCGACACCAGCGTGGCTTACGACATTTATAGGAGGAAAGCCCGGCCGGTGTCAAGAGCGGAATTCTCCCCTACTCGGCTGCAGTGTTGTTGTTTTTCATCCCTCTGCGCCTCTCCGACGGCCCATCCGCCATTTTGAAGCGCAGACAGGAGGCGCATTATGGCCACATCGTCATTTTCGGCGCTGCTTTTATTTCGCACACGACTGGCAAGAGAGTCAAAAACAAGTCAGCCTTACCCTCCAATGTCCGTCTTATCTAGGTCTCCTGTCGTGTTCATATAAACGCGAGGATATACTGAAAATTCTGGTAGGAAAGGGACGGTCTCCTCCACTGGGCGGCCGGCTCTATCTCTTCGATTCTCCTCCGCATTCGCCCTCGGACGCCGGTAGCGCGCGCCCGCGTGCGCTCGCAGTCAGCCGCGGGAGCGCGGACGCGCGGCACATCTAGGCCAATGACCAGCTCGTCCCGATTGAGAAAAAAAAAAAAAGATAAACGTTCATGTGTCCGCGGGCACGCGCACTGACTCTTTGCCTGTCCACACCCCAACGATTTGCGTAGCTGAAACACAAATTAGCTCTATTCTGTGCTGCGAAAAAAATGCGCAGTTAGAGAGATGTGGACAGGATTGCTTTTTGTCAGGCGGTGCGGAAAAAAATAATTTGTTCAAATGTTTTGTTTTTTTTTTTTAATATATTACCACATGTGAGTAATCAAATCAGTATTTGGCTAGCATAGCCCACTTTGTCAATTTCCTAATACTGTGGATTCTCACTAAGCTATATTCGATATTAGTTCACTCAATTAAGATGAAATTAGTTTTGACCAACGATGACATTTGCTGACACAGAAAATGTGTCTAAATTAAGAGACCCCACCATTAAATAATATTCAAGAACAAAACTTTGTTTTGGTCTGTGCAGGTGCAGTCACGGAGAGTCACTATATATTGATAAGGTTTAAACACTTAACTCATGCCACACTTCAATAAAGTCATATTATTGCAATATACACTTTGGTACCATTTCTTCATGCACTATCAAGCAGTAATGACTTCCACCCCATTGTTCAACTGGAAAGGTATACAGGTAGGTAGCCTATATATTTCTAACAAGACGGTTTGACTTACTTCCTCAAAAAATTATTATTTCTCTTCTTAAGAGCTATGTAGATATGGTGAGAGACAGATCAAGTGCGTGCATGTTCATTTTCTGCTATATAGATTGCAATCTTTTTTCCAGATACTAGGATGATGAACAGATTTTAAACATCCATCCATATTCTGACCGCTTGTCCTGGTCAGTGTCATAGGGAAACTGCAGCCTATGCCAGGCAGCATAGGGCACAATGCGGGGATACACGCTGGGATGGGATGCCAGTCCTGCACAGGGCACATGCATACCACACACTACCCAATTTCCCTACAGACATCAGTAAAGTATAGCTATTATGGTTTACACTAACTGCATGTCATTGGATTGCGAGAGGAAACTGGTGTACCTGGAGGAAACCTGTGCAACACGGGGAGAATATGCAAACTCCGCAGACGCAGAGTGGAAGTGGTAGGCTATGAATAGACGAGTAAGGATTCCACTTGCGAAAATCCTCTATTGCACCCTCTGCTGGATGGTAATTCTATTTTCAGAGTAGCCCAAAACAGATCTGCTAAAGAACAAACTTTTAAAATAGTTTTCAATCCGATTCATCCATACAGGAAAAAAAGCACAAAAAATGTTAAATAATTATCATGAACTGGTACAAGAGTCTGCAGCACTATTTTGTGATGCAACAGAGGCTGCCCATTGGCACAATCAGTCATGTGTTTGAATGTTCACACCCTTCTATCCAAAAGATATTTAGCATTTCTTCTCGGGAAAGGCCTTTTTAACAAAAACGTTGTGGTCCTGAGCAACATCCTTCACACCTTTAATTTTTCAGCCCTTTCAGGCTATGAGTTCGACTTCCATTGAGGGTTAAGACGATCATAGGTATAAATTCTCTACCCACACCATGTGCCTGAAAAGAATGGCTTCAGTTCCAAAAATAGTTTCTTCTGGTTCCTTTATTGAATGAACTGTGTTGCCTGCACCCCTAAAACAAGGTGAAGAAATTTGGACCTTTGTATCATGATTCTTTTTACTGATCTCTCCAAGTCGTTCTTTGGAGCAACAAATTTTCATAATAATAGCATGTCCCAAGACTGGAACTTTAATGACTCAATAGGTATTTAATCAGTATGCTAGGTGGCTTCGGTTTATGGGAACCTTTTGGCTCTATTTGTATACCTCCGGTAAAATGTGGAGGGACAATTTGTCTTTCACAGCGTTCAAACTGCATTTTTGACAAACCAGCAGCGGCTCTTTGATGGCAGGTGTTTTGTCATTTCTACTGAAGATTAACACTTTAAACTAAGACTATCCTAAACATATATTTTAGGCAAGTTATTTTTTTTATCTGCAAGGCAAAGGTGAAACGGAACATAATTTATTGAAATACGTATTCATAAGAATAAATCACAGCAGAAACCAAGTACACACTCTATTCAATCAGCATGACATAGTAAGTCGCATAATGAGAATAATAAAATACGGCGTCTCAACTACGCTCAATTGTGTTATGGCCGAAGGTCAATAAAATCCAAGGTCATTTTAAATGCATCTATAATAATACAATACAATTATCATTATAATCCTAGAAACTATTATAAACCTTGGTTTGAATAATATCAATCCATCATCTTCATAATAGGGGACATGCAACCTTCACGTGACATTGAGTAACAATGTCATTTATACAGTGATGAAGGTAATGATGAAACCAATGCATGTACAAAAGCTGTTTGGCAATAAAAAGCAGAACAACACAGAAAGCAAAACCAGCCTTAATATATTTTTTCAATTACAATGCATTCGTATTTACTTGAAGGACAGCCGGCCTATAGCAAAAATTCCCGATTAACTAATTCCACAACAGCGGGGTTTTTTAATCTGATAATTTAAACTGCTTATTAGGATATCAACGGAGCTAATTTAATAAATGGCGTATTAATCTGAAAATTTACTAATTTATATGTAAAAAGTTAAAATATCCCTGTCGATGCTGAACTGGCTACAACTGCCGAGTTTCAAAAGGAAAAAAAAAAAAAAAATCAGATGAACAAAAGAAGAATTTACATGTTTATGATGACATTTTGTCAAAGACCATGTTGAACGCAGCGGGGTGTATACGCAACACACGATGAATGTGTCCTATTCTTCCCGCATGGTTACACTGCACCAGCCCGGTACAGCCGCTCGAACCCACAGTCTCCCGCCCTCTCGTGACAGCCGGATCGATGTGCGGAACGGAAACAGCAGACGGGTCTGCTGTCTTGGTCTTAACTGACAGGGTCATTTCCATTACTAAAACACGTCGATTTTAACCGCCGAGAAAAGGCTGGCGTGGTAAAGGCTGTATTTGAAATTAGGTGGAAAACGCGAATTTCGCATGTAATTAAAATGTATTTAATTTAAAAAACGTCAATGACCACTTTTTGTTCAGTATCGATTTGGTATCCATTAATTACAAGAGCATAAAATATTATGGAAAATTAATCATAAAAATATCCAAGGTCACGTATGAGTAGAGGATTGCAAGGTATCTGAAAGCTGGAAAGGCAGAAAATCTGGCTTTGTTTATTTTCAACACATAAGATCCTCTTTGACTTATAGTTCATCTTATAGTTCATGTCTGCATCATGACATAAAAAAAGACAGCCGTGCTTCACAATGTTCACAGCGATCATGGTGGTTAGGCCCAGAATGGACAGAGGAAACACATCATCATTTGGTCTCAAGGTCAAGGAGAGGAGCTGGTAGGTCAAACAAGCCAGGTGGCAACTGACAGTATCAGGAAGAACAATGGAATATTTTATGCTGAAAAGATACTAGATACTTCTCTCTTGATCACTGATAATCTGGCAGTCCCTGGATACTTATGTATGACTGTACAGACCTTTGTTTGCACTTGTAGGAGTTCCCAAATTAAATTATTTGGTTTGTTACATGTGCAGGCATTGTGTCTAAAAGCCTGTGATACGTAAACAGCTTATGTTCCTTTACCTTTTAAAAGATACTTGCTCCATTCTAGCATCCCTAGTCTTTCTGCTCAGTGAGTTGACAATCAACCTCCACCCCTTGTGAAACTGCTGAGAAGTGTGAACGGGTCCCTCATCTATGTATTCTCAACACTAAACTGGAACTTGGTACTGAAACCCTCATTAATTTGCACCTGCGTAAGTTAAAGACAAAAGTAAACTTGTGCATCAGTGGTCAGGCAGGAGGCTCATGTGATCCCCAACAAAAGGTCCATTTCTCCCTGTCCAAAGGATAATGTGAAGATGGCCTGTGCCCCTCTATCAGTTGTGTATCATCCTGATCCTTGAGCTGTACAATGCAATAGTGATCTTCAAAACTCAACAGACCAGTTTCTAGAAAGGTTTTTTCAATAGTTTTATAACAACAAAGAATACGTCCAACCATATTGCACAGGAGTTATGTTTAACTTATGACAGACCACATTTCTGAATGACTACATTTTGGGCTTCAGAACATTGCGACTTCCTGACGATGACTCACTGGATACTGTATTCAGTGTTGAACATGCATCCCATTACATGCATGCAAGAGAGGAAAATGAAGATTGAGAGTATGGAGAATTCGTTACAGGCCTGGGAATCACTGGCAAGCCTTAGCCTGAGCAACAGACCATCACGTAGCAACACAGCTCTCTTAGGCACAACATCACATGTAATAAGCTGCAGCATTTCTCATGGGTGGGGTTTCACCCGTTGCACCCTTTTCCAGGTATTAAGATGTGGGTGGTAGATATAGTACACATGTAGTTCAAGAATTTTTATGGGTACTAGGTGAGACTCAGCTCAACATCAAGCATCACCCAGGGCGTGAGACTGAGAAACTGATGTTGAGTTTGGCACCAGTAAAGGGGTCTGAGTGTCCTTTACATACCATCGTAAGAGCTGTTGTTATCAGATTTGGGTGATCAGCCATGTGTACAAGTTAAATGACTGAATTTGGGAATGAATGAAAGAGTGAGTGAACTAAAGAGTACAAAAGTAAAAAGTCGCCACTGAGTCAGCAAGACCGTAACAATTTAAACCCCAGAAGCAGGAGCTTTCAGGGTTGGGGTCATTGTTTGGCTGAGGGACATTGTCAATTTAGTCATCCGTGAAGCGGTCTACAAAACGTATTAATATTTCTAAAATATTTAGTGTTTACAGAGGTAGCTACAGAATTTCACACCTGCCATGGTTACAAAGATGCCAGTTAAGGGGGTTATTTATATTCATCTATGACTGTATCCATGGAAATGCTTTTCCAGAATGCAGGGGCCTACTCTGTTAGGAAGCACTCTCCATGATGATGGAATATGGTTCGGTAATGGGCAAGGTGAGAGCGGCTCTAAAAGAGATAGAAGACACATCATTGTTTAATGTTGTATTTATATGAAAATTACTACAGGGTCCTTACATGTTTGTCATGGCTGAATGTTAGTTGCCGGTGGGAAAATAATTCAATCTCTAAGTCATACTAGTTTGTTGTTCTATGTTGTGTTTAGTACACATGGCCAGGAAGTACAAGCTATTATATTTAGAAACATGATATTTCATTAACTTTACTACAGTTGCTGTCTTTGGAATATTAATAAGTAGTTAATAGGTACAATTGCACTAATATATACATTTATAAACCATAGATATATGTTGCCCTTTTCCATTATATTCCATTATATAGCTGTACAATTTAGCTAAAACAGTGAGATGGCCTCAATCCACAGCAGAAATAAATCAGTTACATCTGGCAGCCATGTAGCCTTGTAGAACAAGGAAAGAAGGATGCAAAGTTTAAGACACTGGTGTAAGAGAGACAATCATGACCTAAATAAACGTTCATGTAATATTGGGACAAATATCTGTGAAATTTGACACCTTTAAGTATTATATATATATATATATATATATATATATACTGCATGTTTACATAATACAGGCAAGAAACAGACTTTCTCTGAAAGTATGCTGATACTTCATCTTTCCTGTTCATGATTCTAGACTTAGTTTAACTAATAAAATGCGTTTACCCAGTAGTGATTGTGCAAGGGGACGTTAAAAGCTACATTATCAAAAGAAAAAAAAAGTGAATTTATACCCCTTATACCAGTTGGCGTGGCTTAATGTAACTCACACAATGGACTGAGGTCTCTGGGTCGAGCTGAACCCTCGCCTTGACGTCGGTGCAAAACAAAGCCAGTTAACGTTAATTCCTGGGATGTTTCGAACTGTAGGTATCGTTTTCATCACCACCACTTTGTGCCTATATTTGAATTGCTTTAAAGCGTCTGATATACTTCTTTATTTAATGGGGAAATCAGTACATATTTGATGTTGTACAGAAGGTCGGCGTTTATAGTTGGCCTGCTTCATTTACCGATCGATACAGACCGCAAGTGTATACGATAAAGGCAAAAGCACACGGGATAATGAAATTTATGCAATTATCAATCGATTTCTCGGGCTAATAATGATTAGCTGTAGTATTGCAGTCACCCAAAAAGTTTTCAGTCACAGTGAGCACCTAAAAAATTTGATATGAATTTCATGTCACATAAATTTGTGGATTTATAAAACACATCTAAAGTTTTGAAGACGGACAGCGGTTTCCGGCAGTTGAAAGTTAAGATGTGATTCTACACACTGTTATTGATGATAATATTTAGACAGATTAAAAACAATCAAACGGTCCGAAACATTTATTGGTACTGCCTATCTTATATTCTCAGTCCCGTTTCAAGAGGAATCCTATTAAAGATTACAGCGGCAAAAACCGCAGAATGTAGGCTTCAAAATACTGATGTTGAGTCAAAAAACTTTTTTTATTGACATTGCTGTGAATATTTAATTTAGCGTAAGCCGTTTTGTATTAAGGAGTGCTTTGGTAATTTGTGATTTTTTCCTCTCGTATTTCTAATTATTTTAGCAAGACTTGAAGCATTTCTAATACTTCTGATGACAAATCTATTTCTGGCAGCTGCAAACCCGAGCAGGACAGGGTGACTACCGTGTGGTTCAGTTGAGGTTCTGGCTTGAGCATCCTACCAAGGTCACCATAGTTATAGTTTCACTGCTTCCAACAATAGGTCAGGTCGGTCTCTCTCCCCTCTACAAAGCGGTGCTCTTGGGTCACCTCGCGTCGTGAGGGGTATTTATCCCTTGTATCTTGTATGTAAGTACAAAAATCCTATAAAGGCTTTTTATGTTTCCCATTGAGTTTGTCTGGTTACCTCAGTGTGGCAGACCCAAGGAGCCAGGCGATACGTAACGACAACATGTAGAATAAGATATGACCTTAAGGGAAACATGAAGACTGGCTAAAATATTCTCTAGTGTTGGTGTATATCTGTCAATGAAAAACAAAATTTTAACTTGAAATAATTCGTTATACAAATGAGTAATATAGCAGGTAGAATATAAAAATATAACCACGGCTATGTTAAATGTTGAAGTTTGCAGTGGCCAGAAGCCAATGATGAACATCCTCTTTTTATCTTGTTCTAAAATTAATGGTTTTTCTTAAGCTCACACGCAATAATGTCGTTTTATTAACTCAATTGTATTTCACGTGCACGTCTGTTAAAAACCAAATAAAGTTATCTTACCTAATAGTAGCGATCACATACGCTGATCCTGGGCTGTCCAAGACCATACAGACCTCATGGCCTTTATGGATATGATAGACATTTCATACTTCATAGACCTTCCTGTCCCAACTCAAAATGATCCCAAAACAGTGGTGTGCGATTGCAGGGATGGCTTTGGATTGCTATAATGTTACATCAGCACTGTGTGTGTTTGCCTGCTGATTGAGAATTACATAACAAAACCTGAAAGAAGAGGGGTGTCAAATAACAGAATCATTTGACCACCTTACTTTGCAACACTCTACAAACATATGGGTCGTCACAATTACTGTCCACTATCTCTTCAGCATTAGGCTTTTCCGCCAGAAAATATATTTTCTGCTACACTACTTAAGCGTACAATAAATGTTATTTCTTATTTTAAACCCTTAGAAATGCTATCAAAAACAGCCTTGGACTACATTTTAGCCCTAATAACTCCTTGCTGTGTTTTCATTGCACTGCACAGGTAGGGCGTATTGAATTGGATCATCTACTAATTGAAGATCACTTTAATGAGATCACATCGCTCTACTGATTCAAAGGTGGACATTATTGGTAGTGACAGAAAATATAATTATGGGATGAATGAAATGCATCATTGGTGTGCTGAGAAACATCTGGGAACATCTGTCTTTGTGTCAACCTTCTATCATGTAAGGTAATATAAATCCTTCCTGTGGCTATGAGAAGATCGGCAAAAGCTTTTTACTGGTACAATGGCACAGATGTTATCTTGCCTTCCCATACAGGTTCAGTTAAAAATGCTCTTTATTATTCACTTCATGAAGCAACCTTTATATAATCAACAACCGTACTGGTAATTTCTGCATATTCAAAACCACCTTATGAAGATATCACTGATGTCACGCCCAGATCGAGCCAGCCATGTCAACCGAACCAGTTTAACCAGGCATGCCCAACCTACTTCCATTCATCATCCCCTGAAAACTAACCAGCTTTACTTTACTTAGGTGTCTTTGCTTAAACCCAGCAGTGCATTTGCCTCATTGTGAGGTATAGCGTCTTCCAGGTTCTTACTGAGCAGTTCCTCCTCTTTGTGACGTTACCTGTGTGCAATCCTTGCTAGTTCTTTGTATTCTCTGTCTTCTGTTTTGGTTCTGTTTACTGTACTGATTGCGCTATATTGGACCATGATTTTGGATGCCCCTCTGGTTTTTGGAAGTCTTGCCTGTTCTGGTTATGACCTGCCTATTTTGACTACCAATAAAGACCCTGATTCTACATTTGGATCCAGTCTGGGTATTCATTACAACTGAACCTAAATCTTCCATCAGAGGACTGAACTGATCATTTACAACAGTACAATTACCACAGACAAGAACAACATTATCACGTCTGGAGAGAGGGAAGACTTGGAGGCAGGCGTTCAGGCAAAAAGCAGGGGTTTATTACAAGAAAACCAAACAAGGGCCAGACACAAACACCATCTCAGGGAATCAAAACCAGAAGAAGGAGCAAGAAGGGACACAGGGAACACACAGGAGCAACGTCAATTATCAGACTGGGGACCACGGGACTGGGAAGCACTTTATACAAAACTAATGAGGGAGCAAACAAGAGGAGACAAACGCTAAATAGGTGTGGCTCGTTAGGGCCACGCTAGGGAGAAAACAGAAGGGATTGATAGGCAGGGTGTGACAAACATAATGTCCATTTGTGGAGGATTTTGAATGACCTAACCAGCTGGTGCTTTTCATTGTACAGATATGGGTTTTATTACCTTCCTGGGGTTATACATAAACTATAAACAGGAAAATGGCCTACTTAGGCTTTACAGTGTATTGGATGAATGCCTCCTGTATAGAAACTGAGAAATTGTGTTATCATTGAGTTGGAGACCTACTAAACCATAAAGTGTGGAAAATGTGGTATTATAGGCTACTTATTATAGATTTACAGATGTAATGGAAAATTACTAGAACGAGAGACTTCAGTAATTAATAGAAATAGTGTTGGGGAAAATGTGACCTTGTGTGTAACTTGTCTCTATCAAGCATACCCAGGTGGTGCAGGCAGGAAACAAGGGGGTGTGCATGGCCACCTGAAAATGAGTGAAACCAGCTTTGTTCTAGCCTGGGAAACAACAAGATAAGGAACCAAGAAGTGGCAAATAAGGGTGTGCTTGTTAGAGAAAGAGATATAAGCTTGCCTTAGAAACAGTTAGTCAGACTTGAGGGTGTCGAGGGGGGACTCATCTTATCTCGGCTTATTCTGTGCACTGAATAACCTAGGTAACAAAGGTATTTGCTGTCTCTAGACTCCAAGCTGACTATTTTTCCACCACACAGATCTAAAACAATAAGCAAAGTGGCCATGTTGTTTAGTCCTGTGTGAAATTTTCTAAAATAATAAAAAGTATTAGCTAACACATTTAAAATTACTTGCATAAAAGAAACAAACAGGACAAGAAAACAGCATCGAGCTGACGAAAGAATACATATTACGCAGTTGTCCGTTATTAAAAAGCCAATCATAGCCCAACTGCGAGCATGCAGCGGTTGAATGCTTAGTTACAAAAGACGTTTTCCTAAAGTAAAGATTGTTTGAGTTATTCTGTACCCAGCGCACCGGATAAATCCGGTATTCTTTAAAAACTAATCTCGGCCCAATTTTACTGAACGAGACTGAAGGATGCAACTCAGTAAAAAGATCCGATCTTCCCATCACTATTCGGTAGAAATATTTTCTCCCACGACCGGCACAAAGTCCCTATAGGCTTTTCACGCCGCAGCGTCCCCTAATGCTCAGCAGCTGATACTGAAAATCGGGCTTGGGAGCTTGGCTGCCACGACACTCGTCTCCAGAGGAACCAGAAACAAAGCATCGTTCATCCCCAAACCCCTCTGCTCCACATGACATTGAAGGAGAAGCTCATACAGCACATTTAACAATGCAAAATGTATCACATGAGTTTACATCACAATAAGCTAATTAAATGCTATCCAGGGATCAAGGAAATTTTAAATAGCAACACGACAATTGTTAACATCATCAGCATTTTCGTGGTGAGGGTTACGGTGAATATTATTAACACTTCAATGATCAGCGTCCCACTTCCATGTACCGTATGCCTAGCCAACTGGCCACTACACATTTTAAAATGCCCTTTAAAGTGGTTCCCATATGAGAGAGCAGTCGAGTTTGGAGAAATTCCCCACACGGTGGGGCTATTGGGCAAACAAACTTTATGGGGAAACGTACATTATAATCATTTTAAACCTGGTCCCAGTCTATATCAAGCTTTCCACTGTACGGTGTAGATGTCGTAGATAAAACCACATTCTAAATACACTATTTAAAAATATACGTTCTGCGCATTGGTTTCTGCTTTTAAGAATGTAACTATTTACAATGCTTCGTCCTTCTATTCGTGACCCCCCGCTGAACCTTATTATTGTCGTGATCGATAAAATATACGATCATAAAATATATTGATTAAAATACGATTTCCAAACTAAAGCTACCATCACGACATTTCGTATTTTCCCAAACCGCTTATTCAAGTGAGTCGTGCAGTCGCCACATGCAGTCGCAAAAAAAAAAACACTTAAAGTAAGAATAAAACAATATTGTACGACGTTGTATATATTCACACTTAAGAATAACAAATAAATAACATGGAATATCTATAAAACAAATTTCTTAGAAATTTCAGTCGATTTTACGACTTCACTGGTCCAAATTTCTTTAGGTTTAGGCTAAAAACGGTATTTGTACCGCCGCACTTTGCTCACCTGCAGCTTCTCTGCTGTTTAGCAGAAGATAGACCAGCTGATCAAATGGTGAGTAATGTTAAGTAGCTCGTCCATCAGGCCCATACGAAGACGATATTTATAAAGTCTGCTGGTCTTAACTTGAAGTGATTTCTTAGGGCAGCATATGGTCTAGGAATGACAATTTAATGTTTTGTCTCTTCAGGAATCACTTAAATCATAAAAGGAGGGAAACAAGTTAAACTAAACATATTACTTGCTGTAACAGTTACAGTCATAATGATAAGAAGTAATTTTTTTGCACTTTCATTAGAATTTTGCTGGGGTTTTCATTGTGTGAACACATTACTGTACATTATCAGTAATCCAATAATACCACTCGTAAGATGGAAGCATTACTTCCTTCACTGATGGATGTCATTTAATATCCACAGCATTAGTACCAGACAGGAATAACGGACAGCTGGAGCAGTTCTGTGCCCGTTTGGCTTGGGTAGCAAGATACATATTTAGCAGGGATGGTCACCAAATATAAAGCTGGCACATGGTGGCTGCCTGAGTAACAAAATTAGCCCCCCTTTGAAAAGGCTGTAATCTACATAGAGCAAAAATAGGATGGAAAACACCAGGGTGGTGAAACAGGAACCAGCAGACATTGCATCTTCTCAGACCTCAGGCTGGACCATTGTTTGTTTGCTGGAGATATGTGAACTAGGAACTCCAGGATGTCCTGTTAACTGGCCACTGACCCCCTTGGATGATGTCAAGTATGTATCACAGTTTTCAGAGGTGATGATCACAAGATCTTTGCAAAGTTCTTCCTGGAAATGTACATCATATTTTCTAGTCTAACGTGGACAAAGCCAGTTTTTTCAATGCCTATTCTTATATGGTCAAAACTCAAATATTTTCACAGGTATCATGTGTTTGAGTGAGCAGCAGAAGATGAGAACTCAGGTGTGAGCAACATTCATAAGCATGACCAGACTGGTTGTCCTACTGAGAAAGTCACTTTATGTGTTTCAAGGGACAAAGCGGCTTGGCCTGCTGCCCCCCTGATGGGGACCAGGGCTATCAAACCCAGTTCAAAACAGGCCTGATGTCTACACAGCTTCATTCCATCCAATTAGCCTGACTTAACTGGTCCAATTACTAGGCCTTGCAAATGACTGATCTATTTATACCACATTTTCAGTGGAATGCAGTGTATTGCCATTTTCTTAAAATGTGAACAGTTTGTAGATAAAACATAGTGGATCTCTTTAGGTAAATGAGTAAAGACACCAGAGCCCCGCCCATCATGATTATGTCTGAGTCTTGCTCTACTGTTCTCAGCCGAATGGTGAAGACCTTGATGGTTCAGGAGAAGCAGAATGGTGGTGCAGCTTTGTTTGCCTTCATATTATCTAACCTGTCTGGGTCTCTCCTTATACATTGATTTACTGTGCTGCCCAGCTAACCTCACCATCTCTGACCTGTTCAACCAGTTTCTAATTAAGTACAAGGTCCAAGCCTGTTTCACTGTTCCTGTTTACAGAAAAAACTTCCCACCACATTGACTACAGACCTGTTGCACTTGCATTCATCACTAACTGCTGAGTCTCTGACAGATTGGTTCATTCTTACATAAATTCCAACTCAGAGCCCATTCCACACTCTGCAATCTGCCTACGTGACACATCAGAATATCTGGACTTCCTAGGCAGACAGGTGAGGCTCCTATTTGTGGCTTTCAACACTAGTGAGGTGAAGTGGAGCTCAGCAGGTTTAGGATATATGCCTGTGTATGAAGGGTTGTGGGTTTGAAATCTGTGGATGACAGAGTAACCAAATTGCTGCCAGGTCCTTGAAAGAGGCTCTTAACCCCAGCTACTCTGGGGATGCTAGACATTGGCTGACCCTGTGCTTTGACCATGAAACTTCACGTCTATATGTCTCTCATAGACGGTAAGAAGATATATGTAAAAACTGCCCAGTTCCCCCATAGCAATGAATAAAGTACCTCTACTCTATTTCATCTCCCCAAAATTTCTCACCTGAATATCACCTCCCCACCCATTTGTGGATCACCCACTTCCTGGCTAAGAGAAAGCGTATGGCAAGGGCCTCACCTGTCAAAGTCCCTCAATAGACAAAGTGGCACAGCAAGATTCTGTGCTTTCCTCTCATCTCTCTTTATGCAGATCTTGGCAGCTCCAGGAAACCATTCATAAAATGATTTAAATTTCCACATGGCACCACCATTGCATAAGATCTACCTGACACACTTTAACCAGTGAAATGCTGATATACCTGTACAGACACCTTTACTTCACCCCACAACACAGTGGTAACACACTACACAGTGCTGCTGTGGATGCGATTAAGTCATTCGAAACTCCTGATATATAGATGTGTTCACCTATTGAATTATCAACATCCCTTTTCTTTTAAAAGGAGTCACCACTCGTGGTTTGTCTGAATGATGCTATGTTAAGAGTACAAATGTTCAATTGTCTCTCTCATTCTCCTTGTCATACTTACTACCAGTTCTCTATGTTCTTTGTATACAGTTCATGTCAAAACCTGGCTGCACAAGCTCATTAACTCTATGATGTCCATATCATTGTAGGTCCGCACTCCACCCTATGGCAAATTCTCTGTTTGTGTAAAGACCTTGACAAAATAGAACTGAATGATTTTGGTTCTCAGACAGGACAGGTTTTGTGGTACATTGGGCGAGGCTCCCTGCACTTCATGTCCATTCGTACTCTTTGCAAAGATCTGAAACGGTTTCAATAAAAATCAAGCTAGCAGAAAAAGGCTCCTTGGTACTTTCAGAAAATCACTTTGCTGATATGTCATTGAAAAGTCAGCAGGTGGCATCACGGTTAAGGGCTAAGACCTAAAAAAACAATTAACAGTTCAAATCCCAGGAATAAATTTGAAAATGAAAAATACCCTCAACTGTTTCAATAAAGATATCCAGCAGCCTTAATGGATGGGAAGTAACAGTAACTAACATAACCAACATAAGCTAAAATCTGCACCTGTGAAATCATTCATGACAGGGCATCAACACAAATGGTATAAATGTGATGTGTATTTTATATTGTGCAATTTATTTAGTGAATAAATTAGTGCTAATAAGTAATTTTGATAAAAATGATATATAAATGAATGTTTGATATTTGTGCAATTGTTTGATGAACAGCAGCTGGTTAATTAGGACAAACAGTATAAGTAACTTACAAATATATTTATAAGGTGACTGACATCTTTCTTCACAGCACATGACAGTGAATGATGGGATATTGTACACTCAGCCCTGTGTGTATGTCAGATCCCACTTTAAGTAGATCTAGGGCAGAGGGCATAATTAAGTGAACCTCACCTACTATAAATTGAAATGGGACACCCCACGCTTTTGGACTGTAGACACACTAGGTTTTACAGAAAGCAGCACAGACAGCAAATAAAGGAATACGGATCAGGATTTTGGTGGAAGATTTTGCTGGCCTTTAATATGATTGCTGAATAGAAAAAAATCTCCCTGCTCCCCCCCTTCATGTTGTGCAACCAAAAGCCTTGCGTAATTAGGCGTGTCCTGGGTTAGCCTGGCTGCAGCGAGCTGGTCATACCATCAAGCTAGCAGGGATTGGCTCAGAGTTCAGATCCACACACTCTAGCAGCCATGTCTACACAAGACAACCACTGATTGTTGTTTACTTAGGGAAAGCAACAAACAGTGCACCCCCCAAAAAAAAAAAAATAAGGGTCCATGCTGAGCCAGTGCGTTTTGAGTGGACTACACAGCTGACATGGCACCCGATTATCATACAAGGGAAACTCCAGTGGAATAACACCCATCCCCCCCACCACCTTGCCCTCTGCCAAAAACTCCATCACACATCCCAAAGACACTGGCCAGCCAGGACATTACATAATGAGATGCATAACGAAATGACCACCAGTAGGGGCACCAATTATCCAAACACACAATACATGAAAGTGCTCCACATCACTCATGTTCTACTCCAGCTTCTGGGAAAAATTCCTCCTCTGGAACTATATGAAATCAAATATTTTATTCATGTCCTTCAGCACTCCATTCATTTGGATTTTGGAGTTAAATAATTAAACGAATGTACTCGTATTATCCATTTCTATTTACAAGTTTCTATTCCAAAAAATAAAATGCATCGCTGGCCATAGATATAGTGGCAGTTATGGAATTTTTGATTTCCAGATTTTACCAAAAACACTATCTTGTTGTTTCAGCTAAATTATACAGATATATGATGGAAACACTCTCACCAGTAAACAGTAGTGTGGCAAATTGGACTAAACACACAGAATCCCCACTACACATGACCATCCCACCTCCTGCTCAAAAATTAAATATTTAGTGTAAAGAGGGCAGTTAATTAATAATAATTAGCCATAGCCACTCCCAGCATTGGAGCTTTCTGCAGTTACGTCTTACTAATCAGCAATGCAACTGCATGACAAAATTGGCAAGAGTAGGAAACCTGTGGACATGATACACATTGAGGCGTCGCCTGAAACGGATCTGCCTCTCTCAGCGTCCATAATCTCTCACCCTGCAGCATCTCTGTGCAGCGATTAAATATGAATGCTATCCGTGGTTTCTGTCAAATGAAGACACAACAGTTTTCTAATCTAACAATCCGAGCATTTAGGTGCAAAAACGACAGAACCTCCGCACTCCTTGCATGTCCTTTATCGACTGGGATACTAATTTGGCTGCGTTATCAAGATTATTTAGCGCTGAGGAATTGATACAATCATGGAAAAATAATCTTATTTTTGTCATTAGTCATTCCAGTTCAGTAGCTTGAACATTTTATATAATCAAAACAACGAAGACAAGGTATGTAAATCATGCTGACTATGGATTCGTTCCAGGCCTTGGCCCGGCCACTACAACGTTTTACTTGGCAACCGGAGTGAAGTCCCCGACTAGTAATCAGTATCGAAAATGATCAGAATTGGATGCAATTTGCGAAAAAAAACCTTGCAATACATCTTTACTCTAACGCATTCTCATCCAACTGTTTCAAAATATTATTCGACTAAGTTCGCACGAAAGGACCGAACGCACTGCAAATGTTGATATTAAAGAGGACACTGAGAGCCACAGGGTTTTACTGTGGGTAAAGGTAACGCTACACCCTTTGGCTCTCCTCCCTGGCCATGTGAAGCGGAGTTTACGTTGCATCATTTCCAGAAAGAGCACGAGAAGCGGAAGGGGGTGGGGCTGAGTGGGGGAGGAGTCACATGGCCGGGACATGGAAACAGCTGATTCGTCCTACAAGGTTATTCAGTTCATGCGATCAGCTGATGGCCCCGATGACGTTTCTTAAAGTCACAGGACCCGGTATTGGATATCGCTTCATGAGCTGAGAGGCACCGGGTGACACATTGAATATGCATGCAGTAGGAAAGGGCATGGCTGACTCGCTAGCTGCCACGGCCAGCTGACCTTCTAAAGGGCGTAGTGTGACTGCGCTGTCTAAAATTTCACGTATGACTTCTCGAAGTAAATAGTTTTGCCTTGTTCGATGTCCCACAGTCACAACAGGTGTGGTACAAATGTGTTATCTCTGCACAGGAGAGTGCTGTGATCTCTGACAACATGAATAAGTTACGTTAAATAACTAAGGAACCACAGATCAACAGTTATGAAATTTCACTGATTTAGCAGAGATGCCAGTTGCTGTTGTGTTTTGGTTTGAGTCCAAGCATTTGCTCTCACACTGAAATCCAAGCAATGTCTTCTCATAGTGTCTGTTTTTTGTTTAAATATTCATTGCATTCTGTCATAATGAGAGTGTGTCTAAAATGACAGGCACGTCCAACGAGGTGACGACAGGTGGTAGAAATTACCGTGTCACACATGTATGCACGGGAGCAAAAGAATTCAAGTTTGTTCTGTAATCAGGAGCTGTGGACCGCTGGTCGACTTGTCCTGGTATGCATATAGCTCAGACTTCCCCGGTGTCTCAACAGCACTTATGGAAAATCACGATGCCACTTGACAAACTAAAAAATATTCAATCCCACAAATATTAATTATAATTTTCATTACTAATGTAAGTAATGAAGTTTTCAGGTATGAACAATTTTGTACAAATTACATGTTAAAGGGTTAAACAATTTGCGTTTTAAATATATCAAAACTTTCTGATATGTGTTATGCTGAAAATTAATAATGTTTCCTTCACATTTTGGTTTTGAATCCAAGACGTTTAGTTTACATGACAAGATGAATTGCTGAAGGTCCAGGAATATCTGACCAAACAACTTTCCAGACCATAGCTTGGACGACCTCAACACCATCACCACCAGTGATGTGCAAACACTTAGTGCACTGGCAGGGGGGCCTGAGGCCTTGAGCTTGTGTATATATAGTAGTTTCCTTGTCACAGAGGAGAGCTTTGCTGACGACGGCAGCTCTGTCTAGAAGAACAATCTCGGCAGAGCTCACAGTTCTGGAAGTTTCCACACTCCCTGGCCTCTTTTCTTCTCAAAAATGGTCTTGTTTCTGTGCCAAAGAACAAGCTGAAAGAGAATGCTCTGCGTTATTGTGTTCTGGCTTTTCTTACAAGACAAAAGCTGGACATTTTATGGGTTTTGTTGAAATCCAGGTATTTAAAATAAAGACAACAAATAATCAAGAAAAAAAATAGACATTCGTGCCTGTCTTTAATCCAGCACATGAACATAAAGGCTAACATTTCTAGAAGTAGATCAGCATTCATCTGGAGCTTTCCAACTGGATGATCATGTTGTGAGCCAAGACAGTGTGTAAAGATCAGTGTAACCCCAGTGATAGCACTGAATCTGCTGAGTCACAGTGCTTGATCCAATGGAAGTGGGTTGTCAATGTAACAGCTCTGTATCTGCTGAATCACAGTATGACAGGACTTATGGTTATGTGTAAAATGATTTAACAGGTAAAAAAGACTGAGTTAAATGACTGAAAATCCACTTTCCTGGAGTATAAATGCTGCACTGCGTAAAGGGAGGTGATTTTTTTCCCTGAGATTTTATCATTTCAATCATATGTACTGGAACAAAGGGACAACCTTTTAAAAATGCAGTTGAGTGTCATCTCTCGCACACCTCTGCTGAGTCACTTTGTTCGGGCTAATTTTGTAATGCCCGCCCCGCATGACCTTTCATTGGCTGGAGTTTCAGGCATTGGCTCTTCTGGTTGGCTGCCAGTGTCTACAAACCAGCTATCCTTTACCAAAGATGGTTCTCTATGTCACACTGACCTCCAAAAGAGAGTGGAAATTGAGATTGACCCTTTCTTAGTGAAATACAAATGGGAGGTATGGAGAAATGAAACCCCTTAGACAATAATTTTATTCACCTGTTGCTATGGAGCTAACATTCCAGCGGAAATCTCCTCATATTTACAATTCCAGACCACCGGAATATCATTTAGGAGAGCACACGTGGTAAAAGGTACAGAGTGGCCCTCATGCTCAGCCAAATCAGTGGGCTTGAAGGTGTGTTATGTTTAGTGATGAGACAAATGAGGCTTCAAAACCGATGGTGGGTAGGAATATCCTGAAGGACCACCCACCATGGGTTTTGAAGTCTCGTTTGTCACATCACTACTTGTGTTTGTATACAAAGAGTGGGGGAAACAGGTAACAAGGGCAGCCTTTGAGCCCTCTCACTATATAAATGGTGCATGTTGAACTGGCTTTGACCTCTGACACCAGAGCCTGGCATGAAAACTTTTTCTAGTGTGGTCCATTTCCTTGATGGCATGATAGGAGAGAAAAGCAGTGGGCGATGAAGCCTGCAGGTGTTTGAAGTGTCCTACTATGCCCCAGTCAGGAGGATGTAATGAGCATGTGTGTTAAAGGTACCCTAGTGCCCCTCTGCTGAGGGCTATGTGAGGACTAAGTGTGTGAGAGATGCCCTAGTCTGTAAGCAATGACCCAGGTTCTATCCAGAAGTGAGATTGTTGTAACTTTGAAATGTTGGTCTTATTCATGGCCCAAAATACACCCAGTGACCAGTGCATTTTTTATAGACCCAGAGTTTGTTAGAATCAAAGATTTTATACAGATGAAACATCCTGTAACAAAAGCTCAGATTTATTCCAGCAGATGTTTGGGTCTCCAGATTATGTGATTTTGACAAAGGGACAAGAAGGGTAGTTAACAAAACAAACCTCACATGTAACAGTGACTCTTAACAGACTATAGTTATAGATCATCATTTTATTTTCTACAACTAAACAGATACATATTTCACTGACAAAATTTGGGCAGACAGTCATTCCGTCTTCATTAGAAAGACTCGTTCAAACCTAAATGTTCTGTGTAAAAAAGTCGTGGAGAAATCGGATGGTGTATATTTATACAAACATTTTTCACACGTCATGACATGTCCATCAGCGGAGCGGATACGTTCCGTGCGCCGTTTCCGCCTCGCACAGGCACGTCATTCGCGGCTCCTGATCCTCAGCTGCCACCGCCTCCATTTCAGACCTGCAGTGTGATTTCGTATCCTCTGTGGTAACTACACCCTAATGAAAAAAGGAGAAGAACGCCAAAGGGGAAAAGTCATAAACACAACGAACGCCTGGCACTGGGGATTTGTGTTACAGCTGTGGGCACCGCTGACTCGAGGAAGAGGGGGTGCTACCCATGATTTACGCATGTTGAGCCCAGAGCCCATTAATTCTGAAACTGATTGATAATGTGTTCAGTTACATTCTGACATAATGTAAAAATGCAACTGTGTACGTTGAGTATACGTTGCAATTAGCTATAATACACAAATACATCACATGTATATTAACGTATAATGAACATTGTTTATTCCACATACAGGTATAGACTTTAACACTGAGAATAGTACGGGGAAATCGCAGGCTCTCATACAAAGAAAGGTTGCATATTCACTTTCCGTCCGTATCTGGTTTCCCATCTAGTAACACCGGGTGAAACATTAATCACGTTATTCCACAACAAGGTGACTTAAGCCCAATTCAACGTTCCAATGTCCATGCAAAAAAAAACTAATGTAATATTAGAGAGGTAGAAATATCTGCTTCTGTAAAAGTCACAAAGGTACCTACAGAGACGGTAATGATTAATGTCAGTCCGTTAACATGTTTTATATTTGGTCAGAACAGGTGGAGATCCTGTTAAAACTGTCATTATTGAATATTATATAAACTAACGCCCATTATACCATCCCAGTTAATTGAATCCATGTGCATTAATATTAGACATATTTTAGTTGTACTATACTGAGCTGATGACAGCGAACTTACACACCACCAAGTGTATAGAGTTAATTAATACAAATCTGTATTCAAACTGTGGATGTTACAGCAAAGAAAGAACTGTGCAAAATGTGGTGTGACTTCAGTCTGAATACCGTCAGCTCACACAGACGTAAATGTGTGCTGGGAAGTGTATTCCTAATATTAGTCCCCCGAAAGAAGAAAGTCCTCACTGCCTGTTCGGAGACTCTAGAATAAAACCAAATTATCTGGGGGTCACACCGCGCGTGCTTTAGAAGAGGCTCTCCTGGCGACCAGTCCGCATCCGCTCCCACGGCTTGCTGTACGGGACAGACCATTGGCTCGGGCACCTGGCACTCAAGCACACCGAGAGACGTCCGCCTCCATTGGCCAGACGCGTCTGATCGCGTCATCCCCCGGCCAGCTGATCGGAGTTAGAAGCCGGCTGGGAGGCAGTCGACTTGGGGACCCGGAGAACTGGCAGGAGCGGGATTAAACCTTGGGCTCTGGGGAGGGTGACAGCGCAACTTTGCGGTGTAAGTATACCTAGAGATGTATGAGTACAACGAAGATCACCTGTTTGAGGTTAAATTGGGGGATTTCCCCCCGCTTTTTAGTGAAACTGTCCCGATTTGAGCGAGGGCGAGGGTTAAGGTGGGGCTCTGGGACAAAAAAAAAAAAAAAATGTGTCGGTGTAATCGGTGATCACGATGTCTAATGAAGATACAAGAGACGGGAGGACATGACGATCTTCTCATCAGACGGCCGTTTGGTTCAGTCCCCTTCCTCTGTCACATATGTTAAAATTACCCAGCCTGTCATGCCGTATGTTTGCTGTCACTTGCCGTGGAAGTTATCGACGCTCGTCCGATTTTTTTTTCTCAGTCTGAGATACTTAAAAATGAAGAATATGATGATTAAAAACTACATTAAAATGGTCGAATTTGGCAGCGAGTCAACGGGCTACGTAAAACTGGGTGTCGCTGGGTGGTTAACGTTTTAATTATTTTTTTAAATAAGGAGGCTGGGGGAGGGATGTCAGCGATGTGGTTAAACAGCCCCCCGCCCCCCCCTCCCCGTATCGGGGGGCAAAAGTGGCCCAGCGCAGTGAACCTCGATGCTCGATCCCCGCGGCGCTGGGTGTAGCGGAAGACCAGTCGGCACTGAAAGTACGTGAAGATTATAACCGCAGGAAGCACGGAGGACGGGCTGTCCGTGCGTGTTTGTGAAGAAGCGAAGGAGAACTCTATAAAAGGTAGCGTTTCGGATCTATAGCACACGGGGGGTGGAGTACGGAGCCGTGTCCCCCGATCGCTTCATCATCTCTCACGATATAAAACACTCATGCCTTCTGGTCTCCATTCGATCCGACACGTTGCTCACTCCTCGCCAGACGGGTTGTGGGCAGGGGAAACACCCCGTTCTGTCGGCCAGTGCATTTGGACCGGACCGGACTCGTCTGACCTGACCAGACCAAACCGGAAAGTTCTGGAGAGTTATCTTCAAAACGGCAGTATATTGTTAAACCTCCAGACGCTTCGCCGAAGTCAGGTTACATAAGTACTTCTGCGCTGGTCCCTCCCGAACTTGTCCGCGAGTAACACTAAGGAGGTCGTCCTCTCTTTAATTTACGGTCACAGCCATCTTAAAACCGCTTATCCTAGTCAGGATCGCTGGATTTTTGGTTAAATCTGGGTTTCAATGGCTGCTATGGCTTGGTTTTAGAGGAGGCGCCTCTAATTGGTGAGGGTGGAATATTACAGCCTTGATCACGAAAACCTTCCAGTAGATTACTGGACTAAGGCAGTATAATTTAAAGCTAAACAAATCTTGACAGGGTACACCCCGGGTGCCTGAAGGTGAATTCCTGCAGACCGCACCCTTCACGATGCTACGTGATCTCCTTTTCCCCCAAGGGCATGTAAGAATATAATGAACCGTTCCTTTATTTAATATGAAGTTAAATTCTGTATCGAAAAAAACGACTCCCTGGAGTCTAGCACCACCCTGAAGATGGCAAGTAAATGCCGTATTATCAGGGAAAATACAAACATTTTGGACTTGTATTACATCAAATCATGCTTTTGTTTCCCAGTTAGGACATTACTGTCAGGTCCAGAAAGGCATGAAGCTGGCAGTCTTACACTGCGGGACAAATTTCTACATGATTCACCCTGATTTTGGCGTGTTTTGGTCGTAAATCCCCCCCCCCAACAGCTTTATTTCAATTGGCATCCAGGGTACAAGGACATGCCTTCTTACCCCAAGCAGGGCGGTTCTGGTGCACAGCTACGGCCTCTTTCCGCACTGAGTCGCTTGTGCAGGCCGCAATTGCTGTTAGTATTCTCCACTTAATTGGAAACGGGTGTTATGTAAGTTAAGCCAATTGTTTAATGCAACTTAACACTTTGGACAGTTCGAATACTTTTCTGTTCTCCCCCTTGTGTGTGAGAGGGAGGTGGGGTTTGACTCTTAACCCACCCACCCACCACCACCACACACACACACAAACGTGTATTAAGTTTAAGACCTTCTGAGCTTGTTTGTAAAAATGTTGTCTTTCCCTGTCTTACAAGCCAGCGTGACTTGGCATTTTGGATCCACACTCCCCCGCCTGCTTGGAATGTGACAGGAGTTGCCTGCTCACGTCTTTTGCCGTAATGAAACGCAACTGTGGCCTGTCCCAGGGAGCTTGTGGCTCATTTGCCACACTCCTCCCCGGTGTTCCTCAGCTGCCCATTCACATTGTTCCTCCTCTGTCCTTGTCCTCCCCTGGGCTCTCAGGGAACTCGAGGCAGCTCAGGCTGTTCTGCCAAATGGTTGCCATGTTGCTGTGTCCACCTGCATGGGATGACGAGGAACTCTGCATTGGTCCATTTATCGTGGTTCCTTATGGTTCAGATTATGATAGTACCACATTAAATTGCAGCCTTACCTTTATTTTAATGCCTAGGGCATCAGAATTGCATTAAACTGGTGAAGTGCTTGTTATGGTAACTGGGTGAGCTGGTGGAGGGCAGGATTTGGCCAACTTGTGAATTTATAATGATCAGGTGTCTCCTCTCTCCTCCTCAGCATGTTCTCCTGTTCTTTCTCCATTTGGTCACTGCTGACGGTAGGCCTTTAATTGTCCCTGGTTTGCTGGTTTTTCCCATGTACCTAACTGATGAGGTCTCTGATTGGGAGGGGGGTCGGTGTCTGGCTACAGATCAGATACTGTGCTTACTTGTAAGTTTTTGCAGTTTATAAAGTACAAACCAGTGACCTTCTGTGACTGATTTTTGGGGTGGTTTTTTTTTTTTTTTTTTTTGTTTTGTAGTGTTCAACCATGTGACAACTCTAATTTTCTGACCCACATAATGTCCAGACCCAAACTGTGGCTGCATTTACACACCTTATTGGCTGTATTCAGCAAGTCTGCACTCTGACTAATGTCATGTGTGCAAAGTCTGTTTCACTAATCATGTGATCATCAGTCAGGTGATAGTATGGAGGGACTGACAGTCCTTGGTTTAAAAAAAAAAAAAAAAAATCTGGTGTAATGTCACATCTGTACTGGCACTGTGCATCTGGGTAAATCCAGCTCTTTCTCAGAGCTGTGCCCTGCTCTGGGGTCACCTATGGATAACTCCCTAGGCATAGGGAATTCTCAGTTCGATGACCCAGTATAACCTTCCTCTGCCCAGCTTGGGTAGATTACATGGTTGCACAAGTCTGCCTTTGTGAATGTAGCTTAGCTTCCCACGATGCATTGCCTTGGTGGCAGAGTGATCAATCAGACCAGACTGTCAATCTAGTTATCAGCATCACTGTTGACAAACTGGGAGGGGTACCATCCAGTGGACCGTGGTGTAGTGTCCTGGGTCCCAATATCATCAATCCTGTTGCAGCCTGGAACGGTGTGAAGTTTAAGACCCTGAGGGGGAAGTAATGCACCCCTGCTACTGTGCTATAGTCACTCTGCTTCAGCTTTTTCATTACTGAAGTTGAATGCATGGTTCCTTAAAAAGCCAGACATGATTAAAGAGACTGCAGGTTTAAATCCCATGAGGAGCCATACTGTCCTTAATGGCTTTCACTTAATATCTAGCTCATTGAAAAGTACAAATTAGAAATGCATACCTACTCAACCCCCCTCCCCAAAAAAAGTGACTTGTAGGTGTACTCATTTGTACAGTTGGAGTGATTTGTGTTACCTGACTTCATGTTCTCGGCCTTCCATTTACAGCCCTTTGTCCACAACAACCTTGTCCACCTCTGATGACTTTGTCCGTCCCCTTCACTCTAGAACTGATCGCTGTGGGTTCAAACTCTTTGTGATGCAATTTCCTTGCATTGTATTTAGTGTTGACTCCTGGGACAGTAGTCTGCTTTTGACAGCGTGTGGGTGTGGGGTTGAGAGTTTGTTGTCATGCCCCCCACCCCTTCAGTTGAGCACCGAGTCTGACCCTAGAGGTTCAATGTGCCTGACTACTACTTCCTGAACTAGGGCAGGCTGGGTAACCCAAGCATCCTGTCTGAGACCCAATGGCAGGTTTGCAGTGGATCACACTGGCGTCACTGTCACTCCTTTGAGGCGCCTGCTGGCATGTTACTCCCAGGCTGTTTTTGTGAGCCAAGCCAGCGTGACTGGCAGTTCTCGATGTGTCATCCCTGATTAGAGTCTAACCTGAATGTGATACAGCCTGTTCTGCTAATAGAATATCAGCACAGGTGACCACCTTTGACAGATTCCATTGCCCAGACACCCTTCAACCATTCAGTGGCCAAGTGTCAGAAAATATTTGGGGACAAAATTGCATGCAGTGAGGCCTTGGTTATGTTGTCATAGTGATACACCACTGACTGGGGTAACCTGAGGTTGTGTGTGTATCTTTGTATAAGATTCTGCCACTAGGGCAGATGTTCTACCTGTAATATGTTTACAAATTATACTCTTAAACTACAATTTTTTTTCACTAGATTGAGAACCAGGACAAATGCCTAGAACTGTCATATGTGGGCATGAGGTGATTGTGGGTGGAGCTAAAAAGGTGTCTTGGCCTTTCCCAACCCCTCCTTTCACTCATTTACTGCCAGCTTTGATTGGTTCACTTGGGATACTTCTGTCCACCATGGGTTTTGAAGTCTCATTTGTCCCATCCTAGACCCAGTACATTTTGGTCAGGCTGTTCGCTGACCTGTGGCTCTGTGTGTGTCTCCTCCCCCAGGCCTGCACTCAGATGCCAATGTACCTCCCTCGCTGCTGGATGTGCTCAGCAGTTCTTCACCGGCGAGCTTTATGTCCATGTTCACCAGCTAAAGCTGCCCGCTGAAGAGCTGCTGGGGCCAGCTGTTACCACCAGGAGGAAGACTAGGAGGCTGATGAGGAAGAGGACATCATGGGACGGCTGTTGTGTGCTCGTACTCTCCCTGCAGGGCCTGTGTTTTCTAAGAGCAGCAGATACCACAGATCAGTGGGGATTAACACGTAGATCTCTATGAAATAGACATTTATTGCAACATTGATCAGCAGTATGAGACTTAGACTGGAGGATGAAAATATAGTGTATGGGGAAAGTGTGTAAGTACGGGAGGAGAGGGTGTTCTCTGGCACAGGAGCACTGTGTAGCTGCCTAGCTGTATTCTTAGCTTCACTGTCTTGTTGGTATAACTTTTTCCACAGTGGTGTGCTCCCCCACATGGGTAACACTGTCTGCCTCTAACTCTGTCAATAAAGTCTGAATAGCGTGGAGAGTGAAATTGCAGTTGTCTGTGTCACTGGCAAGCACATTCATTAGACTGTTAAGGATTTTATCCAATAGCAGTCACCAGGGTTTCTAAAAGTCCTTGAACACATGCGCGCACACCGCTCTCAAATATGGTACCAATTACATGAGGCATGAAAACTGACTGAGATCTTGATAAGCTGGTGCACCTCGGAGGAACCTGCTGACCCTGAAAGAGGAAGGCAGGTGAGAAAATATGAAACTGAAAATGATGTGTGTGGGACTGTCTCATGTTCTGTAACAGTGTATCAGAGGGTCTTGAGCATGTTTACCATCTGCTGGGGGCAGCAGTATGTATGTAAAAGGTCAGGTGATGGGGGTGTATTGGAGAGGGACAGGCTTGTCTTTCCACTGGGGGTTAATCCACGTGGATTACAACATTTTAAACTTGCTTGAAAAGATAGGCGCGTTTCCTCGTGTATGCATTTGTGAAATAATGCATTAACACCTTAGCTGAAGAAAAATTCACACCTAATATTAGGAACCGTATATTTTATTATCCCACCAGTGAGGCCATTGTTCTGCCTAGCATATGTAGGCTATCAGTCTCGAAAGTGCCTATGTTCAGATCTTAGAGGAACAAGGAAGTCTAACGCTGCACAGATGGAGCTTAGACAAGCAGAGTAGCATGACATTACATCCAGGAGATGGTCTTTAAAACAGCCTTTAAACAGGATTCACACAGCACACTGCCATTCTACCATCAAATCCAGTTGAGATTAAACAGATCTTGTTCTGAGGACGTGAACGACCAGTGACACATGCTTTCTGGCATGTTGAATGTTTTCAAAATAGGTACACATACTGACATGGAAATGACTAAACCTGGGATACAAGTATGGGGAAGAAATGCATTGCATTGAAGAGAGAAATGAGACTCAGCACATGCGCACAAGACTGACTGCATGAACCTTCTGGGTGGAATACCTCCATCTACTGTGAATGCCACGGTAGCAGACTCCATCCGATGGCCCACTGACTCAGTCATTATCACTAAGCACTATCTTCTCTGAGCAGAGCTGGTCTGCAATCCATATTGGGTTCAACTAAAGAGGAATAGTTTCACTTATCATATGTGCCCACATGCCCACCGTGATTCTGTATGGATGTGATATTTACGTATGCCAACTAAGCACCTTTGAAGCACAGCCTGTGGCATACCTTATCATGTGTGCTGATTTAAACCGGGATTTATACGATAGAGAGCACCAGTGACCTAGCCTTTGCCAGCCCAACTCCACTGCTCATTCCTGTGTTGTGTACAGGAAATCTCGGGTCAGCCTGTAACAGCCGGTTTTTCCAACGCTCATTAAGTCTTTTTACAAACTCACGCAATCAGCGACCAAATATACGGCATAACCTTTCAGACCCACCGAAAGGACGATGGTCTCTGTGTGCAAGATACATTACCGTATATCTGTAGTGGTGCACTAATATCTTCACTAGATGGCGCTGTTTCTGCGTCCACGGGCTGTCCGATGACGATACTTATACTGGCCGTTTGATACAAGGATTCGAACCCACACCTTCGAATAAACAGGAGCCTTAATTCAGCGCCATAGTTCGACCACCCAACAGTATAAAACCGTTTACACGTGCAAAACTAACACTTGTACGTGATGTAGTACGTCTGCCCTCTTTAATACTCTTAATTGTATATAAAGTAATAAAATGTAAATTGAAAGCTTAGGGTAATTATTTGAAATGCTTTTTAGAAGAGATCCGTAGGGTGGGAACTGAATGAACATTGTATATCTCGCACGTGTCGCCGATTAGAGAAGGAAGCCAAGTGTTCTGCAGTCATAAAGACCAAGCTCTTCTTTCAAATCAAAGACAAATATGCAAAATCACTCCGAATTTAAGATTCAGGAGATAAAATTATCGCACACATTTACAGGGATTCAAACGTGATGTTTCTATAAATGCCAATCTTTATGTGATATTGTTTTTTAAAGTTAGAAACGTATTCGTATGCAATCTAATATCAATCAGTTTCACCTTGATACAATAACTGAATGTTTTATAAGAGGGTCTGTAAAATCGTGCAGTACAGCGGTGGGTGCGTCAGTCTGCGGGTTGTTTTCCCGTGGTAGTGGGCTGCCGGCCAACGGAAGACTACAAATGGCACCTTTACATTTAATGAACACACACCTACCTCGCAGTCGCAGCCGGACGCGGCAGAGCCGGCTTCTGGATCATGTGGGTCCGGTGCCAGGCTGGAAGACACGCACCATCCCGTGGATCCATCAAAGGCTCAGCCCAGTGGCTCCTTAGCTGACCCACAACTGTGCGGTTGCTGGCTCTTTAACCTCCTGTCGCTGTTTGTCATCATAAACTTCTTAGTTCCTGAGTATACATATGCATTTTTTAATGTCTACAGATCGACGGTAAAGCATCCGGACAAAAACGGATCCTGGGAAAGCGCACTGACGGTGGAAGGGGGTCGTTTCCCGTCCCGCCCGCCTGGTTCAATGCAGTTGTGGACTGCTGGCATTTTGTATTCTTTGCAGTCCATGAAGACAGTATTTCCCACATTATTCACGTTGTTTGGAAAATATTACCGAAATTTCAAATGAGCCACTTAAATTTAACAGGAGGATATTTCGTTATTTCGTCGTGTGATTAAAATTTCGTTTGGGCAAACCCCTTTTAAACTTATTTTCAGTAATAATAAAATCTTTTTTGCATGGGTAGTTCGGATATTTTACTAAGCATACAGATCTTGAATATTTCAGTGCTTGGCGTTTTTTAGTCTCTTAATCCAATTAAACTGAGAAATGGCAATAAACACAGATGCGGAATTTGAGAAGGCTGTGGCTGGGGGAAAAGGAACCGCACCGAGTGGCGAGTCCCTGGAGACGGAGAAACTTCTGAACGTTATGGTCACAGACCCCAATCCCCGACGCGACCTGCGGCTCTCCAGCTCCTTCACAGCCAATTTGGGAAGCACGAAGTCGCTGAATGCCGATCAAAATGGACATAGCGCACCGCTCCGCTCCGGCTCGGCTGGACACCTCCGGGTGGCGCCCTCGTCCCCGTCCCGCGTCAGCCTGCGAAGCCGCGCGTCCTCCACGGGCACCGCCGCCGAGGACCAGCCTAAACCCCGGGATTACCTGCTTCTTGCCGTTTTCTCCTGCTTTTGTCCGGCCTGGCCTATCAACATAGTTGCGCTGGTGTATTCGATCATGGTGAGTTAATGTGTAATTCGTCATGTATATCATTCAGAGATCCGACAACTATGTACATAGGTGACTAGATGCATTGGATATGATTCTAATCGCACTATAATAATGCAAAAAAAAAAAGTACTTCTAAATGACTAATCTCATTAAACACTTAACCTAAGATGAATCTCTGAAATTGGACTCATCTTGTTTAACTCAACTGACAGGTGTCCCACGGTCAGGATCAGTTGTCAGATTGTAGTGAAGGAAGGGGTTAAACATGCATTTACAACTATTTCGTACAATTCTTCTTTAGCCTGGAAAATAACGCCGATTATATGTAGTGGTTAAAGAGCGGTGTCCGTTTTCCTGAAAACGGACGTTGTTATTACTAGGTGCACGTGGGCGAGGGAGGGGGTTGATAGGATGCGGATAGAAGCCGCTGAGATCCAGCGTACAGGGCGTGGAAGGTTCAGGAAGAGACGGTGCGCGCATACAGTACAATTCCACCCAGGTTATAGGGCAACACAGTTTAACCCAAGCTAGTTAACAAAGCAGTAAGTGAATAGTTAGGAGCTCTGCCCTCTCGAAACGTGCATCAAATCATGTACATCTGCCGGACTTCTATGCGCTGCTTATGAAAGATTAGCTCAACAGCGCAGGATGGGCTGCAGGTGTAAATTGTCGTCCCACTGGCAACGGGATCGATCTGCTCCTTCCTTCAAAGCTAAATTGAATGCTTCACCCATAATAAAAAGCCGCCTGACTAAACGTTTGGCAGGAGTTCCTGGATTGGGGGGGGTATAGGGGATTGCGCCACAGCATCACAAAAAAAAATCATTCAAGGCTTGTACCAATCTGCTAAAGCAGCCAGAGAGAGTTCTGACCTCACCGTTTACCTCAAGTGCTTTGAGACAGCATACACAGTAGGGCAGGACTTGTTTTGAATATTGTTAGCGGGCCAATTTGTGAGTGGAGCATCCTGGCTGTCTATCAGATGTGCAGTGGAGCCTCGTTTCTCAAGCCGATTACAGCTGGATGTGCTCTGTGGTGGTGTGACAGGGAAGTTTATAGGGATGAAATATCACACGCCGTGTGTGTGCCTAGTTATGTGCACAGAACTGTTTGCTTTACCAGGCTTCTTCTGCACTTGTCGAAACCCGACTGTTATAAAATTTTTACACCCCCTGCCCCCAACTAAAAGCAGTTCCTCCATCGGTCTTCTCATAGGTTGCATTATTAATGCTAACTGAAGGCACAAAGAAAGCACTTACTAGCCTATCCTAAAGGTGGGGTATTGTTTTTTATTGTTTTCTTGGAGGCTGAATCAGAGAAGCCTAATCCTGCAATTTTTAGCTGAGCCTCTACTTAAAAATATTTGTGAAGGTGATTCCTTCGTGGGTAATTCACAAGCACAGTGCAAACAGACTGTGGCCATGGGATTTTGAAGTTGATTCTACAGAGTATATGAAAAGCAAAAACCATATTTGTGATTTCAAGGAAAATATACTTTGATCTCTGAAGGGTAGTCAAATGTCTTGAGTACACAAAGCCCAGATAAAGAGTATGGTTATGAGGTAGAGATGGGTAGATTGATAATGGCTCAGAGCACTGCACTTAGCCATCATAGTCAAGTTAAATGTCATAAATAAATGTTAAGTAAGGTAAAACTTATTGTGTGATCAGGACATAATCCATGTGTTTGTCTGAAAATGCAATTTCAGTCTTGATTGATCATCAACAATTCTTACAACATTTACATTGTGTGTCATTTTTCGAATGGGTGTTCATTTTGCTCATTTGTATGCTGTATGACGGTGCTCAAGCTTATCCGCAAAAGGCCAGTGTGGGTACAGGTTTTCATTCCAACCAAGCAGAAGCCACATCCGAATTCATTAATAGCCAAGCTCAACTGATTAAACAGGTGGAATTAGGTGTGGCTCCTGCCCTGTTGGAATGAAAACCTGCACCCACACTGGGCCTTTACAGACTCCCCTGCTCTAAGAAGTGCTGCATGGACATTGTGGGGGGCACAAAGACTGCAGAGAAAACTTTCATCTTGGGATGTGAACTGGTGGCTTTCTCTTTGACATTGCAGTTACTTCACTGCTTTAATGCTACCATGGAGACCTGGTTTAAAAAGTCACCGGTGGTAAACTGGAGACACAGTGGAGGCAGGTGGGGATTGAAGCTCAGCAGTAGGGTTCATCACCACACACCCTGATGGGAACAAAGGACTAGGTCTAACCCTGATCAGAGGCTCTGCTGAATCACACCAGCATAGATCAACTAAAAGGACATGTCTGTGTGAGAGAAAACATCTGTTTGCATCGAGTTTGGAATGTGTGTGAACGAGAAATGTTTCAAATTATGTGTAACGCAGCGTATTCCTGATTCATGTGAGAAGAAATGTGAGTCTTCCCGCTCGGCCTCATCTCCCTGAGCCTGCTCAACATTGACATATTCAGGGGCTGAAAGATGAGACGTAATGAGTGACCTCCAGGATCTCCATGCCAGGTAACCCTGCAGAGATAAATGAAAGGACTGTCAGCATCTCTGTGAGAGCCGAAGCTGTCCATCACCAGCAATTTTCACCACAGCGAGGAACGCTGATGTAATTGGACCCGACTGAGAGTCAGTGTGCCCCACTGTGACCTGCTGTGACAAATGACAGTCACACGTCAGAGCACATTGCACTTTCAGAACATAACTGACTCGTTTGAAGATGCAATGAAAAATTTCAACAAACTTCCCCAGTTAGTCATCGTTTCTTGGAGCCCACGTGTCGTTTAGTTGTAGATTTTTTTATTACCTCTTACAAGACTTGCATTGAATGTCCTTCATCTCACCCCCCAGTCCAGGAACAGCCTACAGCAGGGGGACTTGGATGGGGCCAGACGACTGGGACGCTTGGCTCGCCTCCTCAGCCTGTTTTGCATCGTGCTGGGCCTGCTCATCATCGCCGTCTCCATCACGGTCACAGGTGTGTCACCACAACATGCCCAGTCATGGAAACATGTAAAACTCCAGTCTTCATCGCTTTTAAAGGGCCAGTCACACCTGCTGCTCGAATGGTTGAGGCAGCAGCATGATGTCTGACTCCTCAAGTACACAAAGCAAGAACCACTCAGGAACGATGATTCCTCTTTGTCAGCTATGGCCATTTCTCATGTCTGAAAATACATAACTAAAATGGTAGTAAACTATGTAATGTGCTTAAGTGTAAATAAAATGCTCTTCCTGTCTTTCTTCATCTCAGTTACAAACAAGGATTGACACAAAGGACAGTAAAGCCACCAAAATCAGCCTCCTTCAGAAAAGTGAGGAAATCTTGTCCTTAAAATGAAGGAAACCTACTTCCAAGAAGACCAAAGCAACCATGTTACCATGTGAATTATGAACAAAAACAATCAAAAAAAGAGAAATGCATGCTTCAGGTAATGTTTGCATGAACCTGGGACAAAACAAGCCTAAAGTGTACAACCAGGAACGTTGAAACAAAAAGTGGCGATGATTTGTTTGCACATGTGATTCTGACTCATCCAACTTTACATGGACATATTAACTGCATGCATGTTGTACTTTTTACTGAGATCTCTGAACAGCAGGTAAGGAGACCACAGCAGGTTACAGCATGAGATTTCTTTGTGTTTTCCTTAGCAAATGAGTGTGGATGTGGGAGTGGGATGGGGCCTCTGGTCACCTGACTGCTCTCTTTTCCCCAATAGCAGGCTCTGGTGTCAACACATGTTTAGGGGGATAACACAGGCAAGAGACCCTGAATAGTTTGATTCCACAAACTTGAGTTTCTTCGTACTTTCCTTTTCTGGAAGTCCCACCTCCTGCCCATCTGTCAATACCTTAGCACCATTGACTGGCAGCAATGATATCCAATCAGCCCAGCATCTAGGCCTTTCCATGGGAGAGAAACACCTCTGCTCAAGACAGTAACTGACAAGAAATGTTTCTTGTGATGCTGATTTAGGGCCTCACAGCATGCTTAACTACAAGGAATGACAATTACTGAGGGCACTGGGGGTCAGAGCGATTTTTCAGCAAGCAAAGCAACATTCTCTGTATTTGTGGATGTTTTTGTGTGATGGTAACAGGGTTTCAGTAACTTTTCTCTCTTTCTGTTGTGCTGTTCGCATGCCTGAAATAAAAGTATACATGCATGGTCCATATCTGAGTACTGTCTATCTCTCAGACACACATACACAAGTCATAGCCCTTTAAGCCCTAGTATACAGTACATTGGGACCTTTAGTCAACCCTATCCCTATGCTAAATTGCTCCTGAATGTCCACACATGCAGAAAAGAGAATCATCTGTTTGAATAGACCAAAAAAAAAAAGACACACAGGTCAGTATTTAAAAATTTATTAATTTCGTTATGTGAAAATTTACACATACAGTGTTAAAATATAATGATGGAGTTAAATTAGCCATAACTCATGACTAAAGAGCAGAAGACGGTACATGGACTGGTTTAGGCCAAATGGTTTCCCAAAACGACCCAACAGATCAAACCAGCAGCTATAACAGCTGGTAACAGGATCTGACTGTCCTGCAGAGGAAATAGCACTTCTATTAACGTGCCTTATAGGAGAGTCCCAGTTCAGTTATCATTCTGAAAGCCTTTGCCATCCCACAATGCTCCCACTTTTGGATCGGCCTATCCCGCTTTCATAGAGCCAGGGACAGGCCTGAAAAAGTCCAGACCAGCAGCACACAGTAAAATGTCTGCAGGAATCCTAATGTGATTGAGCCAGCTTTGGTTTAACACATAAAATCCTATTATTCAAAACTAATGGAAATAACTGTTACAAATATATATATGTAATACACACACACATACACGCATTTATTCTACGTGTGTATATCTGTGTATATATATATTACTTAGTATTTTAATTCACATTTTCCTATCTTAAAGGAAGATAAAAATCAAATATTTAAATAATAAATCATTTAAGCTCACGAGCAGTGAATGCTCCCCAACCACCAGGAGGCCCTCCTATCTGGGGAAAGCAATCAGGCTGGGCCAGCCTTCTCCAGGTACCAAAAGTGAAAGTAGCAGTCTAGCACAGCCATGCCCCTCATCTTCCAATTTGGTCACATAAGTTTATAAGCCCCATTCATCCTCATTTGTAAGCTCCACCCACCACCACACACCCCTTGTCACACCACCACTGGGAAAGTGTCAGTGAAACGCATAGAGCAGGAGGAGAATGGTGCAGACTCCAATGACAACTCCCAGAATGAGAGAGTCCCGCCTCTTTCGTAAGTTGATTCGCTGGATGAGGTTGTTGATGGTTGGGAAACGGTCCAAGGGATGGCAGGTTAAAGAAAGTGGTATCAACACAGAGGGCTTCATTCTGAAAATATAAAGGTCACTTAGCACACTGACTAGAAGACCCTGCTAGTTGCATTAACAGTGTACACGACACTTTGGCCCAATGCATTGTAACATGTCTTACAGCTCAAAATAACCAGCTAGTTGACATTACCACCTAAAGCTTTCACTGAAGCAATTAGCCTCAGAGCTGTGGCTGACTCTGGATCAGGAAAGAAGGATACTGGCCAGAGTGTTGACCCGACTCTGAATGGACTTCAGCATCCCACGCTGGGATGTCATGTTCTCTTTGGTTGCCATGGCAATGCTGGAAGAAAATGAGCAACATCAGGCCATGAGCAATGTGTAGCTCCACCCCCACATTTCCTGTCAGTAATAAGTTTATGTCAAAGAGATTAAGTTGAGAAAAGAGATGAAAATAAAGGAGGGGGGCACAAAACAAAAGTACAGTGGAGATTAAAATAAAAATGATGGGAAGAAAGACTTCTGCAAATTAGATACGAACTTGTACAGTATATGTTCCCAATATAAAGGTTAATATTGCAGGTTGGGGTGGCAGGCAAGACCAAGCTCATTTTGGTCCACTGAATTTAACACAGCACATCCCACAGAGCAATGACTCTGCATTCTCTGGAAACACAAGCCGTGAGACCTCCAGAAAAGATCTTCAGCTCAGCCAGTTTCAACCAATCCAGTGGACGGAGCCAGCTATACCTTCCTGGGGAGGTTGGGCATCTGAGTTCAACCCCCAGGATAGACCCTCGTCTATCCTTTAAAGACAAGTATGCTGGCACTCAGAGGCACCACACAGAAATACAAAATTGTTTCACTACAGAGTCTGACTCCTTGCTTCACAGAAGCCCTACCTTATCGTGTCATCCAGCAGGCGGTCTGAGCTGCAGGGAGGAATGAAGGGAGAGGGTCAATACAGGGGTAGAGATGAGTGGGGAAGGGGAACACCCACATACAGAACAATGTCACACATTAAATATGGCGGTGATGTCTAGTTCAACAGCTGCATGAACGTGGTGGTGTTCCCTGGATGTCCAGTTCGCCTGAAGGTGTGGAAAGACGGCCATCTTGGCCAACCAGCTGTCCCGGCAACACAGCACTGGCAAACTCCAGAAGCTCGGGCTGTCACAGAACGGTGGGGCTGGCACCGTCACGAGCAGACAGTTTCGCGGGAGAAGGAACTACGTTAGCAACAAAAGATGAAGACTAAGTGGATCAATGAAAATGTTCTCCTGTTGAACATAAATGTTCAGCCTGGCTTGAGTGTGACAAGACGATACGGACCCCCACCCCCTCCTTGTCACAAAGATGTAAAGAGAGCAACACAGCCAGCATGTAAGACTAGCTCGGTGTGATACTTCAAATAAAATTAATGGCGGGTAGATGCGAGAGATGCTTCTTCAATTTTAAATTGTCAGATGTTTTATGGTGAGACGTCATAGTATTGGAAAGCCACCTGAGAATTGACTGCAACATCTGTTTTGTGACAGACCACATCCCAGATGCTGAGCACAGACAGGTTTAACAGCCTACCTAGTGTCAAAGGTTAGGTCAACACCTGAAACCGTAAGGGTCTATTTACCAAGAAACTGTGATTTCAGGACAATGCTGCACCTCTACGTTATTTCAGTTCCAGAAAACCATGTAGACCTAATTCAGCACCCGGGAGCTGTCTGTATGCATTTCATAACCGGGGATGGGGGGGCTGTCCAGTCTTGAGGAGCTCTGGTTATAGATGTTTAAAATAGGCACAGTGGAGATGAAACGATATATTGGAGGTGAAAATCATGAGTTGGTCTGTTTCGGCACAAGAAGAAGCGAAGACTAACGGAGCTGTCTCTGAAGCTTCAGCATGGTCATTAAGAGCATGCTTCTGTTTGACATCTCAACCCCATTATGTTCCAATAAAACGACACAAACCACAGTAACCACCAGTCCAGTGGCTCCACTGAGTCCAGCTGAGGGGGCATAACTGAGCACGTTCAATAGGTAGCCATCAAATGTCAAACGTGCCATGGGACGGTGGATACAGAACATGAAATGCTTTTGCAAGTGAGTGAGGGGTCTGGTTTTAGCAAATTCAGCCTGGTGTCAAGCAGCCAATCTAACTCATGAGATTCAGTTGGCTTTTGTCGACAGTCAGCTGTTCTGAAAGCTGGAGACAAAGGTTCCTCCAGTTCATGGAGAGTACACACTCTTGTTAAATCTGACATGAAGGCTCTGAGGTTTCTTAAAGGACCAGTGGACCTAATTTAATTTTAGTAAAAAAGATTACCTGAAGTATAAAGGGCAAATTTGTTTTCCCATTTCATCTTCAAAATGTTAATTCCTTGATATCTGAAGTTTTGAGACTCTCCTGGGACCAAACTCAAAACATCCAAACAATCCCACAAATTATTTTTAAAGAACTTCAAAAAGGCTGCAGACATTCTAAAGTTACTCTTTATCTGAAGTTATTTACAGTCTCATCAACTGTTTTTATCATTCCCAGAATAGTCCAAAGGTTCCTCTTTCCGGAGCTCCACACCTGGTCCATGGGAATGCTGGACTGGTCCAGCACCAACTGACGAGCAGCTTGCCGACCATCACTAGCGGGAGAGAGAGCTGCCTGGTACTGTGGTCACTGGACCAAATCGACCATTTGGTGTCTCACCAGGCAACTGAATGCTCACGTAATGCACACTGACAAGACTGAAGCACTGAGCATTCTCTGAGGACATTAAAGGGCCCTGAACAGGAAACTACTTCTCCCAGCCACTGAGCAAACCAGCAGAAGATGCCACACGTCAGGCTGCTCCTCCAAGGAGGAGCTGTGGGCTGGGCCAGATGAAGTAAGCCATCTCTTTCCAGCTTCCTGGGAATGATGACTTACCGATGTGGGGCCCCAACAATTCGCATCACAGGCAAATTCACTCTGACCACAAAGGGTCCCTACAATAACTCTAATAAGATGTGAAGAAGCTTTTAGTAAGTCAGCCTGGGGACCCGCTCCTAGAGGATGGGATTGTTCATGTCTTGATGGAAAGGAAAATGTTTTATTTTTAATATCATTATTTGTCATTCAAAAGTAAGGCTAATTACCGAGTCAGCTGGACCAGGAACCAGCAGCAGATTGATGGCCCCATTTGGTATAAATAAAATTTATTTGGTTCAATCCTGTGTTTACACAATACCACACTCTGCGCCTGTTTATTCAAAGCATGCTGATATAACAGAGTGTCCTGCAAAGACAGATCCAACAGGGAAATGGGCAGAGTCAGCTTGGTTTGTTACTCATAACACCTACTAATACCACCACAATCAACTCCTCAGTATTAGTTTATAACCCATGTCTACTTTCACACTCTTTATCCCAAGGATGCTTCTGGTTTCCTGGACTCTTATAAGGTGTGTGTGAGTGCATGCACACGCGTGCCTCCTTACTTCCTTAAATGCTCGTGCTCCTTCAGGAAAAGCTCTGTCCGCCTGTTGTTTACCCCTGAGCCGCTCTTGTATGTCCTGTTTTAGGGAAAGGAACAGCACCACGTGAAACACACACATGCGGGTCAGAGGAAGACACAGAAACAGCAACTAGACTAGAAGCAGGAAAACCCACTAACTTAAGGCTGTTGGGTGCATCAGCGTACGGTAATGAACTGCACTCTGAAACGAGCTGACACTGCAGCCACAAGATAATCAAGCGAAACAAGAGTGATGAGGGGAAAATGATACCACAAAGATATGCATTCCACATTATACTGCACTAAAACTTGGTGTAAAATGCTTTTATCTGCTCCATTTCATTGTCATTCTTAAAGCTACGTCAGCCTGACAATAATGCCTCAAAATGGTTTCAGAAGGGTGCGGCTCCATAGCCAGCACTGTTATCCCTCCAGGCTCCACTGATTATGCAAACTGTTTTCAGGAGACATCTGAATTGCTGGCATGAGGCTTTATATCCTATTAACTCGCGAGTAGTCTGGGGGTAAATACCCACAACGCAATGTGACCCTACTCCAGTGACAACCGCAAGCGCTTTGCTTGTGAAAATGGAAACTAAGGAAAACAAAATGCTGAGGGGGAAATCGGCTGCGCTTGGTATATTCTCTGCCAAAGCCGACGGACAAAGATCCAATGGGCTCAAGAAGGAAAATAAAAGCCTTTTGGGACACCAAGTGGCCAGGCAGTGGAACTATACTTCAGAAGGGAGTGTGTGAGAGAAAGCACCACCTTGTGGCAATAACTGGCATCTGCTTGATTCGTCACACATATTCATGCCCATGATGGCAGAAAAATAGCACCAAAGATATGCACCTTTCCTCCATGGCTCTCTATAAGGTCCACTCATCCCCAACACCAGCTAAAAAGACCACAGCACAACAGAAGCCCCGATAAGAAAAAATAGATGTCATGCGTACAAATGTAATCTGCATGAATGTTCGGAGGTAGCATGGAGTGAGCTTATGTGCAAAACCATCATCAGTACTTTATTAATCCTTGTATGGAAATTCATTTCATGCTTTCCCATCTTGCTCTCCAAGTTGAGAGCCAAGGGTCAAAACACAGTCAGCCAGTGTCCAGCACCCCTGGAACAATTCAAGTTAACAGCCTTACTCAAGAGCCCAACAGTGATATGAACACTCGCCAGATGGAGGACTTGAACCTGCAACCTTTCAGTCACACACACAGACATCTAACCTGCAGAGCTACATCACCGGGGCATGTCAGAAAAACCTTGGAAACCACTAATCTAGCAGGTACCGTGGAATGAAAAGCCCCATCTGTTCCTCTGCCAGGTTCACAACAGATGATTTGTCAGGAAGCCTAGAAACACCTAGCTGGAGAGACAGACACAGCAGCTCTAACAGGTTGCATGAGAATACAGAAAGCTGCCATAGGCATAGATGCTGGAACAGGAACTGTTGGTTCCTGAGTGGCTGGTGTGTAGATGCTGTTGATGCTGCAGTCTACACACAAACACTCTGCTGTGTTTCTCTACCTCTTCCCTCATTTCACGTCACAGACTGATACCAGTTAGAATCATCAGACTACCTGTTGAAAAAACCCTCATTGACACTTCCCATGACACAGCATTTTAGATGATGCTCAGAGCTGATGATATTATTTGAATATTACTACTAGAGTAAACAATGGCCTGCTTGACACAGAAATAATTCCATGATCTACTCAGAGGGCAGTGTGCCTAAGTGATTAGCACTGCTGCATCACACCTATAGGGTTGTGGGTTTGAATCCCACCTCTGCTGGGTGTGTGTGCATTATGTTTTTTTTCCCCCGTGCTTTGGTGGTTTCCTCCCACAGTCCAAACACATCCAATTAAGCTAAGTGATGTCTGCAAATGGCCCGTATTGGAGGACTGTATAAGTGCGAGTCATGCCCAGAGATGGTCTTGTATCCTCTCTGTGGTATACCCCAGCCTTCTGCACTAAGCTGCCCAGGACAGGTGCCAGGCCATGACCCCACGAGCCTGATCAGGATAAATGGTTAGAAAACAGATAAATCACAAGGGACTGTTTCTGTGCTGTCTGATTTTACTTATATCTGCATATTTCCAAATCTGAAAGTTATCATATCTACTACCAAAACTGAATATTCAATTTTTCACACAGGTCCCATTTTAACACTTTTGTCACTTATTTAGTTCAATTATTCTATACTTAACTCCAACCAAATGGGCCCTGCAGTAAATGGTCAGAGCTACTGGAGAATTCTGGCTTCATGAGGAACTAGTAAAAACCAGTTTATGGGCACAAACTGTTTGTCTCAGTTTCTGCCAGAGCATCCCAGATGGTTTAGGCCTGGACCCTCTACAACTAGTACTGCAACAGCGGCTCTCTCTCCATTTTTCTGTGTAAAACTTTAACCTACTAGTTCTTTAATGACTCAAACGTTTTACATTTGGACATTGTGACTCTGAGGCACCACAGAGGCTTAGAATGGCTCTTGGTATGTTGCTTTCCAAACTGATAGAGCTTAAGTTCTCAAGGGAACTTTACAAAATAATATGATGCGCCATCTGTTGTACTGATAAATCAGGGTGAGGGCTGAAGTCAGAACACAAAGTGACCCGAATGTTACCAAATTTTTCCAGCAAACTGGCTGTAATTTTCTCTTTATTCAAGTGGAATTGTGCAGTGTGAGGATGACTTCATACATAGAGATCAAAGTCACCAAAACTGCCAGCAACACCAAAAACAAATGCTGAAATCAGCGTTGAAGGAAAGCATTTCTTACACCCCTGATGTATTAATTACAAGGATTTCATCATCCCACGTGGGAACTTTGATGCTGAAATGCTTCACTAAAGCAAATCCCTGTATCCTTAGGCAGACAGCTCACCTCACAGACTGCACCTGACTTTTATCTGTTTCACACACACAAGGTAACACTCACTCCATTTCTTTTCTGAGTGAGCCCAGCAGGTCCTCTCTCTCCCGCACAGCGAGGAAGTTCCCCTTGGTTTTGTGGAACTCATGAGTGTAGTCCTGCGAGACAGAACATCATATGCTGAGTGTTTGGTGAGGATGCGGGGGACGGTTACCTGGTGATGGTCCACCAAGGACAAGCCCAAGTGAATGGCACCCAGTGACTACAGATACAGAAAGTGGGGAAACTGCAGAAGACTCAGGCAGCCCAAACGACACAGGAGGTAATGGAACAGAAAGAGAAGTACGGACACATCCTTCTTCATGACTACAAATGTACTGGGTGGAGAAAATCCAAACTCTGGTACTGTGACCTTAACACACTAACTAGGCTACATGCCCAAAGCACATTAATCAGTTAAATCTACTAAACACATGGGCTAACAAACAGAGGTGGAAAGACAAAACAAATCAGGAGGTACTCACCTGTAGGATGTCTCTGTGTCTCTGCAGCGTGTGCATGAGTGCGGCGTTAATGGACGTTACGGCCGACGCACTGGTACACTCAGCCATCTTGTCATTAATACCAGTGAGCTGGGGGAAGGGGGGGGGGGGGCACACTTGACATCAACCTCCCAAATTAGCATGACGAGTTTCCGACACCCGTATGAGACACGGCTGAGCTTGCTCACCTTCGCCAACAGCTGCTCGATTTCGACCCCCATGGTGTTAAACATTCTGTCTTGGTTGGAGCTGTTCAGGAGGGGTGTGGTGTCCAAGCTAAATAAACAGGTATTTATGTCAAGCTTTCAGAAAACAGCCTGACACATAACAGCACCAATAAAACTTAGACTGAAGAATCTTATTATTATAGCAAAAAAAAAAAAAAAAAACAACAACAGAAATTAAGAAAAGGCATATCCATTACTGCTTCTGCTGGGTCAGCAGCCATGTGATGCACGTGAAAAGGACCACAGCAGATACTGTACAGGTCAGCATGAGTGGACCCCAGCAAATGGAATAGAAGCCTCATCTGCCCACAGATTGGTCCGCATCTTCTATCCCAGTCCTGCCTATGCACCGATTGGCCAGAGGGGCGGCTCACCCGTCTCCGTGACAACTATAACCGGTGCACATCTTGCTGTAAGAGACCAGCTTCAGGTCCAGCTCGGTCTCCAGCTGCCGAGCCTGTTTCCGCAGGTCTGGGGGTGACACAGAAACAATACACCGCTTTAAAACGTGCCTGGCACGGAAATGTTCACCCATACTGATATTTTCTTATCAAAAAAAAAAAACAAACAGGCCACGCATTTTTAAATAGCCTGAATTAAACGGAGAATGTATGGAAGTCCGACTGTGGCGGCCAGAGGTCCCAGCTGAGCTCAGGTCACCATTCCACTGCTCTCGGTACTGTTGTGCTTCGTGTCACCGGCACCGTCCACGCCGGATTTCACTAAGCAGTACTGACACGAACCTCAGCGGTATTAGAAACGGCAGCAGATCAATCAACGCCGAGAGCTTTGTGAGAGCCGTAAGTCAGCACGAAATTCATAACCGCGAACTAAAACACTCCGTTTGATACGGAGAGTGCAGTCTATAAGAACTAAAGTATAAAGATGGGGGTACAGTACAGGACCGTGCTGTATACAGCTGAAAACTGCCTGTATACTCTACAGAGGGGCCGGCATTTCTAAACATTACCATAGTAGGTAAGTACAGCTCTTCTGTTCGGGTATTTCGGCCGCCCGATCTTAAACACTGAGAAAGTAGACACTCAATGGCAGATATCGTTTTCATATCTCAAAGCTCACCTTCCCAATAATTGCTGGTCCCAGCTGCCATCTTTGTTGTCTGACGTCACCAAAAATGAGCGCAAGCGAGAGGAAACGGGCGACGTTGACGTGTCGCGTGACCGGGAGCGGCTGCAGCGACAGAGCCCTCTGCGGGCGGACGAGGGAAGTGCGTTTTACTGAGCTGTTGCACCGATACTATGCCTCTATGGTGGTGGAATCCTATGGGTAGAAATTTATCAGCAGACAGTAAGGGTCTGAATTAACCTGGACCTACATTTATAGTGATCGGCAGCGATGCCAGCTGAGTGACGTGCAGTAGCTCAAGTTGTCGTTATCAATAAAGTTATCTGAGTAGGACGACACCCAAGATCCGGTTTTTAATTAAATCATGGACGCTGCAATATTAATAACCACATCATGTAGAAATCTGTCAGACTGATGTTCATGTTTTTGGCGGTTGCAGGACACTATACAACAAAACGATGCTGCAATTGCGCAACAAAAGGAAACTTTTCAGCTACTTGTTGCAGTATTACAGATTATATCCGGAAACCAGCTTGATGGGGCCACATTCATATTGATAGCATGCAGTGGTCTGTGGTTTGGGGGACAAGAAGTCAAAGGGAATCTGAAGAGTGACTTGGACTTGCTGTTTCCATGGTAACAGCAGGAGGCATTCTCAGTTACTATGAGACAGGCAGCGGAACCCATCAGACAGCACACATTATCTTATGATGCTCTTATGTGTGGCCGAATCACAGCTGCTGGAATGAATGATGCCACCTGACACACCTACTGGTAGCAGTCATCTTTCCACTGGTCTTTCAGGCTGTTTTATCTGTGTTTGCAGAATTAATGTACACCCGTATCCCGGTGAATGGTATGGCTGCTACGGGTTAACATCTTTTAAAGCAACCTGGTAGTATGAGTACAAACAGTTAATGCATATGCATGTGAATGTTTTTACAAAACTAGTATTCTTAACAATGAATATTTTCGAGGTATTTGTGTGCTTGTTGTGGGTTGTTTTGCCTAGTTGCTATAGTTAGAGTAGTTAGCGAGATGAGTCAGGTTTGGTTAATGTGTTTAGCATAGGATACCATGGACCTCATTCATCCTACTGGTTCAGGGAACCCCCCCCATCACTCTCAGCAGCAAGCCTGAGTACAATGGTGTGGGTCCTAGGGAATTGTTCAAGCTAGAGCTTGATCTTGCAGCCCAGAGTGATCAGTGGTTGGAAGAGACCATGGTGCTGCACCTGGCCTTGGTCACGAGTACAGGGCCCTCCAGACCCTGCTTGAAGTACTACTAATGGAGTGCCAACATGCAAAGGTTTGTGCTGCATCGTGTCCCAACGCAGCTGTGCCAACTCCTGACGGACAGATGCCTCCGCCACAATGGATTGTGAGGATTGAGATGACTCACAATTCTCAGTCAGGTGTCGCTATTACTATGAAACATAGTGTACATTTCTGCAAAAAAAATATGTATATATTGCGTGTAAACTCACAAATCCATGTTTATTACCTCACAAATTGTTTGGTAATTAGGTAGCTGGTGTTTAAAGTGTTCTTTGTCATGCTGAAATAGGTATTCTGAATTGTTGGGGATATTTTGAGACGATTAACTTTTTGCATGGACCTGGAATGAATCGTCATCTTCCCCCCAAAAAAACAATAGCAATAGCTTCCTGATTTTCAAGCCAGTGCTGCCTGAGCTGTTTCTAGCTATACCAAATGCACTTGAATAATGGATTGCATGTATATGTTAAAAGCTAGCATCTCTGCAGAAGTGTTATTCATAGGATTACAGAATCATGTTTAATCTGAGTTTGGATGCTGCGGTTTGTTAGATCATCTGCTGGCTGGAAGACTTTGGTTTAGAGGTGCTGTCATCACCTCAAAACTGTTCCATCTACACTTACAGTGGGTGATTGCAATCAGAGTCCATTTCGATTTGACCAAATTTCATGGATTTTTGTGAGTCATTAAACGGGGGAGTAAATATTCATGACAATCCATGACCTGTTGTATCTGACTTTGCATGTAAAGGGAGGTCTGAAAGATTCTGGAGAACTTATTCAGGGTGGAGAGAGAAGAGCTGCCCACGCTTACTGAAGTAAAAATTGCCTCAAGGTGCAAAGTAAACAGTGCCTTCTGCTGAGTTGCAGTGATCAATTGCTCAGTGTGTGGTTGAATGGAACAGGAAACAGGAACACCAATAGACACAAGCTTCAGTCGCATGAAGATTTTTTCTGTCATTCTCTTTATTTATTTCCCTCATGTAGACAGTGTCATGAGACTAGCAGCCATAGACTGGGGACTCTCAAGCTCTTATGTTCCCCGTCACTGTGGAGTCGCGGGTCCTGGTGACTCGAGTTTGAGGTGACGACAGAGCAGAAGGATGTGATGGGGGACGGAGGGACAGGGGACCAGCTTACTGCTGGATTCGGCGGATTGACTGGATTTGGAAGGTCTGGGCGTGGGAGCCATACTCCCTGTAGTGCTTGTACTCGCCTCCATGATGGTCACATTCCATAATATACTGGTAACCACGGTAGCCAGGATACTGATAGCACACCCAGCTGGTGAGGGGGACGTAACAGAAAAGATCCAATACAGCCTCTCTGGTGCAACCTCCATACATGCACTTACTGTCTTACTGTCTACAATATAACAAACCAACTGCTGTCAACTATTCCAGAATGGTTCTGGATTCCCAGGGTGGTAATCGTGATAATCCAAGCCTCTCTGATCATCTGTCAATATCACATTTGAAGACGGGTACTTACGCGCCACTCTGGACCTGTATGGATCCAACCTCATTGTTGAACCAGCCCATGGCCTGTAGAGAGGGGTAGTCATCGCACATCTCAAACTGCCTACCGAGGAAATTCTCTTTCTCGAACACGATGATCCTGGACTCCTTGTGTTGCTGTTACCAAAGAAAGATAAAGTGGATTAGTTCGCAACACATGCATCTTACACATGGCATATCAGAATTTTAACTTAAACCATTATTACTTATTACAGCAATGTAAGAGCTAGAACCATTCATTTTAATAGATACAATAATTTTTGAATATTAATGAGTTAGTTAATGGGTGAGGCCATTTCATGGAAATGAGATTTAGATCATTTGATTTGATTTTGCAAATCAGTCATCTCCCAGGCTAGTCTTGTGGCTCATTGTTTTCCACAGACGGGCAGAAAGAATTACACTCACTGCAGAGAAGATGGGCCGGATGGACATCATCCTCTCAATGTGGTAGGCGTTGCTGCCGCTCCAGGATTCCCATCTGGGGTACTCGCCCCTTTCCAGGACAAACTGCTGCCCACAGAAGCTGGAATGCTCATAGCCCACCCAGCTGTGGAGAGAGGTAGGCGGGTGGACTGGTGATAGGGTCCCATGCCCCGGTGAGGTGGGACCACGTAGTGAAGTGTCACGGCTATAAGGAACTTACGCGCCACACTCCACCTTGATGGAACGGATGTTGTCCATGCCACACTCCATGATGTTATGGCAGGCAGCGGTGAACTCCACGCGTCTGCCTTGGAAGTGCTCCTGGTCATAGACGGTGACCTGAATGGAGATGTGCAGAGCACACAGCACATTTAATGCGCCTGTGTCCAGACAGCAATATGATGCTCAGACAGGCCTGTGTGCAGGTGTGAAGTGAGGTTCTCTGTGTGTAGCTGAGGATGGGCACTTACCTTGAATGGCCCCATGGGTGCAGGGTTCATGGTGATGTTTTTGGGGTTAGTGTGGGCTATGCTGTATGGTACCACTGCACTGATTGACCTGTGGGCCACACTTGAGATACAGAGGTTTTTGGGATTAATCTGATAATGCATTTCATATCAAATATAATTAAAATGGATTGCAAATTAAAATGACAAAAGACTCAGAGAATTATTTCATTGTTCAGGTCACACAGTGTCCTATTCGTACAGAGCATCACAGACACAGCGGCCTCCTCAGATACACGGCCGTAACCACCGGCAAAGTGCCAGAAGCCTGTCACCCTACCAGTACACCCATACTCCCCTGCCGCTTTAAAGAGGGAAACACTACTGCTCAGAATCAGCCATGTATGTCAGACACGGAAAATGTCTGGTGCTGGCTTTGTGTGTGATGACACCTACCGTGAGTAAGGACAAGCAGACAGGTGCAGGAAGGCCGAGCAAAGCGGGGGGGAGGCTTACCTGAACTACCTGATAAAGAGCTATAGCCTGTTTGTTGGGGGCTCCCGTGCAGCAGTCTCCAGTCACCAGCAGCATGAGGGTATATATACACAGGCTGGGTGTCGCCTAGCTGGGCTCAGCAAATTGCTGCAGGAGCCATTGTTTCTGACTGAGCCTTAGGCTTTAGGGTGAATCCCCTTGCACAAGAGGGAGGGGCTTTCAGGATTCATCAGGGGAAGGAATCATAAGGGAGACGTGACACTGTTACAGGGAGATATGTATATGTTATTTGAAGGACATGTTTATAGTGTCATGTATAGGAACACAGGAGAATTGGGATGAGTATTTAATACACTGGTACTGAAAACGTGGCATGCATGGATGCATGGATGGATGCGTGCATGCATGCATATTTAAACCGTTGTTTATCAGAATTCCACAGGGTGGGCCGAACAAGCATTATGACATACCACACATGGGAAATCATGAAAATAAATTAATATGCCATAAAGTGTCGTGTATTGTATGAGAATCAGAAAAAGTAGAAACGCATGAGTGAGAAAAATCAGCCTCTTAGTAACGCAGTGGGTGTAGAAATACTGTGAAAGCTCTTCATGTAAAACATTATGAAGCAGACGGTGGTCCCTTTGCATACGGTCACCTGTGATAGGAGTTCCCCTCAGAGGTTCAGCTCTCCAGCCAATCGTAAACGACCTGTTATGTACCTATTGGACTTCATACAATAATGATCTACAGACATGAACATTTAAAAACAGGATTTTGTATTGGTTATGTACTTGTGAGAAATTAGCAGGAAACACATTCAGCTGTGAAGGTTACTTAGTGTCATAAGATGAATCTCATTACTTCAAAGAAAATGGAATAGGCCTCTTACTGAAAACTCTGTCTATCCTTTTGAAGAAGAGCATCGGCCAAGCGGATTTTTGTTTTCTCAGCTTCACAGTGTGCTTTGACATAATGCATGTCATTATATCCGAAATTGTTAATTTTATTAAATAACTCCTGGAAGAAACATTTCCAAGGTTATAACGTTAGGCCTGTGCTCAGGTAGTTGTACTATTTTACAGCTCCATCCAGTGTCATCAATTCAAATTTCAGTTTCTGAATCTCAAAATGGTTCATATCTAACCTTATTCAATTTTCAATACTCAGAGTTCTAGTGAGATATAATTTATGATTATGTTTTCCAAAAACAATAGAATGTAAATTTATCTTAGCCTGTTCAAGAATGTACAGGACAGTGTAAAGAAACAGAAATTAATCAAGAGAAGAAACCCATATAGGGGATGTTTTACAACATAGGTTTTGATTCTAACCTTGCAGGAACACCGATGATTCAGAAAAACAAGGGCTTAACTACAAAGGGTTTAGCTGGACTGGGGAATTAGATACTGAGCTAAACCCAATGCTGGAAGTGAAACACATTGGTCGGTGGAAGACAGAAGTTAAAGGGGATGTCCAAAATAATCTAGAAATGTCAGCATTAAAGGAGATGTAAACTGCGACATATGTAAAAGTTCCACAGCATAGCGGCACGGACAATCAGACATCCTCATCCAAAGCAGTTTTATGATTATCCATCCATGCCACACCATACTGAGACAAATTCAGCTTATTTACTCAAGATCAGCAAAATGCCCTGGCATTTGATTGAGGAACTTCCCAATCAGAAACATGTTTCACTGCATTTGAGGAGTGAAATTGTAATGTAACATCTCGCCCCTGAACTCATAAGGCATTAGAATAACACTTAGCAGCCGAGCAAACCGGGAGCAGGCGCGCAGTTGTAGATTAATGCACGCACACAAAGCGGCCTGACACTGAACATGCTCACACAATGGATGCGCCACAGACGGCCCCTGAGCTCAGCACATTACACCCATAGGCAGGCCTGTGTGGTTCCTCCTGCCTTATCCTGGCAGGGGGAGGGGGGTTCTGCTGATCTGGTTGCAGGTCAGTGAAAGTGAAGACAAAGGGATGCATGAAGTCAGCAAGGTTGGGGAAACACAAAGCCCCCCCGTCTCTTCCACCCTGTCCCCCAATGGTAGAGTGAACAGAGTCTGGGTGAGGATGGGATGTATATCTATATATACAGCCTTGCTAGGCGTGCTATCCTTCATCTTGCCCCCCTGCTCCACATCTGCTGATAACCGTCAGGTGAGACTCATAATGGATCTGAGACAGACAGGACTGTGTGTGATTAGGGTCTGCAGGCTTGCTTTCGTGTTTGAGAAGACCTGTCCCATGACACCACACTTCTGTGTCACTGCCATACTGATGAGACCTCATTTTGCAGGAAAGAGGAAATGAAATAGTGCCAGGTGGAGCAAAGCTCTTTAAATGGCATCAAGTCTGAGAAGGTCTCTGGTAGCATTCACTTATGTATTAAGATTAGCTTTAGGGCTCATGTAAGGTTCAATATAGTAAACAGTAGAGTTAGCATTGGTTTAATGTTAGGGTTAGAATTAAGGTTGACATTAAGGTTAATGTTGGGGTTAGGGTTAAGGTTTAGTTTAATACTACAGTTTGGGTTAAGAGGCTTTCCCTAAATGTACCCTCCCATGTGAACAGACTGTAAACCCTCTCGAGCACTCATGTGGCCAGGTAATTATGTCCCTGATTTAGCTTTATTTCCTATATGCCATTCTCCCATAGATTAAACCATGGCTCACTCTGCTGTTCAAGGGAGTAGAGGAAGCCATTCTGCCTCTGTTGGCCTGCACAGGTACAAGGTAGGTGTGTGTCCTCTGTGCAGCTGTGGCACAGCTGCACTGCAATGTAACAGAGACCGCCAGCAAAAAAACTATAATGTGCCAGTGTTGCAACTGTGCAGAGACAGTGTGGTCTCACTGGTATACATACTCACCCTGCACCCATTTCTACCAAGATCTTCCTATTTGAGTGTGAAAATTTCCAAGGCCGGTGCATGGAACTGAGCAATGAATGTCGGAACTTGTGTGACATCAGCATGGATAGGACCTGCTCCATTCGGGTCGAGTGTGGAGTGTGAGTACTTCATGGTGTCCCAAACACACAGACTGACAAGGAGGCTGCCTCCAAACTTAATATGTTTACTGTCCCTCCATGTAAAAGACCTGAACCTACTGTACCTCAGTGTGATTATCTCTGTAATAAGTATTATTGATTGGGAAATTTGGTATACTTTACTTCTAAGGACAGGTTTAGAACATTACTGATCGGAATCTTATGCAAGTGAGGGTGAGTTTAGAGTATTGCTGATTTTACATTGCTTGACACTGTACCTTTCACAGCTGGGTGGGTTATGAGCTGCAGAACATGCTTGGAGAGATGTTCATACTGGAGAAGGGCGAGTACCCACGTTGGGACTGCTGGTCCAATAGCTACCGCAGTGATTGTTTGATGTCAGTCAGGCCTGTTGTCATGGTGAGTCCAGATACAGTCTGTTGGTCACCTTATGGAAACATGCTTCTTCAAATGGTGAGCTGTACGATGACTGTGGGAATGTGTTACCGTGCAACCAGTGTGACCAGCTGTATCTCAATCTGTTGGGAATGAGCTGAGAAGCTAGCATCTGAATTAGCCATTAGCATCTGTTACATTGTGTGTCAGTGGTTCATTTGCTCAGATTCAAGTGTGTGTTTTTTTACTTTTACGCTGTTCTGCTCTTTAATACCTTTTGGAATTTTTCTTCCACCTCTCCCTCCCACCCTCATCTCTGCACAGGACCCCCAAGACCACAGGATCTGTCTGTTTGAGTGCATGAGCTTCAAGGGGCACAAGATGGAGGTATGTGATGAGGATATCCCCAGTCTGTGGTCCTATGGCTTCCAAGACCGTGTGGCCAGCATCCAGGTTACCGGGGGAACGTAAGTCCTGCCCCCCCCCATCAACCCCCCAAAGCCAGAATACAATGCATATACTGGGACATTAGGAAATTATGTCAAATTACTTATATGTATCATGAGCTTTGATTATTTAACACATTATTGATTGGCGGAAATTCACTATAATATAAACAATTTGTTTTGTGATAATTATTCTCATTCAGAATGCTTCTCCTGTCTCTTCTCCCATCTACAGATGGGTGGGGTACCAGTACCCGGGTTATCGTGGCTACCAGTATGTGTTTGAGCATGGTGCCTACAAACACTGGAGTGAGTGGGGAGCCCAGCAACCCCAGATACAGTCAATACGACGTGTACGAGACATGATGACTCATCGGCGAGGCTGCTTTGAGATGACACCATAGGACCGGGGGATATGCCTACAATCCATCCTGTCCCACTGCTGAACTGATGCTACGGATGACCACAGCTAATTGGCTTCAGCAATGCTTGTCATTCAGTGAACAACACTGAATCACACAATTTGTGCTACATCAAATACAATATTTGTTACATACTTTCTGTAGTTTAAAAATGCTTTCCTTTTCTCCAAAAAACAGAATATGTCAAGTTTTATTGGTAGTGATGGAGATTACTGGTTTCTGATTATGTCAGTGAAGTGATTATGTTGCTCTATTTATGTTCTCACCATCTGTACATGCCCACATGTTCATTCAGTAACATCACTTATAGAAGCCCACTGAAACTTGCAGCCATTACGAAATTTAGATTCCACAGCAACAGTAAAGCCACAACGTGTTTATGTGAGGGCCCAGCAATCTGCACAGCGACATAGAGGGGGCAGCATTATCTGAAGCATATAATACATCATCTCAAAGATTCTTGCTTAACTGTTTTTCACTGGTGCATTGGTATCTGCTAAAGATTGTTTTACAATTTCAGCTTTTAGTTTAATAATTTGCAAATTTAAATAAACATGGAAAATAACAACAGCATGCAGACCCACAACTAGAGCCATTAAGTTAGTATAGCTTTAATGTAGCCCCAAATGACATGTAAAGCCATTAAGATTACTACCACCTGAATATGAAAAAGTTATTTCATGGCATTTCTGTTAAATGATGTACTCTCTTTTATAACAATTATACATGGCCCACCTGCAGTGGATTGGCGACCTGCCCAGGGTGTACCCTGCCTTTCGCCCAAAGTCAGCTGGGATTGGCTCCAGCTTCCCCGTGACCCTAACGGATAAGCGGTTTAGAAGATGGATGGATGGCCCACAACATCCAGCGGAATTCTATGTATGAGCGAGTCCCTTAGGTACGGAATAATTCAACCTCATAAAAACAGGTTGCAAGCTTGTTCATTGAAATGAGATTGAAACAGGAACTAGGGAAAGGGACGTTTGTGTGATTAGAGATTCAAACTTGTTGCCAGCAGGTTGTACATGCAGATCCCGTCGTAGATCAGGTGTTTGATTCAACGGCATGAATGAACATCTCAGGGAGAAAAATGACACCTAGTGAATAAAGTACCCATTAACGCTTACATGTACACATCATATGACTCCAAAAAGAATTTGTTAATCACTCCTATTACATATAGTTGCATTGTAACAGAAATGTACCCAAAGAGATAGTATTAGTGTGCGCAGACAATGAATGAATGAATGAATGAATGAATGAATGAATGAATGAATGAGGGCTTTACAGGACGGGAATTAACCCTCGGTCACTTCGATAAATGTTGTTATAATGGTTCGTTTTAAACTTTATTTATGCACCTGAAAGGAAAATTCAGAGAAAGATGGTGCACTTCCTACACGACAAAACACTAGAAATATTACGAAGCGGGGTAACCACGGTGTTTTTTTTTAAAGCCACTTGCTCTCACTTCCTGCAAACCTAACAGCTCGGGTTGAACCACAGTTCTCCGAGGGGTGATTTCGTAACACAACGGAGTCAAATTTACCGACGTCAATGTCTGGAGGTCACTGAGTTCACTGAACACTCCTCGTACGTATAAATAAGAGTCCCCAGAGCAATACACGGCCGACAAGCGTGAGGTGTGAGTCACCTTACGGATCCACACGAGCAAGGCCATCCCTCTACAGGGAGGGAACCAACAGAGAGCGAGAGTGAATGTCAGACTGCAGGTAAGTGCGTCTCGAAGCAGACCGCACAGCCACTGGCCCCGAACGAGGCGCGTTGTCCTGCCGCTTTGCAGGTGCACCGACGGGACTGTCCGTGCAGCTATCGGACGAAAGGGGCATTTTAATTAAGTGAGCTGAGGACGGGAGAGAGGCCGTTTTGTACCTTACTGGACCTGGGGGGAGGAGGAGGAGAATGAGCTATTCTTGTACCAGCAGAGAGGCTGTCTGCAAAAGCCAGAACCCTTCCAGCGCCAGGACATCTTGTGGCACTAATTCTGGCAGCGGCGGCGCGGACAGCAGCAGCAGCAGCAGCAGCACCAAGCAGCCCCGTGGCAGTCAGGCGAACCCGAGCCCAGAGGCACAGGCGGTAATGAAAGTGAAAAAGGGCTGCAGCTCAGCGGACGCGGGGGTCCCGGTGACCACGGAAGAGGAATTACTCTCCAACTCCTTAATAACTCCCGAGGATGTGCTTGGTTTACAGAAGATTACCAATAGTAAGTCGAATGACATGCACACGGAGGCGCTAAATTGAACTAAAAGAAGGCTTAGACTTGTCACATGGATGCCCTTCAAACGTAATTAAACTGGCACTGTAGTCATTTTAAGGGTCCATCTGCTTCCATCCTTCAGTGGTCAACCTATCCGTCGGTGCCCAACATTTAATGGTCAGCCCTTTATGGGTAACCTTATTAAGTCCTGTAATTTTTCCCCCTGCGGGTAGCGACACAGTAAAATTATATGTAACAGGGAACACTTGCTGTGCTCACAATTAAACCTTCATTTAATTAAAAGAGAACCGATTTTACGGTTGACGTGTAGACACCGAATACAAGGAAATGATCACGATGGCAGTTGCCGTTTAACGGAATTCAGGAAGAACCGCTTAAATGTTGTTGATATTCCTGCGTACGGTTTAAATGTGTGTATTTAAAATAACCGCGCACGACGTGATTAATGGGGTGTTGATCAGAATATTCGGCGACGTCTGGAGGCGATTAATCGCTTTAACGGGGTGGGCTTTTCGCTACGTAACCGATTGCTCTTTACAGTTAAATGATTTTGCGTGTTGGTTATAAATCATTTTATTTTGTTCTCGATTTTTCTTTACTCGTCGGCACAGTTGACCTCAGTCATTTGGAAATGCTAGACTTTAATATTTATAAACGCCGGAGTTAAGTGTGGATACATGTCCTCTGCGAATTTCAGATGCGATTAGAACTATGGAAGCTTTAGAAACGTGACAGTACATGTCGGGCTACACACACACACACACACACACACACACACACACACACACACACACACACACACACACACACACACACACACA
>JAACJT020000032.1:7291400-7326797 GCA_009936485.2 Gymnarchus niloticus | reverse complement strand
GAGTGCAGAAAAGAGGTGAAGAAGAGAGTGCAGGCAGGGTGGAGTGGGTGGAGAAGAGTGTCAGGAGTGATTTGCGATAGACAGGTACCAGTAAGAGTGAAAGGGAAGGTCTACAAGACAGTAGTGAGACTAGCTATGCTATATGGGCTGGAGACGGTGGCACTGACAAAAAGACAGGAGGCAGAACTGGAAGTGGCAGAGTTAAAGATCTTTGGATTTCCACTAGGTGTGACAAGGATGGGCAAGATTAGGAATTAGTATATTAGAGGGCCAGCTCAGGTTGGACAGTTTGGAGAAAAAGCCAGAGAGGTGAAATTGTGTTGGTTTGGACATGTGCAGATGAGAGATGCTGAGTATATTGGGAGAAGGATGCTGAGGATGGAGCTGCCAGGCAAGAGGAAAAGAGGAAGGCCAAAGAGGAGGTTTATGGATGCGGTGAGAGAGGACATGCAGGTGGTTGGTGTGACAGAGCGGGATGCAGAGGACAGGAGGAGATAGAGATGGCTGATCCGCTGTGGCGACCCCTGATGGGAGCAGCCGACAGAAAATTATGATGACTATGGAAAGCGCATTGTGGCAATGCTCCTTCTTAAAGGTGTTATATAATTTTTTTTTATCGTTAATGTGACTATGTAAAGCACTTTGCAACAATGCTCCTTCTTAAAGGTGCTAATAAATATTACTGAACTGAATTAAAGTTGTAATGTGAAGGTGGCCGTGAGAAGCCCAGCAAAAGCATTCCCAGCCACAGTTATGCTGAGCATTTGACCCTAGCAGCAGAGCTATCATCATGCTGATTTTCTACCCTTTTGTGGATGGAAGAGCAGGAGACTGTTGGTTCACCCAAAAACATGCACTATCCTTTAAATGCATTTCCTCTATACAATATTTCTTCATCCTTTCATGTGGAAATGCAGAATGAATTGTATAACCAATACAGAAGATAAATGTTTAACAGAAGAAAAATATAGATGATGACTAACACATTGCCTTATGATGACTGTTTATAACTTAATGTTACAAAACAATCAGATAATTCCTGTCATTGGCCTCATAACATAAGTTATTGTTAGGTGTTATAATGCCAAATACCCCTCCTAAAGAGAGACAGTTTAAGGAAAGGTGTGTATTTTTTGTATAGTGGCTGGCATGCCAGCAGTGAGCCCAGCCACGCCCAGCTCACAACCGATCACCCTCCCCACAGTACTGAACACCCGCAACTCGTTGGCAAGGACTACAAATGCCTTGCAACCACAACAGTAGTTGCAAGGTATTGACTGTGATCACCATACTAAGCCTTCGTTCATAGTGATAAGTTTAGTTGACTCATGTATGAATGCCGCCTGCTCTGCTCTTTGCCTTACCATTCGGATTTGGTTACTGTTGTTCTGCCTGCCTTTTCGATTCTGATCTCTGTCTGCCTTAACAACTACGACTTTGGATTGTCCTGGTGTTTTGGAAATCTCCTCTGACTTTTGGCTCTACCCCTGCTTGCCTGACTATCCGATTGAATTCCAATTAAATCTCCATACTCTGCACTCGGACCAGTCACTGTGCAGTCATTACATGGCACAATAAGGAAGGAGTGTATATTCTGTAAGGGCAGCTGTCTTTAACCAGTTTAGACCCACTGAAAACCAGAATTCCAGGTAGTTGTAAGGAAAGGCTTGATGTCAAATGAGGCATGTTTTTGATGTTGGTAGATATGATGTATTTAGTACCCACTAGATAAGATAAGATAAGATAAGATAAGATAAGATAGAACTGTATTAATCTCTAAGGAAATTCTTGTGGCAGAGGATGCTTAAATTTACAACATAATAACATAGACTAATGGGGAAAAACATGAGGTGTTTAGCGAATTCAGCACTGAAGGCATACCTTCCAGCACCGAGAACAACAATTGAAACGTGGTGCTTAACTTACAATTTCATACAATGTAACCAATGATTATTTTGCCATGACACTAAATAAACAAATAAAAATATGTAGACATAAAGATATTCTGGAATTGATAGAATTTGTACTATGAGAGAGCCAATTTTCCTGTATGTCCCCACAAGGGAAAAATGTCAGGTCTTTATTACCTCCTGGGAACATTTTGTCCCCACAATATAAACATGGTACATACACAGGGAAATTGTTTCTCACAGTATATAGAGTGTCTGAGATCCTCCTATACAATGAACTGTGGGGAGCTGAGCAGCAGCAACAGGTCATCCATCCACAAGTCTGGATCTGCTACAGCAAACCACGTCTCCTCAAGACTGAACCTACACACAAAGGCATTAGGCCACAGCTACCCCACTACACGTATCAATGTTAGAATTTTTTCCTCCAAAACCATATTTTTACCTATTTACCCTCCAATATATGTTGGCTATTGCATCAAGTAATACTCTCAAAGGTACAACAGCAGCAAACCTCCTGTGATACGAGCCCTCAACTTTTTAGTTATGGGTCCCTGTTACTCAGAGGCCCTGCCATGGATGAACGATGACTTCAAGGTATCAGCTGTTTCTGTTGCGAGAGCACAACCTTCTTCCATAAATCGTTAACGAGCGCTTTAAAGTTTAATGATGCTAAATACTAACTTTGAGTAGCTTGTCATTGGGTATGTGGTACAAATGATAATAACAGAAAACAAGCAGAAGTTAAAGATTGTTCTGTAAAATTGAAGCCAGCTGTTCATATTGTCATGTGATGAACTGCAACATTTAGTCTATTTGTTGTATATTGTATACACTGTATATTTGTATACGGATGTGAAAACACACATGCACAAAGTCACAGAAGCACTATAATCACATCATTTTATTGGGATATGTGATTGGACCTCAAAGTTTGACAATACTTGGCTCTGCCTTTCTTTCATCTTCTCTCCCACAGGCACCATGAAAAGCTGCACCAGGATAGACTTAGGTAGAAATGAACGACTCATTGAAAGTAAATCTCCCTCTGGTGGTCAGATAAAGAAAATACTGAGACAGATCCAATGTACTGACTTTGAGAGAATTCAGGCATTTTGTGCCTGAACTGACCATAGAGAAATAAAAGAACGTAGTCTGTATACCTTTTAACATGAATTGCTTTCATCGGACACCGGCTGTGAAGAAACACGCTAATGATGGGTATAATGTTCAGTATAACACACATTATTCTGTCAGTCAGCATCATCTGAGGAATTCCAAATGTTGGAGTCAGAGTGCAAGGCATCTAACAAAGCTGGGCCTAGACCAGTTTAATGATTACTTTTCTGAAATGTGAGAATCAGCTTAAGGCAAACAATGGAAGGTCAGTGACTCTAGGAGTGAATGATCGAGTGGGCACAGACAATCACGTTCCCATTCCCATTGCCCTGACATCCAAGTTCATACTTACATTCGCCTGGACTGAAAACATGAACGCAGCTCTGATCTTGCTGGCCACGGTGTTGGCCACCACTTTGGCCGCTGAAGGTAAGACAGCACCGATTTGTTTGATGGACATCTTGGTTGTCTGATTGACCGTCTGCTGAAGACTCTGCTAAACTTCCTGCTACATTGTCCCTTGCTGCTAAACTGCAATACCACAAAAGTGTCACTACACAGATGTTATCTGCTGCTCTACCTTAACTTAATGGAGATACAAGACAAAACTGGTTAGTGAGGTTTTACACAACCTTTTTAATAACCTGGAACTATGTTGCTTCACAACCTGACACATAGATCCAGCCAATTATCTACCTTAACTTGATCCGCTTCCTTGCAACTACAATACCTGCATTATATGTTTATACCGGACTATTTGTTTAAATCACACTGTGTTTACATACGGATTGCGATAATTACTCTCGTACTAATGGTCTTTTTAACCACTCCAACATAATGATCACAGTATTTATGCTTACACTGCACTTTATGTTTACATTACACTGTACTGACATATTTAGTGTTATAATTGTATCAGTATTTATTGACTGTCGACTACTAGCACCTTAAATGCATTGTGTTCTGTTTTAATCTGTGTTTACCGGTGCTTGGAAGGACATGCAGAGCAAGATTTTCATTGTGCAGTATAGTTTATTCTTTACTGTGCATATGACAATAAATTTTGAATCTTAAAGGAATAATATCATTAAAGACTCATTGGTTTTTCATCAGTTTGCAGGGAATGTCAGCAATCAATGTGGTGTACCTGTCAGGACAAAGAGACTCTGATATATGAATATGAACCATTGTGTTGTATTGTTAACATTACAGTTAATTCCTGGGTACTTTTAAGGGATAGAACAGCCCCATGTGGAATTCCAGTGTTCATGATGGAGGATGTGAGGTGACTCTGTGCTGTTTGACCCCCCTCCCTCTGCAGAATCCTGCATGGGACGCTGCAACAAAGAGTTCGATCCCACCACAAAGTGCCAGTGTGACAGCCTCTGCAAGTTCTACAGCAGCTGCTGCTCTGATTATGACGTCACATGCCGCGGGAAATGTAAGTCCTGCGGGACAGATTAGGTTTCAAAACCTGCGGTGGGTGGGACTATCCCAATCTACCAATCAATGCTGGTGATAACAGATTCAATAGCCAGCATGGATTGGGATACTCCCACCTACCATGGGTTTTGAAACCTCATTTGTCCTACCATTACCTCCCGATACTGTACCGTGCTGCCTAGTCACTTGCAGCCCGGTGCCTGAGGACAGAACTGACCCCAACAGAGCTCCTCTGCGCAGCCCGTGGTGATACATTCGTGGACCCCGATGATGATGTTGATGAACTGAACATAACCACCACAATCGGGGAGATCGTTGCACTGCCACATGAAGCACCTGACCCAGATGCAGCTGTCTGCAGTGGCCGGCCATTTGATGCCTTCATGCAGCATAAGAATGGATCTATCTATGCATTTAGGGGTGAGTCGAGGCCAGGTCACTGATCTGCATATCTTAGGACTGTAATGTGTGCAGACTGCATAGATAAACAGACATTACACAAACTGACTGACCTTAGAGTGTAGAACTGTAATCTGCTCAGCCTGAATAAATTGGTACCAATTCAGTTTGACTTGAACCTCAGCCTTCATCTGAGTCTCTGCAGGGAAATATGGAATGAGTGGATGACGCAGGCCAATTCCATATTGGACTGACATGGCATCAGGAAGTGGTTGTACTTTGCCTTCCGCCAGGCCTGTACTTCTTTGAGCTGGATGAAAATGCAGTGAAGCCAGGATACCCCAAGCTCATCGAGGATGTGTGGGGCATCCCAGGTCCCATAGATGCCGCCTTCACCCGGATCAACTGTCAGGGCAAAAGCTACATCTTTAAGGTTTACTCTCCTTAAACCCAAAAGACATAAAGAGTTTCCTGTGAAACATTTCTGTGGAAAACTCCACTGATAGAGCAAATGCCTTTTCATACATCAGCTAACTTTCATGCCTGCTCCCCCTAACACAGGGCAACAAGTATTGGCGGTTTGACGGTGATGTCCTAGATGAGGACTACCCCCGGAACATTTCTGTTGGATTTGAGAATATCCCAGATGATGTGGATGCTGCCTTTGCTGTTCCCTCTCCAGGGTACCATCACAAAGAGAAGGTCTATTTCTTCAAAGGTACTGTACAACCAACTGTTATATCCTTCAGGGGGATACTTACCATGAATTAATGTAGAATTGTGTTAATGACTGATGAATGTAAACAGAATAAGCCCTGCCAGACAAAGGAACCATTTAGAATAGATAATGGAACCAGGAGAGGTCTCCACAATACGAACCTTAATTGTCCTTTAAGTGTTGGCCATTTCTGTTTTTTTTTCAAAGTTACTTGCGGTGTGTTTGGAAATGATATCTAATGTGATGGCGCCCCCAGGTGAGCAGTACTACCAATACGAATTCAAGAATCAGCCATCCCACAAGGAGTGTGCGCAGATGGCCAAATCCTCTCCATCCATCCCGTTCACTCGCTATGCCAACCTGTACTGTGACGACTGGGAGGAGCTGCTCACCATGCTGTTCCAAGACTGTAAGGGCGCCATATGTGAAAAGAAGCTGCACTAACGCAGCAGCTAGGTACTGTATCAAAATGAGGGCTTTGACCTAGACGTTGATGTTAATGGTTCAGTGCTGGGTGTTCTGTTTCTCACCCAGTCCGAGGACACCATCATGGGCCCCGCTTAATCACCAAGGACTGGGTGGGCATCCCGGCCCCTGTGGACGCTGTGATTGCAGGGCAGTTCTACATGAGTACTAGCCAGACCACAGCAGCCTCTCAAGCGCCAACTGAAGCCCCTGTTTTGGGCAAGAGACGGTTCAGCAGGAAGAGCCGTCGCAGAAGTAAGAAGGGCAAGAAGGGCCACAGGCGGCGATTCCCAGCACAAGACTACGACTATACTGATTACAGATATGGAATGTGGAGCATGGAAGACTATATGGTGGAGCACAAGAGCCAGCCCATGCAGAACGTCTACTTCTTCAAAGAAGGTACTTCTCTTGAACCTACATAACACGAGAGAACGTGCAAACTCCACACACAGAACGATTCAAACCTGTGATCCTGACTGGGATGCACCCAGGTAGGAAGATGCATGTGTGACCCACTTCATATTTATCCCAGTCTATGTGGAAAATGCATTACTTAATGCTTTTGTGTTTTCTTTCCTTCACCTTCTCTTAATGTTGTTGTTTTCAGATAAGTATTACAGAGTGAATTTACGGACAAAAAGACTTGACTACGCCAACCCACGTTACCCACGATCCATTGCTAAATATTGGCTGGGCTGCAAGGAACATCCTGGAGCAGAGAAGTAATGAACAAATTACCCTGGAAATATAAACTGCTCAAATGCAGGGAAACAGCAAAACAAGACAATCAAAGGGTGGTTTTATATCAGTTATTGCAGAAAACATGACGTATAGATACGAAAATAAGCAGGAACACGTTTAATTTTCCATCTTAAACCTGTTTCCATCTCTAACATGATTTTCTTAAATTGTCATTTAACGTGAATAAAGCAACATTTATTGTGAATATTGGTTTCGCTTGTTAGATTTTCCCTAAATTTGCATTTTCAGGCAGTTCACAAAGCAGCTTCACCATTTAAGTAACTGCGAATAATCCCTCCGGGTCATGTGATCAGGGTTTAACATAACCACAGTGGTTGAACAATGTTTCGGATCCAACGGCTTCTGTGAATATATGGCGTGACCCTAACAGAAAAAAACAATTGTGGGTTTCAGAATATAACATATGAAATAATGTGTGATTTTTTTCGCACGTGAAAGTGTATTTCTTCTTCATGTTTTGACATTTATTTTCGCGTGAAAATTTCATCTAACGTGCAAAAATAATAAATATGACTTTTTTCCTCACATGTGATAAACACATTTCCACATGTGAAAAAGCACTTTTCCACGTGTAGAAGAAACGTGTTTTCCATGTGTGAAACTGTGAATTTCACGTTTTTTCCGTAAAGGGAATTTCATTGCTTTCTACTTTGCTTCTCTTCACTGACTGACCAACTGAGAGTTAATTCCTTTTAGATATCTATAACTCCCTGCTACATAGGGTAGCCAGGGGTGATCGCGGGTTTTCGGATCCCCCCCGGGATATTTTTGGAATTGGCAGTTTCCCGTGCATTCAAGTTGGTCCAATAAGCCCCTTTTCGATTACATGGATTTGTGGCGTGGTGGTTCCCAAGCTTTTCCACCAAAACTGGATTTTTCCCATGCCGAAAAATAGGTTTGGCACCAAAAACTACCTGGTCTGGAACCAGGAACCTGTGGCATGTAAGTGCTGAGGAGCGAGACAAACAGCTGACGCTGTTATCGCGGTCAGTAAGCAGTAAAGCTGGATATTGTAGCATACCTGCACTAGTACAAGTCTCCCAGAGTAGAATCCCTGATTGGTCTCAACTTTCTGTCTTGCTGCTAAAACTGGTACTTTTAGGATTCCATCACCTTGGAATCTGCTAATTCCCTACACAACAGATAACCAAGCAACATCAGTACCTTGGGTTCATTACACTGCTCATTACAGCATCAATTTTTAACAATCTCTTTGATCTGGGTAAAGACGCTGAATGAGTTGTCTTTCGATCTGGGATGGCTGGATACCACTTTAACTTAAATCTACGAAATCGATAACACAATCTTAAATATCAGCCGAGTTCCATCGTCTTTTTGCTTCGGCTTAAACAGCTTTTAAGCCATTTGGATGTCGTAAATGTAATTTGACCATCCAAAAGATGTTCAAACAATGAAACAAATACTCCACTCCCCTAAAGGAATTAATTATAAAATGAAATGCCGGATTGGCCACATTAAGCAATCGTCTTGTCCTTCACTTAAAATTTTAACAACTGAATACTTTCATTTAAAAAATAAGTTATATTGTGATACACGGACGTATAACCTTATTTTTTCACAATAACCAAAACGGTTTTTTCGATAATTATCGGGACATCCCACTTTGGATGTGAAACTATAGTGTCAAAGCTAAAGGCAATGCTTGGACTCCGAGGACTCGGTCTGCTGTCCAGTACTTTCGCACGTAGAATTTGACCCTGGCGGCGGTGAGAACGCGGGCTGGTTTGTAGTCAGCATGGTCTGAGCAACCGATGGGTACAGCATCATGTCATCGGAAAAGACTCGGCTCGCACAAATATATCATGGTCCCTCCCATCGACGGACACTCAAAGTATATAACTTGAAAGCCTCTTCCTCCCGGGAATTCATCTCTGGCTACGCCCTTGCCCTGCTAGTACATGTGTTTAACTTCACCTTTAATATTAATAATATTAAATGTTATATAGTGATTTTGGAGGATCCCTATTGGGGAAGGTTTATAGAGGATGGGACTAGTCTGTAGAGCAGTCTATAGTTGCACGTTATTAAACATGCCCAATGTAGAAAATGACTAGATTATAAATGGCACCAGGTACCGTCTAACCCTTCAGTAGGTGTATGACTTTTGGAGGAAGTCAGTAAAGGGGTGAAATCCAAGCACCGGTTTTGCACCGTTCAGAGTTTGCAGTGATTACTCTTCAGAGATGGATTATAACCCGTACCGCAGACCCACGATAAAAGGCACCGCTGGGATTCGAACCCAGGATCTCCTGTTTACTAGACAGGCGCTTTAACCAACTAAGCCACGGCGCCGGTAGCAAATTTCTGAAGAAATTTTGTGTTCTGGGAAAATAATGTAAATTCATACTTAACCTGTAACATTTTTTGAATTGCATGTTTGTCAAAATGCACACAGCATCGAGCGTCAGAGCCGGACAGTTACAGACAGCACGTTATCATTTTCCATATTATCGTAGTAATAACTGATCGTGACTGTTAATGGAATTGAGCAATAGGATTTAGTACGTTTACAGAAAAGCCCATAAGATTAATGCATATAAAATATGAAAATTATGAATTGTTAAAATAAGCAGATTACCATTGTATGTGCAACTAAAGTATTCCCATAATAATCGTGGTTCATTAGTCAGACTTGATGACACAGAGGACATAATTGAAATGTTTATGACTGGAGAATGTTACAAATGTATTTTAATTTATATTTTTAGGCAGAATACCACCATTTTTTAAATTCTGAAATAAAGTTTCCATTCAGTATACACGTTGTTGACATCAGGTACACTTCTTAAAGTGCCAGCATTCTATAAGAATTATACAATATTATATCTTTCATTTACCATTTTTCTACAACCTTTTATAAATACATGCCATAGTACCAAAGAATTGTACTAATATCTTTGGGATTATATTTCATGCTAATATTATAAAATTCAGTTGAATAAGTAATCCATCAAAACAGCAGAAAACTCCAGGTCAGTCAAATGAAAGTCTTTGTAAACATGGGAGCACAATTCAGGCATATCGTCGTGAAATTGTGCTTGTTGGCTTTCCCTGTGGGTCTGTTTCTGATCCTGCAATGGCTGGCCAATGGTTGATAGAGTCTGGTCAGCCAAACTGTAGCATGCACTGAAATTCTCTCTACAGTGCTCCCCCCAAGCCACAATGTGGCCAGCACTCTTAGGTGCGAAAAGAGGGATTTCGCCAGCCTGACAAGAGTCAATACCCCAGTAACTTCCTGAGCTATAGGGGACGCCACTTCTAGGTTGCATTGTTTCTTGCTTCAAAGTGGAGCTCAAACCAGCGGGCAAACTGCTTGCAGCCATAGAGCCCAGTGCCAGAGAAGAGGGCATTTCCTGGGCCTGGAACTTGCTATTGGCTCCAAAGCCACTAGCTGCCTGGGGCGGGTCAGGCAAGCTGGGAGACAGGCTCCTGGACACCAGAGGGGTCTGCAGAGCAGCCTGCTTTTTGCTCTTGAAATAGCGAGCACGACGGTTTTGGAACCACACCTGAAAAGGGGAACCGACATGTGAGTGAAAGATCTTAAAATGCGGCCTCCATTCATGCAGTCACACTATTATTAGCTTACATTATTATCTTTTTAATTTAAGTGTTTTACATTCGTATGAAGCTCAATATTGAATTTCAGGTTATGGGTTCAGTTTTACATATATTTATTATATATGTTTCTTTACGATGGTTAAAGAAAAAAGCTGCACATACCTGTATCTTGGACTCAGGAAGCCCAGTCATCGTGGCCAGGGACTCCTTCAGTTTGATGTCAGGGTAGTGTGTGAAAGCAAAGGCCCTCTCCAGGTCTCCCAGCTGGCCCTTACTGAAAGTGGTCCTTTTCCGGCGCCTCTGGGTCCCTGACTGGACTCCACAAAGGAAATCCTTACATCCTGTTGTGGGATACATCAAGTGGAATGCAAGTAATGTACAAATACTCTTCAAGCCAAGAGCTTCAAGCTGTACTGCATTACTCTGACACTCAGCTGCAGTGCAACAAACGCGTTTTACATCATATTTGGTCCTAAGCTGGCTGTTTTGACTTTTATTTTCTTTTTTTTTACGTAAGTAATAAGATTAACGGCAGCCTGAACCCCCGTTCGGCAATAAGCATGATTTTCGACCAATACACGTGAAGGAAAAAAGGCTGTGCTTGCCTCCTGAAAGTACTGCTGCAAAGGACACAGGTTTAAAACAGTCAAGGTTAGTAATTAATTTCATGAGACCAATGTTTTATTCGCTAGTCCCGTATGCCCTTTCTAAAACTTTTATGAATTTATGTGGACAAAAAAAAAAAGAAAAAAAACGGCCCATCTTTTCTGCGGAATCTCGAAGCCACTACATTTAGAAGTAGGAATCTTACCTTTGCCTGAATCGCTCGTCTGTGTCTGTTTGTTGTTTATCTCATTGTCAGCTTGAGCAAGCCAGTGATGAGAGAAGAGTGCGTTGATCTCGCCCCTGTTCCTGGCATAATCCAAAATGAATGCCATTTCCATTAATCACTCCACGATGTGACATACCCACTAGGGTCCTGAGTTCTTTATACCCCACGGAATCTCGGGTGACTCCTCCCTCCTCAATGCCTGGTTCATAGTTACTGGTAACTGTTAACTATCTGTCGCGCCACACCTACGCACAGCTTTGAAGTGCAGTCCCGTCAGACAATGTCGGGTCGCTAACGAGGTGCCCGTTTGATCTGATTCAATCTGTGATGGCCCGTTTTCTTCCCAGCCAGAGAGTCACACGAGCGTTGGGCCAGTCCCGGGAGCTTCTAGAAGATGCTCACACTCTGACGGAGTGGCAGGAACTCAGTCCGTGTCTGTGGTACATCCTTCCAGACCGGTAACCTCTTTAGGAGCTTAAAGCGCATTACAGGGATGCACTTGTATATTGCAAGGGCTGTGTAATGGCTCTACATGGTCACGTTTATTGTTTTGCAGTGCTAGATCGTGGGGGTTCTGATAGTTTTTTCTCTTTTCCTTTGACTGACATACATTTTCTGTCGCTTGAGAAGTCAGACGTCAGACGTTTAATGGGCACTTGTATAGCTAATAAAGCTGTTCAAACATTTATAGGAATCGTCTCGGTTGTTTCCTATATACCCAAGGAATATAAAGTTGAATTCTAAAAACAGAGATGATTATTAATAAAGTTAAATGTAATATTATTTAAACATTTAAAATGATCTTCATCTTCTGTTTTTTTTTTTTTCTCTTCCCGTATATTTCATATCGTTTAACCAGTTGGGGTTGTTCAGTTTATAATTGCTGGAACTCACACCAATTAAAAATATTCAAATATTTATTTATAAATTGTTTTTATGGTGTTTCGAAACACCACCTATTCGTGTATATTAACTAGTTAATTAATGAAAATCAGTTTTAATAAGGATAAAATATACCAACGTGTCATTACATGCATGGTAAATTATCAGCATGGGTTTTAGGTTATCAAAGGATGACATAGTTAAATATGGGGTAATCAGTAAAAAATGCATACATTGCTATGTGGTCAACACAGGTTTGCCACGTTTGGCATGCAAAATCCGACAAATAAAAATTTAGTCCTTATCCCAAAGGAAATCCTATGAACCGATTTTCATATAGCAACCTTTAAATCTTCAGTTGTAAGTTCGTCTTCTCCATGTAGGGTGTTTATCCTGAATTACATCAGAATGTGCATCGGGGTCTATACATAAAATGCCTAAGGTGATTTAAATTTTCTTTGAATATATCGTTTTATTTAGATAAACGGTTAAAATATTGTAATTAGTCAGATTTAAAATTTCCTTGTTCAAAAACAAATATTGAAAAAATTTACACGTGGTATCTATAACCTATTTCGTGGCTTTTGTTTTTTGTTTTTCCAAACTTTGCAGCAACGGATTACGAAGTGCTTCCATTGTTCTCGTGAGATCTGTCTGAAGCTCCACAATTTACATGGATTCAGACTTAAAAGCAACACCTGGTCTTGGGAGTGAGCAGGTAACTGGAGCTGTTGATAGCTCTAAATGGCCATTTATTGAATGTTTTCGTCATCTGAAGTGTTAAAACACGACATTTACATGAGTACTCGCCTGGGATGCTTGTTTTTGTCTGACTGAATTCCGCAAATATTAAACTGCACTTAAGCACGTCGTCGGTAGATGGGGGTGTTGCAGAGGTTGTATTTACACCTTATTTACTTCTGAACAGGTTCACATTCGTGTTCATAGTACAATTGTGAGCATTTAAAACAATAATCTCCATTAATAACACCGAATTAATCTATATAATACATTCGTTTTTTTTATTATTAGGAACAGTCAGGATTACGTCCTTCAACACTGCTTCAGGAGTATCGATGCTAATTTGTTGTCTTGGAAACACGGGAACAACTGATCCCTTTATACGCTTTTTTACTACTAAATATAAGTGGTAATATCTTCGTTGTTACTTCATTTATGTGCTGGTTGATTTAAAATGTGCGATGTCATGTTAAAACTGCGCTTGAACTAATGTAGCCTTTAGTTCAAACATCTTTCCATCAAAGCCTGACAATAGAACTATTATCAGATTATTATGATAGCTTGCTGTTCGTAAAGTGTCTTAGACTGAGGAAAAAGAGATATACTATAAATGGGACACAAACAATATAAAATCTCATGTTTATATTTACTAAAATACACTATAATAAAATGCAAAATAAAATACACTTTTAAAAATCTATGTAACTTGTTCTATTTTGTAATTTTATAGGGGTGCTCAGTCATAGTATGATCATTAAAAAAAAATGAAAGTGGGCAAACCGATTAAATCTCTTCTTATACCGTAGCATTACTGTAACGCCAATGGGTAAACGTCTGGGAACTTTACACGGTTTATGGTGCATCGGTGATTGGATGCGAAGTCCCCTCTTTATGTTCGCTCATGGAAAAGATTTCGTACATCGCTCCCAAACTGCCTTTTGTTGCTGGCAAAAAGTGTATAGATCTGGAAACGATTCAGGCCTCATAAAAGCGTGAAGCCCGTAGTTTTACGAATAAATCACACTGAGCGGGACTATTCTTCACGGCGGAAGAGCAGATTGTAGAGTCCATACGAGGCAGCATCTCCCCTGCATGAGGCTGTCTTTGCATTTCCTTCCGCAGGATGCAGGCAGAACCTCGGTCCGATGCTGATACCCCGGGCTGCGTGGATCTAACGTGAAACAGCTTTGAAGGGAGGCGTCACACTACAGAACTACACCGTGCTGCGGAAAAGAAGAAAACGATCGTTCTGGTTTTTTGATACACGGCACGATAAAAAAAATTATAGCACTACGCGTATTGACAACAGCTTAAACCATCGACTGGACACCAGAAGAAAATAAATAACACCTTAAATATATAGCAGCGGGGAACAAAAATGTCCCCTTCGGTGCTGGATAAACATCAGTGTCCAAATCCGGAGAACTGCGCTCATCGGAAGACCCTGAAATGAATGAGGACGCCCTTTAATCATGACAGCCAGCGGTTCATATGTGGGCCACTTCATCCTTGCTCTCCCGATATAAACGTTTGGCCGATGTTTTTTCATGCAGCATTTATTTTTCTGTGATGTCAAGAAATGGGACCGCACACAGAGCATTGAAACATAACCTTAGCCGGAGGCAAGACGTGGTCAACCAGGGACCAAGTGAAGTGCACGCCGGGGGGGCACATTTCTATTGCGTACCATGTCAGGGCTGAACCACGCGAGGGGAGACCGAATTGTTCATATTCCATATCTCTATTTATCACCAAGAAAGCAGTTTTCGCGGATTATACTGTGTCATTTAAGGAGCCTTTTTTATGGTTATCAAAAATGACACCCGGTCCCACAAATTGACCTACTGACCGGGTCTGCGAGTGCGGTAATTCTGTTGAACGCTTCACCCAAAATGTGCATGAGAGTTAATTTCTGCATTGCACAATGTTTCAACTTGTACCAATGGCTCAGCTTAAACTAGCCGGTTTTAATGTGTTTTTAAACATGACACACGATCCCTGATTTGTTTTCCGTTCGGTTTCCGGTTAATATAGGGAGATGCAGCGCAATGTTGCCCAATAATAATAAAGTCCGAAGCATACGGGCAGCCAGCAGATCCGAGCATCCTGAGAGGGACAGCACAAGCGACTGTGGACTCTCTTTCGAGGACAGAACAGCCTCGGTCAGTCGAGGGTGAAACGCGCTTGTCCGGGATGGAGACTGTTGGAGATTTCGAGTATAATAAAAAGGACCTTGTGGGACATGGAGCTTATGCAGTGGTGTTCAAGGGGCGACACAAGAAGGTGAACTTCTATCCTGTTATCGTCCACGCTGAGAAATCAGTCAGAAAAACTGTTAGCTTTACGTCCTCCGCGTGGAATGGCAATCTATAGTGAATGCCTGCGGCTTGCAGAAATCAATGAGCTCTGTCAGGATTACTATAAGGAGATGTATTTCAGGTCGTACGCATCCGTAGTGAATTTGGACGGTGTCAGTTAACCCTGAGCAGGTGACATGCAGTGTGTGTGATAAAAGGAAAATGTAAAAATGCTAAGTGTCAGAATGAAGGAGGTCACTTGATCACCTCTGAAGATTTGCATCCATGAATACAATTTGGGATTTTAGAGACGTGATGGGAGCTGCTGGCAGCTTGGCCCAGCGAGATGTGACGATGGCTTAGCAGTGGGCTCAGTGATATGTCGATGCTGAAGCTTTCCACGTTTTCACACTCAGTGTGGCCAAATAAGTGGCATTTAGATTTTTATTTATTTATTTTTTGCTACATCGTAGACCTTGTTTTTCTGACCCGGGCTCAAGGTGTGAATTGGCACAGTGACATGCCAAGGCACGCAGCTGATGGGCTAGGATGTAATCCCTTTTTAGTGGCATCCCGAGTTCCTGGGGTGTGTCCCACAGGCTGTTGGCGGGGGTCAGATCAACGTGGGTGTCGCCCTGTTGTACACAGGAGGGACATTAACACCTCATAAAACTCAAAATAACTTGGGCTGTCCACATGACACCTAAAAATGTGATTATTTGCATTTACTTATATAGGCCTATTTGAACCTTGTACCTTTGTTCAGTGTTAGAGGCACATGGCTGGAGATGAATACTTAGCAGATTCAGTAGCTATAACGGCCTTCCATGGTTCCTCCTTTCTAGTTAGTCTCTTCACATACTTTTATATCTGTTCTCTTTCCCTGGTCTCTCTGTCTCTGTCTCCCTCTCTCTCTCTCCCTCCATCCTTCTGAAATCCTCACAGAAAACCAGCTGGGAAGTTGCCATCAAAAGCATCAGTAAAAAGAATCTCTCAAAGTCTCACTTTCTCCTAGGCAAGGAGATCAAAATATTGAAGGTGAATGAGAGTTTATTGCAAGTTGAAATTTTTTGCATATTGCCAAAGTTAACAAATAGCATAATACATCCTTAAAGTTCCAGTGCCAATGCCATGTTGTATTTATTTAAATTTTATTTAGAAATGTAAATGAATGATTACTGTTCTCTTTTTGTCCAAAGGAGCTTCAGCATGAAAACATAGTGGCTCTCTACGATGTCCAAGTAGGTTATCCTCCTTAAGAGTGACTTTGTTGAGAGCACGTCTGCCCTTCAGTAAATGATTTTTCATATCTTATTACAGGTTTGTTGATTAGTCATCAACAAGATGAAAATTAACTTCCTGTAGAGAACTGATGGATTACATACCTTAGAATTTGAAGTCAATGGTCAGAATAGCTATTGAATTGTTGACAAACCCATTAATTTGCAGCTATTGGCTTGCTGTGAATGTCCTCTTGCTTTTGGAACATGTGGTCTTATGCACTGAACATTCAAATTGTCCACCGTAGTTTGAAAGAAATAGGTGTTTGAATGGGTAAGGAATGTGACTATCAAGTTCACAGCTGTTATCACTGTACTCAGTTGATATTCTTTGGTCAGATTTAGGACATTTCCCGAACTCTTTGTTTTAAACTGAACACATGCTGCTCATCCCTGCTTGTTAACCTTAGCGGCCTCTGGCTCCCCATATTGTTTCTGAGGTCATTTTCACAAATATGGTCTCCTGTGTACATTGCAATATTGGCCACTGAAAGGGGAAGCCAAGGTGTTGGTTCTGTCCTAAAGTTTTTCAGCTCTATTACCTTACAAGATGCAGACAGAGAGGCTATTTGGCCCTTTCCAGTGTGGTGTCAGATGTCTCATCAAGGATGAGGCCAGCAATAGGCTGGACATGCTGAGGGAGGATGGTCACATGACCTCCATGTTGTTTCCCATTGGACCTCACATGAGGCCCTTTGAGAGCAGGGATGGCAGGGAGGGTGTTTGATGGACTACAGTGTCATTAATTCTCAGCCTGATCCTGCATGAGTGGGAAGCTCCTGGTGTAGATGCCTGGGAGGACAGTGATTACTAAGAAAGAGAATAAGATACAAGCACAGCTTCAGGTCTAAGCTTGTGAACCGCAGAACTACTGTACCTCTCTACAGCAGTGGTTCTCAGTCCAGTCCATAGCCCCCTTCAGTCAGTCCACATATTTGTTATGTTCCACCACTGACATACCTGAACTTACTTGTTATTTGATAATAGTGCCCTTGATTACCTGGCATATATGTGGACAAAAATGTGGATTGGCTGGGGGGCCCTGTGGACTGGGTTGAGAACCACTGAGGCTATGGCTTTTCTACTGTAGCTTCAGTAGGCAATGTGAAAATGGCCCTTTATATATTCTTCCCAAACACAGTTTACACAGCCTCCCATCCCCCAGATCCCACCATGTTTCTTTCTGGCAATCACCACATCCTGAGATACCCAATACCTGCTGATTTGCTGAAATAATCTACTGCTGAGCTGTGCATCTTACATAAACCCGACCTTCAGCCTGAGGGTGAGGAGGGCTTCACAGAGATGTGGGGGAGATACCTCAGACACATTTCTAGGGAAAATGCAGCCACATTTTCCAGTTAGTGCAGATGTCTGTTGAAGTGGACCATTTGGCTAGATGTGAATGTGCATCATTAAAAAACACTAAGAGGGTTAAAACAGAGCAGCCGGCTTCTGTGTAAGATTATGATCTCTATTCTGTTTTCTTCTCCCCTCTTCTAGGAAACGGCTGCCTCAGTTTTCCTGGTCATGGAGGTACGATCGGCCTCCATCATTTCAAGCCGCCACCCACCACTTTAGCTGCAGCAGTTTTTCTTGTGTCGTTTCATGCATCCTGGCTCAGATGTAGCGGAAGGATCACGACGGCGGTTCTGCCCAAACGATGCCGTGCATGTGTGCACAAAGCCTGGGGACAGTGCTCTCTGTGTATCAACATAATGGCCTGAGTGTCGACCTGAGAACAGGCTGCATTTTGTCCCCAAGCTTACAGGATGCTGCTTGAGTGGGAGCCCCTACTCCCACTGATTCCTCTCTGCCTCTGCTTTGGGCTGTCGGGCCACCGGGCTGATGAGTAGAGGGGTGTGTCTGAGTGCATCAGCACGTATATCTGGGGTGGGGTCCAGCAGCACCTTATGGTATGCTGGGAACACCCTGAAGCTAAAAAGGATACATCCAAAGTGAATGAAATGGTGCAAAGTTTTCTTCATTGGCTGCTTGGAGCAGCAGGGCAAACCTTACAGAAGATAACTTAATTGGCTAACAGTTTGCTGAACAGCAGATTAAATAACTCATTGGGTAAGGGGGTCTGGGGGGTGGCTGTGGTTTTGAGGTTTGTTTTCTGGTTACGGTTGTCCATGAAGGCCTCACGTTCATGCATGGGATCTCACCGTTCTTCTGTAATCTTGTTATTGTGTCCCTGCAGTTTTGCAATGGAGGAGACCTGGCTGACTACCTACATGGTGAGAAAAATGGGGGAGTTTTATTTATGCTCAGCATTGATGTTTGTTAGATCTGCCGCTGCAAGGTTTCTCTGTGTTTATTTTTAGAAAACAGATTTTTTTTTACTGATTTGGGTTAGACTTATCCTAGAAATATTTGCAAAACAGGTTAAATTTGGCTCTTTCTCCTGGAGTTTTTAAATGTTTGGGCCATGATTCTGTAATAGTGTGTAGAGCAATATTTTATTTGTGTTTATGCTTTTTGTTATCTATTCTGTGTGAATGTGCAGCTTCCTTAAAAACAGAATTGAATCTCACTGGGACTTCCTGCTAAAATAATGGAGTAATTGGCTTTTAAAAAGTGATGCATCATCATGTTGCTGTGGAGGCATCCTGTTGTGAAAGATTTAGTTTGTGACCATGGGGACCAGCTGTGGTCCCGCTCCCAGATGGGGTGTTTCACCCCGTGGCATTGTTGACAGGGCCTCTGATTGCAGGTGAATGGCATCTCACAACATAGTGATTAGGGTGTTTGAGGTGGTCTTATCAACATGCTTTGGCCCCAGAAGGTGGCGCTGTGTGCTCCGAAAAGTTCCATGTGACTTTTATTGCATGACTGGCAGTATGTATTGGAGAAGGCCCTGACAAGTGTAAGCGTGTAATGAGTACGAGATAGATCAGAGAGAGATGAGTATGGGAATTGGTCAAGTATAACAAACTGGAGTAGGAGATTTTAAACTGGCCTGCTGCCCTGGCTCCCTGCTCTCTCGCAGCCCATGGCCCTCTGAGGGAGGATGTCCTACGGGCTCTTCTGAAGCAGATCGCCGCTGCCATGCGAGCCCTCCACAGCAAGGGAGTTGTGCACCGGGACCTCAAGCCCCAGAACATCTTGCTGTCGCATGCTCCAGGCTGCAAGAAGTCCAGTCACTCTGGCATTCGTGTTAAGATAGGTAAGGCTGGGAGTATACTTAAACACACGACATGACTATCCAAAGTCGAAACACTGCTGAACACATCAGCTGAGACAAACAATAGCATGCTTGAAAAGACTCAAAAAGATGTTATGTAGTTCACCCTACCAACACAAGGGGGTGAACTGTGATTTTGCATGATTTCCGGTCTGTCACTAATTTCAATGTTTGTGGCGGTATCTTGTTGTGAATTATTATTTAACCAAATTAGTCCCAATGAGATTTAACAATAGAGACCTGGGCGACAAAAGCAGCAATAAATTCTTTGATACATAAATAAAAAATGAATTGCTGGTCATTTGTATGTCTAAAAAGTATTGCTGTAATCTGTCATATAGATGTCGACATCCATGAACGAGCTCAGCCAGCTTTCTCTCGCGTTCATTTCTTTTGGTTGCAAAACTATGATCGGGTTCTGACCGATTGAAGAGAGTGGGTGGCCTCAGCCAAAAGAAACGGTGTACGTATAGGCTCTGATTGCCTGCCTCCGCAACTCGCAGTGCTCACCACAGTGAACACCGTGTTGTTTTTGGCCACGGCCCACTGAATGTCAGGCAGATGACGTCTTTTTGTTTTTTTCTTTTGAAGTATACCCCCAGCCTAAGGTTATCCCACCCAGCATCACTGTTCGGACCTGGCCATAGGTGTGTGGGCCTGTCTGTCATTTTCTCCAGGCCATTAGTTAACCAGGCTGCTCTGTGCCCCTTTCAGTGTAGGACCTCTGGTCCCATGAAACACAATCCTGGTTAACGGGGGGTGTAATGATTTAGAAAGCACACATAAAAACGTTTGAGATTCTAATAGCAATAGGAGCCCTCTACTGTTCTCTAAAAAAAGATAGAAACTTTCAGTGTCTTAGTAATTGAAATTTCACTATGCAAATTGTCATCACTACATGCAGTGACAGCACTGGAATTGAGCAGGAGTTTTCCATGTCCCTCAGGTGACTTTGGCTTTGCGCGACACCTTCAGAATAACATGACCGCAGCCACACTCTGTGGATCCCCCATGTACATGGTGAGTGTTTATGGATCTGGCTGCAACCTCTCATCCTGATCAGTCATAGGGATCAAACTCACTTTGTACCTCGGGTTATCGGCAAGAATGAGCAGGTCCGCTTGGTGCATTCCTGGGCTCAACAGTAGTCCCTGATTTACAGTTTCTGGACAACAATTAGATGTTCTTTAATCTGGTTCTGAATAACCACACTAACAAAGGAGTTTTTGCCCAATATTTTATAATCAAAGTAGTGCTTATGTGTGCTTTTTGTATGCCTTCCACACAAGTCGACGTTAGTTATTCAGTTTCTTTACTTCGGCATCCACGTTCTCCTCAACGTCAGGCTCCAGAGGTTATTATGTCCCAGAACTACGGTGCCAAGGCAGACCTGTGGAGCATTGGGGCAGTGGTTTACCAGTGTCTGGTAGGCAGACCGCCATTTCAGGTAAGCCCCAGCCTGCCTAAACACCTTGAGTATCAGTCGTGTCATTTTCTGTGTTCTCATTCGTGAAACCATGGGTTTCTATAGTACATTTTTTCCTGACTCATCCTGCCCTTGGGTTCTTCACAGGCTAGCTGCCCCCAGGAACTGAGGCTCTTTTATGAGAAGAATCGGACCCTGGTTCCTGAGTGAGTGGGACAGCCTTCACTGGGTTTCATTTGGGCTTCACGGATCCCGTCATAGCAGTCTAGTCCAGTCCGTGTTCTCCCTTCAGTCTCATAACTATGTAGGGTGGTGTGTGGCTGTGTGGGGTAGGTGTCTATGCCATGTGAGAAAAGTCACTGGCTCAAATCCCACAGTCAGCAAAAGTGCTCATATCACCATTGGGTCCTTCAGCAAGGTCCGTAAGACGAAAACTGCTTCATGTACTCTGTGATGTATCTGCCTCTCTGTGTGTCATTTCAGGCAAAACTTGTCTGCTAAGTAAGTAAATATAGTGATGGGATGTTTGCTTATGGCTGGTTGCTTCCCAGGATCCCGAACGGCACTTCTCCCTATCTGACCAACCTGCTTCTCGGCTTGCTGAAGAGAGACCCGAAGGAGCGCATGGATTTTGGTCAGTCGGCCAGCCTTGTGGCTACATGGTCATCCAGTGTATCAAGGAGCCACGTGGCCACATAGTTAATCACGCACACGTTGGACGCTTGGTCAAATGGCTTCTTAATCCTACCGTGAAATCTGCCATCCTGTGGTTGACCACGGTGAGGGCCGATTGGGACTGAAGGCAGCACTGTGAAGGTCTGTTTACATGATGGTTCTCTGCTGTGAGATCATCCTGTTCCTTTTTTAATGCAGGTGCCTTTTTTAACCACCCCTTCCTTACATCCACGGAATCTGTCCAGAAATGTAAGTGCCGTCATGAATTTTACCCTTCTAATGTTATCACCTTCCTTTTGATGGCTGTTACTGTTAAGTCAGTCAAGGTTATGTCCACATTGATCGACGTTACTGTTATGCATCTGTAATTTACATGGTTATCTTCAGATTGACAGATGTGTCTGTAATGTGTGGCATTACGTTCTCTCTAATAAACACTGCAGACCAGGTGGCTCACTCATTCTGGCCACACTGGCTGGGCACTTTGCCCAGTGTCAGTACACCAGTGTATTCAACATGCTAATTCATGACTGATGATGTGCTGGATAAAATGTCAGCAAAGTGCACAAAATGCAAAAATTAAACATGTACTTGTGCCCATATGTGTATGTTTGTATCTTTGTCTGTTATAACCTGTGTGTTTTTCCAGTGGCCTACCCAGTGTTCATGGTCAGGCACGCTGCTTCATTCCCGGGACGCCATCCTTCTTGTCACTCTGCCTCCGCCACGGTGAGCACAGTTGGTCTGCCCGGTCACACCTGTGGTGGCAGGGGAGCAGTGTGACCAGTAAACAAGCTCCTTTTGGTGAGGCATTGTCATTGAGAATTTTGTCTGAGTCATGGCAGTTTTAGCTAAGTGGTCATTGGTTTAACTGGTTGCCTAGGAGACACAGTTGTCATAACATCTTTGTATGTACAGCTTTGACTCTCTTTTTTGTTATCATAACTTTTTAATTTTTAAGCAGTTTCTGTAGGGTATTGAACTTGGGGCATAAACGAATTTGTGTCAGCCTCAGCTCTTTAACCACTAGGCCCCCAGAAATACAAAGCTCCGTAAGCGTTAATTTCATATTGCTTGTGCCTGGCTTGGTAAACCAGCATCCCATTCCATGTTGGTTCAGTCTCTCGCAGGTCCAGTGGTAACCCCCCTCCGACCGACCCCTGACATGTCTGTGTCCAGGAAGACAAGAGTAATTGCTTCAGGCACAGGAGACCTCTGTGTGGTGACCACTCCTTCTAGTAAGTCAAACTGTACGTCAGCCTTCACACACATGCTCTCACACACATACACACACTCACACTTATTTTTCAGTTTTCCCTGTCCCCTCAAACCCTTCTCTGCTCCCATCGCAGCCAGTCGTCCAATAGGAGCAGTCATGCGCAGGCCATCCGTTGAGTCTCATCCAATGAGGATAGTTGGCAGAAGGCCCTCCAGTGAGTACCAGAGCCTGAGAGGGACAGGCCAAATGCCCGGTGGCGAGAGCCAGCCAATAAGAGCAGCGGGCCGACAACCATCCAACGAATGCTTACTGATTGTGGGGTGAGTAGGGTGTCCTTGGTGATTCCCACCCTCCCACAGTGAGAGACACCCCCTCATGTGATTGCTACATTGAGTTGCTGAGAAATGGTCTTGTGCCTCTGAATCAGAGCACAAACAGCCAGGCTGTAGTCCGGTCTCCAATTCACAGGGAGGCTAATCCACTCCCGCTGCTTCCCTTTCTGCCCTCATTTTATCCGGAGAACATGACGTCCCTGTGAATGTGTGTGGGGGGGAACAAAACAAAACAAGCCAGGAAAAAAATTGGAACACAGGCCTATGGCAGACAGACTGTGACACACAGTGCAAAAGCCAAACACTGGCATTGCTGTCTGCTTTCCCGCCTTCCTGTTTCCTCCTCTTCATATCACTACCTTTGCAGTTGTGCCAGTTGTATCTAATTTACAGATACGCACCGGTGGCATACATATAGCTAAAGGCTCTAATGAACCCACCCCATATCTGTTAATATTTCACACTGACGTCCTCCTCAGACATAGGTAGTCACGAGAGATTCAGAGACCTCAGTGATTAACGTATATGACTGGGCTGTGACTTAGCAGCCCTATTTATTCTTGAGATGCTGAGGCTGGATTGTTTTATCACGTTGTCTTGGGGAGTGTCTGTTTCCATGACAATGAGACAAACTGAGTGCCTGCCCCTGATGTGTCACCATACTCTACCCTGACATTTGCTTCCGCCCCAGCATGCCCCGGCCCTCCCCCAGACACGGTGCTTTGGAGTGCCCCCATAGCAGAGTAACATCCGTCCCAGTGTCTTCTCAGCCTGTGCTGGTCCTCACCCCCAGGTAGGCAGTGGGGTCTGTGTTTCTACACGTGTTCTACAGTGCACATGTCCAACATGCTGTGCAGGCCTGAATCATGCCTACGCATGTGAGCGTGTGTTTGACTGTGCGCCTGTGTTCCCTTCAGGTCCAGCATACTGTGCCGGTCCAGTACCAGCCCTGTGACTTTCCCCACAGCATGCTCTACAGATGGGGCCCAGCCAGTGTGTCGGCGCCGATCCACTGGATCCACCCGGCCCTTCTCCCCCTTACCATTAGGTAAGATGTGATTGCATGTGTGTAAGCTGTGCCATTTGCTTTGAAGTAGGGAGAAAGAACCCCCTCAGCACACACACACACACCTGTGCTACCTGTGTCTTCCAGCACCACAGTCCCAGATGCACCGGCCTCCCTCGCAGACCGACATGCATCCACCTCAACGAAAACTTCTCAAGCAGCACTCTGATCCCCTGCACTCTGCTGGCTCCACCCAGTCCAGTTGTCCCTCCCCTCGGAAGGCTCGTCCTGTCAGCCTGGGCACCACCCCCACCTGGCAACTGGGTGCCAACCCGCGCCCTGTTGATTGGTTTCTGAGGACCCCACTCCCCACCATCATTGGCTCCCCCACAAAGGTAGGCGCTCCCTTCTTCTAAACACAACAATAATACCAGACTTCTATCCAGCCCCAGCAAAATGCACACTGTTTCACTTTTACTTGTAGCAGGTGGTAGGGCATCTTTATGTGTATGTGTAACACCTTGTTGTCATGCAGACCGCGGCACCTTTCAAGGTCCCCCAGATCCTCACCTACAGTGGCCTGACCCCCCCTAGTCGGAGCTTCTGTCCCCGGCATGTAAACATTCACAACCTCCGTGTTCGCCAGCCTGACCTCAGGGCCACCAGGAGTCATTTTGGCAGGTAGAGTCCAGAGTTACTGAGAGAATGTTCACTTGGCTGCTGTGTATACTCCTTGTAGTGTATATTAGTGACCCCCTTTGGTATACCCCCAAAGGTCTGTCAGCGCTGGCCGGCTCTCGGACCGTCCAGCCAGAAGGCGTCCTCTACACTGCAGTACCGATAGTCTAGAGAGGCTTGGGGATACAAGTAAGCTTTGAGTCTAGCTTTCTGTAGATCCTATTCGTAAATACCCTACTTGCAGTGTGCTTAATACCCTTTACCTGCGTCCTCAGCAACTACTAGAGAAGCAGTTGGCTTAGTGCCGGCAGACCCCTCCCAGGGTGCGGTCTTCAAAAGTCCCTCTGCCAGCTTGGAAAACCTCATCACTTTTGAGGCTCCTGAACTGCCTGAGGAGACACTCATGGAGGTAAGAGCAAACATTGCTCCCTTGTGTCCAAAATAAGCAACGATCCCACAGTTCACTGAACCCATGCACTCGCTGTTCGTATCCCTAAGCACAAACATTGCTTGGGAAGGTGGCTTCACTTGTAGAAAGCTTTATCCCTACATCCCTCTCATGAGAGGGCCGGTCTGACCTCCACGGCTCTCAGGACTGTGTTGTGGTCAACTAAGTTGACCAGCTTAGCAAGCGCTAGGGGTAAGCGGGGACAGCTTTTGTTTTTAGGGGTGGTATGATCGTCATCAGCATTGTGATCATCACCATCAAGGTGCTTGACTGCACAGTTGTGACTGCGGTCGTCTTTTCACAGAAGGAGCACGCTGACACCCTGGCACACCTGCGAATCATGCTCTCGTTTGCGGATGGCGTGCTGGAAATGGTAACACAGAGAGAAGGCGGGGCTGACCTCTACGGCCCTCAGGACAGTATTGTGGTGGACCAGGTTGGCCAGCTTAGCAAGCAGTGGGGGTGAGTGGGGGGTAGGCACTGCCTCAAGGATGCTTTCTTCATCTTCATCATCATTTTAATGTGGACTACACATGGTGAATATCTGTAAACCCATGAATCTGTGTTCCATTTCATACAGTAAGACATTAAATAATGGGTGAATCGCACATTAAACCTGTAAGATAATGAACAATAAAAGTACTTTTGTTTTTTGTATGCTTTACTACTTTGCTAGCTACACTGAGAGAGATGTCCATGTGCTGTGTGTTGGCCCCTATAGGCAGGTGGAGGAGCTGGTCTTGTACATGAAGTTGGCACAAGTCCTGGCATCTGTGATGCACTTTGCCAAAGCTCAGGTCGAATCGGCCAAACTGCAGCCCTCAACGGCCGTCAAACAAGGTGGGTCCTGCTGGAGGCCAGCTGAATTCACTCAGCTAGTTAATCCTCTTCTCCAGAGGTTGGCGAGAAAGGGTCAGAAGAGGCCTTGGTGCGTTACTCTCAGTGACACCGGAGCTTTTCATCATTAAGACTCTATGAGGGGCTGACTACTGAATTTTAATCTGACATGATAATCAAAGACTTGCGACATTTTTTAATCAAATAACAGAGAGCAATGCACTATAGCTCTTTGGAGCCAGGGTTGTTAAGTCCTTGTGAAGATCTAAAGCAACAAATCTGAGGCACAAGCAGTAAGGATTTTGTACGGCTATTTCGTCAGGTGGCAGATATTATCCTCAAAAGTGCTAAAGTATAGGTCAAGTAGGGAGATCAGCAAAGAAATCTCATGGCCTCTTAAACGCCCCTCCTTTGGGAAATACCGCAGATGGCTGATGGCAGCATCACAGTCAAATGACCATACACAGGTGCTGTACAATTTGGGTAATGGAACTCAGCCTTTATCCTCAGGGTGCCATCAACCGCACAGTCCATGCGAGGTCACTGAATAATAGCAGAGGTTTACCCTCCTTGTTTCCATTCCTCTAAAGATGAGTGACGCTCAGAATACAACACATCAGCACCAAGTTCCTCAAAAGCCGTCTCATATCACTCTACCCTCTTTTCAGTGGTGAAGGCTCTGAACGATCGCTACAAAACCACCGTGGCCTCCTGCCGACTCCTCACCGAGCAGCTGCACCGCTTCTTCTCTGACAAGCAGCGCTTTGCAGATGAGGTCGCCAGCGTAGCTGCAGAGAAGCTCATCTATAACCACGCTGTGGACATGGTGAGGCTCTGCAGTGTTGGACTGGAGCTGCCTTCGCCATCCACATCCTTGCCCCTCCTTGCCCTTCTTTGTGGAAAATCCTGAGTCTGAATTTAGCAATGCATAGCTGCCAATGGCAAAAATGGGCCAGGTTTTGGAGGGCTGGTCTGAGTAAAATGGCCAGGGACATTTTTCTTTTCCACTTCGTCCCTGATAGCTATAGTACCTACAATGAATCAGAAGAAGATGAGTACAGGAAACTCATAACAGTCAGACATCTGTTAACCCATCTCTGTGCTTCCACACATTTCATCATGGTATTTTGTCTCTGGCTGGCCCAGGTCAAGTCCACTGTACTAGATGAAATGTTCCAGCAGGGAGTGGACATCAGTCGCCGATACACCACAGCATCTGTGCTCCTGCAGGGCTTGTCCAAAATTCTGCAGGACCCCGTCGACGTTGAAAAGATCAACAAGTGTGAGTGTGTCTCCTCTGTTGGCTGCAGATAATACAGTGAATTTCCCACAATGCCATGGTGAGGGTAAGTGGCCATACTTTAAAAAAACGTACAAAAACACAAAGGGGAAAAAAATGAAGCTTGTTACTCAACTCTTTTTAATTAAAGAATTAAATGTATGAGAAAGCAGATCCACCCACACCTCAGGAGTGTTAAGGTATACAGTGTGTGGGAGGATTTTTCAAATTCATCACGTTGCCACGATTACCATGTTTGTACTCTTGTATTACCTCCGGCACAGGCAAAGCCAGCGTGGACCGACGTATCGCAGCACTGACCTAGCAAACACCAGGTCTGCTTGGGTAGACAGAAAGTCACCCTTACTGGAACCATGTGGTCACTCCCTGCTTGGATAACAACATCCAAGAGGGATCACCAAAACTGGGAGGAAGCAGTAAAAAGCAAAAAGAATGCAATGGACACTACCTTTGAGGGCAGGTGCTGCATGCCAAGAGTCCTGCCAATATGACAAATATGACTCGTTCTGCACCAGGGACCATGACAGAAGAAAACATCCTGAAGTACATGGTATCAAAGAAATCAGATAACAAACTCCAGGGTGAGCTGGAACTTCAGACATCCTTTTAGATTTTGAAAAGTAACATTAAAACTATGGAAGTGTTGATACTGTATTAGCTCAGAATGTAATAAGGTTTGCAGAGAGTCTCGGGACTGGTCACATTGTGTAAAAGAAGACCTGGGTTTGTGTTCAGTGGTGACCCTAATATATAATAAAACATGCACACATACAAACACACAACCCTAACAAAAATATCAGCAGCAGTATCAGAAGCAGAGGACACTGTAGCCACCTACTCATATGTTGGGAGTGTAGCAGTGGCTTACTGGCTCAATCTCTTGTGACCTCACCTGGCTCCACCTCTTGGTGTTGCCCCCGATGGTGAGCAACATTCCCGTCGTCGGCTAAGACCGGGACCCTCATCTCAGGAAACACTGATCTACAGCGACCAACATGTCACCAGTCTTCCAAAGACTACAGAAAATGGGGTAGCAGAAAGTCAAAAGGAAGAATGTAAACAATATTTTTACTATGTAAATTTGAAGATGTTGATATATTTATAATGTAGTTACAGTAGCTGACCATTTTCCCCATTGTAAATATTTTGTTTTGTGTTTTTGTGAATGGATGTGTGAGGTGGCGGTTAATTGGAAGCCAAATCAGGAATCAGCCTCTATGGTATTTATAGAAGTACTGTGGTGAGCTCAGCAGCACTGACACCATCACAATCGTCCTGATGTCCTACACACACTGCCCCATTCCTGCACCCCTAACATTTTTTTTTTTTTTAATCTTGTGCATATTATTCAATGGGATATGTTTTGCTGTTTATTAAGCTCAGTTCCAAAACAGCATTATTACTGGCCCCTTCTGTGGGTGTCCTCTTCTGTATGGTAACTCTGGGTGATGTTTTCCTTGAACACTTTGTGTTGTTGGATCTGGTCCTGCCCAAGACAGACCACAGGGAGACAGCGCTCCACTACAGGTGCAGGACCTACTTTGCTGCAGAGCTGCTCCACCATGGGGGCCATTTGGCATCAAGCGCTTCCTGTTCTGACGGCATACTTAGGTCAAGTTGTGAAATGCATCAGTTTCACTGTGTGCAGCTCCGCTAGGCGGTGGAATGTCTCAGATGTGCCGACTACACCTCCGAGTGCCAATGGTGCTCTGCCGGGCATGGTGATGCCAGTAAAAAGCAGCTTCTGACATGAAAGAGGGTCAGCCATCTCCCTGGGATAATATGAGTACTTATGCCTGGTGTTGTACCATGGGTTAGATAATTCAGGAAAAAATATCCAACATATTGGTAAAAAATTATGTAAATGTGTACTGTACTATTTATGAAATGGCAGAATGTATTAATCATTTTTCTTAATATGTCATCTTCTACAGAATATTTATACCTGGCAGTATACATCACCGATGAATGTAGATATTTCTTTTTTTGTGGTCCGTGACCTATTTTTAAATGAAAATTGTACTGTCCTATTGGTTTCTAATTAGAGGAATCACTGGAGACACATTACCACGTGGATAATTAAAGAGAGAACTTGAATTTCATGTTAACTGTGGTCATTTTAAGAGATGTTAATGGTGTGACATACATTTTAGGTGTTTCTGCTTACGGTAAATAATTATTCACACACAGAGTACTAAAATCTGCAGTTTTGTAAAACTGTTTCCCCGAATTCTGCGAGGCCTCCCTTGCTTCTTGTCCTGCTTTTGCCATGAGAATGTTAGGAGGTTGAGGAAGGTCGGACGGCGGTGTGAATGCTTCGAGCTGTAAATTTTCTCTAGTGAAATACACAAACGAGGATTTCTGTAGACTGTAGATCACATTTCCTGGTAACACCGGATATTTCTCCCGCTGTGAAAGAGAGTCGCTATCCTTTTACCGAGACATTTAGCATTAAAAATGAGGCTTTTCCTTTTCTGACGTGTGAACGGGGGTGGACTTTAGTGTGGACTAACTTCTATGTTTCTACATGAGCCTTCGTTTTCCCATTAAGAAGTTCGTCACCGTGAAACCATTTTTCCAGCCGCTATAATTCAAATAACCAGATAAAACGTACGTTACCGGTGCAATGAATTAAACCTGTAAAAATTGTATACAATAAATGTACTGTAATAATAATCTTACAGTCTAGATTTTTCGCACAGCCTGTGTACTGCCTAGATTTTACATTTTTAAAGGGTACCGCTTATCGAGGAGAAGCTCACACCTGTATCCCTACGAAGATAAACAAATGAATATATATTAATAATGACGACGACTAGAGATAATACTTAAGTAAGTAGTATTGTGCGGGAAAGTTTGTTTAGTATTCTAAGAAACAATAAAACGAATGTGGACCACAGCCTCACTACTTAGATAAATTGCGTCGTTTTTGAACGACTCTCCCTTAAATTAAACCAGTCTTTTAATGGGTGAACTGGAGCAGATGTTTGATGAGTCATATAAGTAAATCCGTATTAAGTAATATACGGATATACAGGATATGTATAATTAACAAGTCGTGTGTTAATTAGAGATAAGACTATATATAAGATATATAGTCAATAAAAGTCACATAATGTGATGATACAATTGTAGCAAGAATCACCCCGCAGTATCCAAAGAATGAACAAATCTTTTAGCTGGAATCTAATTAGTGAAAAGAATCGTTATTTCCATGCTTATTATTTATGTAAAACATGCGCGAGTGGCCGCTCTTGACCAATCGTGACGCTTTCTCTGACCAAGATGGCCGCCGGGGGGCGTGGTTTGCCGAGTTCCGTTATCAGCCTGGCTGTCCCTTTGGACACCGTGCCTTCAGTGGGCAGGGGCGCACTGGGGGATCGTTATTGATTCGTGTGGCAGTGAGTGGACCGCTTGTAGCTGGTTTCGTGGGACATAACGGCTAAGATTGGATCCCAGTCGTATCGTTTTAAGGTAAAGATTAATAAGAGAACACAGGACGCTTTAACAGAAAAATAGGGGCCGAGTGGATAAAAGGACGCAGTGCCGAAGACTGCATGTGTATCCGGGCGTTTTTTTCTACTGTAAATAAACTCGTCATTGACGCAGATGATCGTTGTTACTGTATATAAGACACGCCTTCATGTACCAAATTCTGTTTTGTGTTATTTTAAAATACCCTTTCAGACATATGTTTAACATACCATATTCGATGATGCTGTGAAAATTACTTTTTATTATGTATTACGTTGACTGTAAGTGTTTATCAAATTATTTTCCCCTTTTATTTGTTTAGATGTAGTTTGGGCTAAAACGCAAACGCGTTGTCAAAATACGCATAAATGAGCGCAAATGCAGACTGTCAAGAAGTTCAAGGATTTGTGTGTGTGTGTGCGTGCGTGCGTGCAGTGTACTAAGCGTGAGCGAACCCGATGTCCGTGCTGATGTGATAACTTCCCAGTGTGTGAAATGGCACTGATGAAGGCCTCTGTCTCCTTTAAATGCTGCAGTTTTAAAATACAGGTTAAGAGTACAAGGCATTTATTTTTACACCTCTGTAAATATTTGACGATATTTTAAGCACAGTATTGGCTGCACTAGGCAATAACCCAGGTTTAAGCAGTGGTGGACTGGAGCCTTGTCTAAAATTTTTTGATTCGATGTAAGTGTTTGCAGATGGTTCTGACTGAATGGTGACGTTCCCTATGTTGTAGCATGTCTCGGGAGAAGCAAGTGGTGGAGACAGCCCGCAGGGTCTTCCTCACTGGGAGGTCCATGTCACTTGAGTTCAGAATCCATCAGCTCAAGTCCCTTCAGCGCTTCCTGGTGGAGTGCCAGAAGGACATTGCTGTGGCCCTCAAGAAGGACCTCCACAGGGTGAGTGACGGCAGCAGCCATCTCCTTCTGGTTTCTTATTGTTTGCTGGACTGGTCCTCAGGGCTCCACGTGTGTGTGTGTGTGTGTGTGTGTGTGCGTGTGTGTGTGTGTTTGTAGGGGGGGTGATATTTTCTTTCTTGTTTTGACTGTCTCTTGTTTCTGTTATACATTTTGGCAACTTTAACTTCAGGATTCAGGGTCAAATAGCTTTTCCAGTACTGCGGTTGCTAGCCTGGATTGTTATAGTTATTAATCCTTTTCATTATCCTAGTTGGTTATTTTGTATATACCTCTGTGCCCTGGTTCTGCTCAGAGTGAACACGGAACACCGCTGTACGAGACGTTGGGCTTGGAGGGTGAAATTGCGCTGACCATACACCGGCTGGCAGAATGGGCAGCGCCACGACCAGTGGAGAAGAATCTACTCACCATTTCAGACAAAGTATACATCCGGCCTGAACCACTGGGGGTAGTACTGATCATTGGGGCCTGGAACTATCCCTGGGCAGTGACCATCCAACCCCTGATCGGAGCCATCGCCGCAGGTGCGTCTGGGCTGAAAGGAACGTTCCTCCTCTGCCACGTGGCCTGTCAGATCAGTCTCACAAAGAAAAACCCAAGCCAACACTCATCTCTTATGTAATCCCTTCCTAGCTTATAGCCTGTGAACAATGGAATTTAGCATGAACTCTGAACAGGGTCTGTAAGAGTGCAGCTGCTGTGGTTTATTGTTAGGGCACATTTTGTTTGCATGGTGCTAAGACACCCCCGATTCAGGTCATTAAGGTGATCTGCTTCAGGTGTAATAAAGGGCATTTGACCCACCTACTTCTGATCCCTCCCACCACGACGTTAACAGGGCGACGTTTGTGTGCTTAGCAACTTGCTCAGGTATCACGTGATTGGAGTGGGTCAAAATTCATAATGTTACACAGATCTGTTTAGATCTGGAGAAGTAATTTCAATTGGCAACCATGAATCAGCTTACATTGTGTAACTGGAAATGCAACTGAAACCAGTTTCACGAGTTCTCCTTTCCACTGTGAACGTATCTAAGGCTTGCATTTGCCCATCCCCTTGCCTCACAGCACTGTGGGTTTTTTTTTTAGCCCTCCTCCTCAATGGTCATCTTACCCAGAAACAGCAGAATGACTCATGAATGGTTTGCACTGTGTGCTGGGCTCTGTGTGCAAGGTGTTTGACTCTTACATAAGTGCCTGAGATTCCAGCCAGTGTAAACATGACCTGGATCGTTGTTGGACTTTGCTGCTCACTGAGGAGATGTCTGACTATGGGAGTTTTTCCACATTTCTCCATGTAGAAGACATTTCTTGAGTAACTTTGATCGTACAGTTTTCATAGCATATAATGTTTATAGTATTTTCTGCTATTTTATTATAGCTGTGTCATGGCTAAAAATCGCCTCAGCAGTCACAGATGACCAGAGCAGCCCACAGCTGTCGTTGTGAAGAACAGGCTTTAAGGATATGAACCTGATTTGGTCACAATACACACCACTTCCTGGGGTGCAGCTATAAATTTCACCTGCTGTGGCTGGTAGATTACAGGTCCATCAGAAATATATCTTCACACCTCGCTGTGTGTAGTGAAGAAAGGGCAAGAATTGTTCATAGGAGTTGAGGCGAGAGCATCCTTACAAATGGCCTGAACTTCCACAGAAGCAGAAAGTCACACATTAAGACATGCAGCAATGCGGGTCTCCCATTGTTCTCAACAACTGACAGTATATGTTGTTTCTGTAATTACATGATGTTATTAAGACTGTTGGGCAGTCTGCTCATTACAGCAGTCACAGGCACTTATTGTTATTAATATTTTAGTGCCTGTGTGCTGAGAGTATGATACAGGAAATGGCACGCTGAATGAACTGCAAGTCTATTTGAGCTGTCTCACTGGACTGCTGGAGAGGGTAACCAGGGTACTTTGGTCCGCTCCAGGTAATGCTGCGATTGTGAAGCCTTCTGAAGTTAGTGCTCACACCGCCAAGGTGATGCAGGAGCTCCTCCCCCTCTACCTGGACAAAGTACGCATACTTGATGGTGTGTGTGTGTGTGTGTGTGTGTGTGTGTGTGTGTGTGAGAGTGTGAGGCCACTTCTGTCTGTGTGAATGATACCCACCACTGTCAAATCTAGGAGCTGTACCCCGTGGTTACGGGTGGGGTTCAGGAAACCCAAGAGCTGCTGAAGCAGCGCTTTGACCACATCTTCTACACTGGGAACAGCACAGTGGGTAAACTGGTGATGGAGGCTGCCGCTCACCACCTGACCCCCGTCACCCTGGAGCTAGGGGGTAAAAGCCCCTGCTATATAGACAAGAACTGCGACCTTGCCATCGCCTGCCGGTACGTCAGAAGGTTATGTGTTCAGTGCCATGGAGGAGCTGATATGAATGGCTAGCGGCATACAATAAGGCTGTCTGCGTTAGACTAACGTTCTCTCATGCCTGGATCCACAGCCGCATCACCTGGGGTAAATTCTCCAACTGTGGTCAGACATGCATCGCCCCAGACTACATCCTCTGCGACCCCTCTGTCCAAGAGAGAGTAATACAGGAAATTGGGAAGGCAGTGAAGGTCAGAGAAAATAACGGCGTTAAAGGAAAGCAGAAAACACTCGGGCTTGTTCTCCAGAGGTCTGGTGCGTTTTGGCAGTTATGAATCGGCTGCTTTGGTGCCTTTTCAGGAGTTCTACACCAACGACCCCAAGACCTGCATCGACTATGGCCGCATCATCAATGTGCGCCACTTCCAGAGGGTGATGGCATTGATGGAGGACAGCGTGGTGGCCTTTGGGGGGGAGAATGATGAATCCCAGTGCTACATTGGTATGTGACAGGGTCCATATATTGTGAATAAACCTGTTTTTTAAAACTTTGCCCATTTGTTAGTGACATGAAATGTAGTTTCTTTAGATGTAGATTTTATAATGACAGCTCTAACACCACTAGTGTATGAATGTTCTTCAGTTATATGTAAGGTGTGTCCTGTCTGGGGAGGCTAAATCTGTATTCAGTGGCAGCTGCATGCATATTATATGCAGAGATGTGCTGTGTTTAACTGTCCTCTGAGCTGACTGATCCTCTTGGCTTGTTAGTTAGTACAGTTGTGATGATACAGGTTCAGTTGAAGCTTATACATCTGGATGCCCTCTTCCCGTTCTGTCTAGCTCCTACCGTGCTGCGCAATGTGAAACCTGGGGACAAGGTCATGCAAGAGGAAATCTTCGGTCCTCTGCTGCCCATATTGACGGTCAATGGTGTGGATGAAGCCATCAGCTTTATCAACGAGAGGGAGAAGCCCCTGGCCCTTTATGTCTTCTCTTCAGACAACAAGGTGGCATACCCACACGGGATAAAGCACCGCAGACGCACAATGAGGTTCCACCCACATTTTATGAAGTACTGCCCACACACAATGAGGTTCCACCCACATTTTATGAAGTACTGCCCACACACAATGAGG
>JAACJT020000032.1:7262291-7279617 GCA_009936485.2 Gymnarchus niloticus | reverse complement strand
AATACGGACCTTGGTTGTCAGGGTGATGTCTCTGCTTTTTAATATGCTGTCTAGATTTGTCATAGCTTTCCTTCCAAACGGCAGTTCTTTCACAGAGAAGTATGCATAGATGACGTAGATAATACTTATTGTAATCTGCCCTTTTCAAAGACGGACCAAACACACCGCTCCTCTTCTCCTTTAGAAAGTTTTTGTTCTCGAGTTCACTAGGCATTTTTCATTCGTGTTCGGTGGAAACAGCGAATCATTTTACGTCGTGTTTTAGGAAGTCGATATGTCGTTATATCCTATAACAGTAATTCCCAGATGGTGGCGCCCTCACCCTGCTTTCTCAGTCTGGAAACCCAGACCTTAGGCCTGCTGTAAAGTTTAAAAAACTGCAACAGCAAAATGTAATCAGCTCTGTTCTCAGTACACCACACTGCGTTCACCCTGTGACTTAAGACTTTTCATACCCATGTGACAAATGGGTTATTTATCCACAAAATACAGGTAGCACTTTTTTTTCCTATCTAGAAACAAAACAGAAAGCACCAAAACACATGGTTACGATTTTGTATGATCTGGAACTGAGCCATTGCTTATATAGGCGTTGGGTGTTGGGTATGACTGTTACCATGGCAACATCTGAAGGCTTTTTCTTCTGGTCTGTTAAGGTAGCTATAATGAGGATGTGCAGATTTACAGGCTCGTGTCCACAGTGTACCTTTTGCCCTGTGCTGCCTGGGAGAGTCTCCAGATTCCCCGAGACCTTGACCATGTTTAGCAACTACAGAGGAAGGTTTGATGTTCGACAAATCTGAACAGTTCTTTTCTCCTGGTGGTGTATTTGCCCTATTTTAGCCACCAAAACAATATGTTCCACTTAACTTATCAGCATTGAAACATCTGGTACATTATTAGTGTGTGGCTCAGTGGGTTTGGGATCTGTCTCCAGTAGGTTGTGGGTTCAAATCCTACGGCTGACAGAGTAATCGTATCAGCATTGGGCCCGTGAGCAAGGTCCTTGATCCCACCTGATTCCAGCGATGCTGGATGCTTCTGAGCCCAACCATCTTCACTTGAGTGTTGCTTTGTGCCAGTTTGTCTACAGCAAATCAAATGAGAGAAAAACTCTCAATGTGTGGAAAACCCAAAATGATCTTCTTGCACATACTAATTGTCTGGAAAAATCAGTGCTGAAATTGTTGAAATATTATATGTAGACTCATGGGAGGTTTTCTGGGCCCCTGGTGCTTGTCAAACAGAAATAGCTCACGGTTTGACTTAAGGGAATCTCTGTGAAACACATGAATAATTGTAAATAATTTTGTCCTCATAACATATGGATTGCCTGTCCTACATATCCCCCACAACCAGAGCTGAGAAAACTGATTTATGTACCAGGCAGAAGATAATATCTCCAAACCCTAACATGGTGAGCATTTTTATTTGTGTTTGTTATGGGTAACATGCTGTCTGTCTGATAAACTAGGTGGAGGCTGGCATGTGCCTCTGTCAGGGGCGTAGGTTTGGTCTAAATATTGGTAGGGAACCACAACTACTGCAAACAACTGCTTTGTTTATATATGTTTAAATGTCAGTAGCCATACGTTCAGCTTTTCTGAAAGTTGGTCTGGGCATGTCCTTATCTTCCATACCTAGATGTACAGATATGATCTTTGGTGACTGTGTCAAGCAGAGAACAACTACATAAATAAATGTCTTGTAGGAGTTGCTTGATCCTGACTCACCTGTCTTATCTGCCTCCCAGCCCCATGGACCATTGTACATATTTACATATCAGCTTTGGTACAGATATCCCTGGTTGCCCTTAGCTACCGTGTTTTAGTTCAATCCTCTATTTATATAATGCTTACACTGGTAAATGGAATGTTGACATTTATTTACAATAAGGTCCTCCCTCCACAGTTAACGTAGTTCTTCAATCATAATGACCTCTGCTGCCCACATATTTTTAAGCATTTTTTAGGGCAGCTCAGTGATTGTGTTTTAGGTGGGGGGCATTGAAGTACGTTGGGGTTTCTGGTCTCTCCCACTTAGGTGAGCCCTGAGATTATACTGCATTGCACATGGGGCAGGCTGCCATGCAGTGCTCTATTGGTACATAACAGGGCCAGAAGCAGGCTAGCACCACGACCGTAGCTCTCTCTGACCCCAGCACTGTCACCCAGACTGTAGGTAAATATATGCTGCTGACTCCTGTGGAGGATTCCCTGAAATGGAATCAGTCTCTTTCCGTTGCCCCATTCTTCCACCCCATGAAGGTTGTCCTGGTGCTCCTGGGCAGATGCCAGCACCACTTGGTAAATGATGGGATGTGTCATGGTTGTCACTGGACTGGGGTTTGCAGGGCCGGTAGTACAGAAAGGGGTTTAATCATAAACAACAAAAAAATAACCACCCGGCTCTGCTCTGAACACAATGGGTAACAAAGATGAGGAATCAAATTGAAAACAAGACAAGAACAAGGTTACAGGACTAGGACACTATGGAACAAGACGGGCAGTTATGTAAACAAACGCGGCAAAGACAGCAAGACAAACATGAACTTTATTAACACCATACACAAGTGGGACACACAAGGGCAATCAGGGCAACTGGCAGAAACACAACAAGGAAACACAACAGGCAGATACATAACCCTGGTCAGTACTCTGGGGACCTAGAGCGCCAGAAAGCTGGTACAAATGCGACAGGATGGTACAGAATCACATGTGCCAAATTTAATCCTCATGTTGAACTGGACCTGTGGTTTATTTTAATAACAGGCAGTTGTAGTTATTTAATAACATATGCAGTTTTGGAAAAGGGGTGACAGCAGATTGAGTTTCCTTGACCAAAATAAATCAAAATAATAATTATAATGGTTCAGACACAAATCAGCATGTTATTAATCAGAAATCATTAATCAATCATCAGCTAAATATCTAACATTATAAGGAACAAACCAGAAAAACAAACAGGCCAAAAATACAGTCCGTTAAACTCTGCTTTCACAGAGGGATTCAGCAAGTCCACTGGGGTCTTACATCGGAAGCTTGGTAACTTTTCATGTTGTTTCTGTCCCCCACGCACTCTTAGTACTAAATTAAGGTCCCAATGTCCCAGTTTCTGCCCTGAACGTAATGCAACACATAGCCAATTAAAATCTTACAGGACTCTGGTTTCTCCAAAAACTGTCCTTGAGGAAGGTGGGTATCATATTTCCTCTTGACCTGCGTCCTTATTCAGTCCCAGGGCTTCACTTTTTCTTCATTCTTTGTCACTGAGTTGATTGGACGTGCTCTTTTGGAGCTCATGATAAGGGGAATGGTTTTTTTCAGGAAATGATGGCACTGAAGCACCTGATCATAAGGGTCACTGTGATAGCCTTTAGCAACACCTGCCTCCTCTGCTCCTGTTTGCTCTCCTCTTGCCTCCTTTCTTAAGGCCCACGTCCTCGTGCCTGTGATTCAGTCTCAAGGGGCCTCAAGCTGCAATGCTTCTCCAGACCCGTTCATATGCCCCGTTGAGCTCTCAGTGTTTTAACCATAAGGTGAGAAAGCTATCAGCTACCATATCCAGGAATAAAATTACATCTCCACCTTCACCAAGGTTGTTTGGTAGGCTAACGTCACAGGCTGATGTTAATAATCCCCCTTCACAGCTCTTTAGTGTAATTCTACCCAGAGGAGACTTCAGTTGGCTGCTCTTCTAGTGTCCGTTTGAGTACATTGTAAATTTTCTCCTGTGCATCCTCAGTAGTCTGAGAACTACAGTAAATTGTGTTTAATGCTCCAGAGGACCACAGTGCATTGTCATATGGATCAAATCTGAACACCCAATAATCCTCAAACTTCCCCAAAACAGGCATTCTGATCATGAATTAATATATTTATAATGCTATTTATGATGTAGTCATTTTGTTTCTCTTTTTGCTCCTTAATGGAAGGCCACTCAGCAATGGAGGGAATGGGCCATAAAGTTAACCTTAAACTTGTATGGAGGTGTTGTTTGTCTGTAACCTTTACCTTTATTATGTTGACAATGACACAGCTGCTGCTCTCAACAGTGCCTGCATCTGCCTTATCTGAATGGTTGACTAATGGTGTCAATTTTCTACCTCAGTGTGCTATTGGACCTTTAATACACCCAGTATTGATTCTGATAGTGCTGTCTGAGCCCATCCCCTTTGACCTGACTGTCCCTGATATTTCGGGACTGGATAAGAAGTGGTCTTTGTGAGATAGCAAGTGGTCTCATGATTCCCTTCCTTCAAACTGTTGGGCAGTCCAAATGCCTAGCTCAAGACCAAGCCAAGTCTGCTTCCATGGAAACTGGCCTGGCCTGCCAAAGTTGGGTAATAGCAAACGTGTTTGTTACAGAGTGCTGTGAAAGAATGCCTTTATTTCAGGTTTCCTGTCACATAATGTTCAGTGGGACACACAGAAAAAAGGTCTATTTATCTGATTTCATGTCTGGTGAAGAATTTTTAATTGGCCAGGAAACATAAAGACTGGTTGAAGTTAGTGTGCTTAAAAGTTTTCAGATTTCAGAAGGTAAGGGTCATGCAGAACTAAGTCCCTCCAATTGTTTTCGATGTAAGGAGGATATTTTGAGCTAGTTCCTATTCCATGACACACTCAAAGGTAGCTTGTGTTTTTATCATAGAAGTGGACAATAGAGGAGATGATAAGACTGGGTAAACTCATTGGCCTGTATACTATTGACTCACATTTTCATTGTATGATACATTTAATGTTATATTCTGGAGAATATTCCTGTATTGTGTATAATCTGATTACCAGTGTAAGGGTTCAGCTGTTCATTCTTTTAATAAAGAAGTAATTAAAAAATTGGTGCACCTTTCAACAACTTTATGTTGCCAAATTGCTCTCTTTCACAACCAACACAAAGCACAAGGTGCAATTTAACAGACAGAAGCCTCAATCAGACTGTTCAATGAAATGGTTAAAAACTGAGAAAGGGAATGTCCATAAAGAAAAAGGGGTACTTTCCTCGCTTTGTTGAATCATTGCTGTGGGAGTAACAAAAGCTTTTCTGTACTGGAGTGAAAATGCTTCTGAAGCGCAAGATCCAAGTAATTCCTGAAATGGGTGAGGATATCTGATCAAGCCCCCTTAAAGCGACTTCTGAAATAACTGAGCCTAGTTCTACGTTCAGAAAAAGCCAGAGTTGAGCTATGGGAATACATTATTTTAAGGGCATAACGCAGCTTATTTCGACAACAATACAGCTATTGGGATCAAGATTACGCTTCAGTAAACAAACGTCAATGTTATAACCGAGCAAATAGGCAGTTGGAAAACGGTGAAGAAAATAAACGCATGACCCCGACGTGATTTGAACACGCAACCTTCTGATCTGGAGTCAGACGCGCTACCGTTGCGCCACGAGGTCTCTCCGTTTAGAATGGGACAGGAATCCTATTAAAGTAATTCCGTGAATAAGTCCTTGCTTGTTGTTAGATGTCATAATGTGAATTTGTACTGTTACAATGGGAAACAGTAAGCGGTTAATCTCACGGTTTATTGAAATTAGTTATGAGCAAACCTGGTGCATAACATTAAAACATAAAGCACCGGTTAAGACATTTTCTATATATTAATTGAATAGTAAGTAAACCGTGCTTAAGATGTAGAGATAAACAGGAACGATATATTATGCTCATGAACATACCATTGACGGCGTTAATTTGACCGCTGATATGCGTTGCAACTCCTGTTCAGGAAGTTTTCAGCTCGTTCGTCTTGTCTCACCGTTCCCATGTGAGATCAAGTGACTAATTAATATTGTTCCGGTCAAATGAGAGTAATAGAATAGTTTTTAATTTACTCATTACATAATATACAAGCACACAAGAACAACAACAGAAGGACCTACAAAAAAAAAAATGACAGCTACGAAGTTCCCTGGTGGTCTAGTGGTTAGGATTCGGCGCTCTCACCACCGCGGCCCGGGTTCGATTCCCGGTCAGGGAAAGTTATGATCTTAATTTTATTTGCGAACTTTTAAAACCGAGCTTTCTGGATTTCTAATGTCACAATGCGCAGTACACCGCGGTATGCATAAGTCCAAGTGTAAAAGTGTTGTCATAGCAATTTGCCTAGACTGCGGATCTTAACGCCGAGTTAACCGATTGCATGATTATGTTGCAGCCACATTATGACTGTGCCGTTCGGGTGTGCATGTACAGTAATCTTTCAACATTTTTTTCAAGGCAGTTCAGCCGGTGGGCTTACAACAAAACCTACACTTTAGAGCGACACAAAAACAAAATAAAAGAAACAGTCACATTTATGGACATTCGATGCTTTGTTGTAGTGCGAGCCATTAAGGGTGTTAACGGAGTTGAAATTCTGAAATGTGAAACTATAAAGCTAATAAAACGAACATTGGTATTTGATTAGAGGGTCGCGCTGGAGCGGAGATGGGCGGTCGTGACTATTTTTACAACCTTAGGACGGTTTATTAATACATCCCTCACTGATTATGCTCCCTCCCGCTCGGTGTCCTCCCCCCACCCCTCTTCTCTTTCTCCTTCCAGTGAAACACAAACCTTAGTGCGGTCTCCACTGCGCAGCTGGTGCCGTAATGCTGCTGCTGCATGCGTAGGTCTTACGGTCTTTTGCCGCAGCGCTCCAGGCACGGTAGGGCTGCTTCTATAGTTTCTCGACAGATGTGGATCAAGACCAAGACACAAGTTGTTTTCTCAAGCTGCCGTTGGAATAGCCGTGCAGCGGTAAAGGGGCGCGGTGCCCATGAAAGCATCACCATCATTATTACTGCATACTGAGAAGAAACTGGCGCAGAGTTTACACGGTAAGACCATTCATTCTCGTACGGCTGGATCACCGATGTATCACCAATCTGTCTCCGTATAATGAATTATGACCTTGTAAGTTCAGTTTCCGTGTCAGTGCACGAATATTTTACAGTACAGCACTCGTCGTTTCTTCCTAAGTATGTATATTTTAATAGACAATAAAAAGTTTTTGTCATAGATATTAGTAAATATTTTTACCACAACACTCCTTCTCTCAGTCCGTACAGGAGAAAGTGACCGCTAATTCGAGATGGCTGTACCGAAAGCGACTGACACATAAGAGGAGAGCGAAAATCGTTTAAAATGGGGTATAAGGTGAGCACGGTTTCTGCATGTTAAACACCCCAAGCTGGTACATTCGTATAAAATACTGCAAGCATGTATATCAAAATAAAGCACCCAAGCCGGGTATCCTTTTTTAAAGGAAGCGCTCTGTATCGCTCCGTCCTGCATTAGATAACGTAAATAAATACGTCGGTTTGCTTATCTGTGGGATTTAAGCAAAGCATGAAATATTTCATCTGGCTCTTTGACTAAAAGCGAGGCAGACTTTACTTTCCTGCAATGTGCTGTACCTGACCAGGATAAGCAATTAGAACATGGGTGGATGGATTGATTTATAGCTGGATGGAAAATTGTTTATTGGTTGCACTTAATGTTTCTTTCTGAAGGGCCTGAGTAGCAGTTACAGTATCCACACATCAGGACATGTGAATGGAGCATGTCTTCATCCTTGTGCTCAGAATTGTAAAATGTATAAAAGCTGTGATAATGTTGTAACAATCCTGTGAGTTAGCTGCATTACGAGTTGGAACTCTGAGCCAGTGGGTACCCCCTTGCGCAAAATCCATGCTTCATGGACATTGAAAGCAGACACAACATGACTGATGATCCCTATCACCACCAAAATTCACCATGACAGGCTTGTTGTCTCCAGTGTAGCATCTTTTACCTGATGGTTGATGATTTAGGAGTGGGCAAACTGTTAGACTCTTGAATAAGGTACTGAGCCAGAATTACTCCATTAAAACATTCAGCTACATTAATGAGTATAATCTGTAATTTACCTTCAACAAAGGAATTACCTGAACAACTAAATGGAACAACACTGAAGCCTGTAAATCCATATTATTCTCAATCTCCTGAAAAGGTCTTCGATCCAAATTACTCTCCTTTTGTCGAGCAGTATACATAGGTATAAAAGTATGCTTGCTTCAGGACCTGAGAACAGAGAAATTAAGGTGCTGAGGCAGGGTACCCCCAGACAAGACACTAGTCCATAACAAGTCACCATTATGCATGTCATGAATTATTTATGGGCAGCAAAAGGTAGATGTATTCTAACTATGGGGAATGGAGGGTCCCTGCTTCCCAGTAATAAAGACGTGTTACATGTAAGTCATAAAAAAGGAGAAATGTTCAGAGATTCGTCTTGATAACACCTGAATGTGTGGATTGGACCAGAGTGATTTTTAAAAACAAAAATACAAACACATGCAAAATGGCTGTCTGTGTCTGGTCTGTTACACAAATACTTACCCCAGCCGCCCCCCCCCCCCCCCTTTTTTTTGTATCCATGGTTTTTTTTCTCTGACTTCAAATTGATTTAATTGCCATCACCGCATGGAGTGAAACAAACACACAGAAACACACTGGCAGATACTTCCCCACTTCAGCTGAGGCACTCATGGTCCTGGCTGGCTTGATATAAGAACACAGCTTGTATCGGGGCGTAGATCACATGACCACAACCAGATGCCCTAGTGTGAGGTGTGCTATGCTTGGCTCTATCTGGATACATACAAGAAGCTGTTAATAAAAAGGGACAGGCTAAAGTTTATTAACAGTCACAGCAGCAGGACAAGTTCCGCTAATCCTCCCGGAGCAAGAGACATCCGTGTGACGTGTACCAACTAGCCAGACCCAGGTCAGTCAGAGGCGTCCACAACCAAATTTATCCCTGATTAAATTCAGCCAGCATACAAATCTCTTCTCTGCCTACCCGGACTCTCCGGGCACCCCTACCACCCCCCGTCTGCCTATCCCATGAGCCTATTTAGCACAGCTGAACCTATCCCAGCTGTGCCTCTGAACAAACTGTGTGTTTTCCAAGTTCATGTTTGAATGCAGGAGCAAATTGGATTAGAAGACAAGTGTCGCGTTACAGGTACACTTCAGTCCCACCCAGTCTAACATCTACAATACTAACTGGCTGCTTAAAATTTAAACAGTTTCCTCTGGGATGAATAAAGTTATTTTGATTATGATTTCGGATTCTGGCTGAGAGAGAAACCTTCTGCTCAAAAACACAACAGGGCCGGACAGCCGGTGAAATGCCACAGAGCTTCACTTGAGCCGTGTGCTGACGCCTGCATGCCGACATTTCTGATGTTTTAGTTTTTATAAGACATCACCAGCATGATACAGCAGGGAAACTGAAGCATGCTGGATGTGTTGCAAAGCCCATCCCTGCTGTCTTTCTATTAAACTTTTTTGATACTTTCCATATCCATATATGCTCCCTAACTGTTTATCTAGCACATGATCATGGTGAACCTGGAGCCTATCCCAAAAAGCACAATTCACAAAGCAAGGGACACGTTGAATGGGATGTCTGTCCTTCGGAGGGCATACTCATACACACATACTCACACATACTACAGACAATTCCGTTGTTGACCAATTCATTGTTTGGTGTATGTGAACAATATAGTCAGAACCTGGAAGTTTATTTCGCTTTGCGCAATGTGCATGCAGGATGGCTGCTTAAATATCAGTGGTAAAAAGAAGACTCTGAAATGAGAAAACAGGTTTTACTGTTTTAAGATCAGATAGGGTACACAAACGAAGTACCTAGAAATGGACGGTCCTACCCATACTGCCAGATTTTCTGCCTAATGGCCCTTGAGTCTTTTGGACAGGACACCACAAAGGTAACCAGCAGGAATTAAGGCCTCTGACTAGATGGAGGGTTCTAGAAAAGGGAGGGCTAGAGAAGGACTCAAGTGTGGATGATTAGAAGAGCTAGGGGGAAACCAAAGCCAAGACTCGGTACTAAAAGATAGAAACCAAACAAAACAACAAACTGACGTTAGATAAACAACACAACAGTGCAAAGTTGGAGTGACAAGAAAAGCGTAGGCTATGTTGAGCCTAGGACATCTGTTTTTCATCAAATGCTGAAGAACTATTCCCACCTATCCCAGGCAACAGGGGTGAGAAAAATCAGGAAGAACAGGTTTGTATCTTTCTATTTGTGCTGTATAAGAAGATGATTTCAAAGTTTTCCAAATATGAGCAAGTCAATTCCTTTCCAATGAAAATTATACATGCTCATCCATTCTTCTGCGAAAATGCACCGTTTTTCCTCTTAAATGGTTCTCTCAATTACATCACGCAAGTGTCTGTGGGCAGAGGAGGTTGCAGGGCACCTGCAACCTACATCTGCTGTGAAAGCACATGAAATAAGAAGTTAAAAATACATTTTGCATGGCGATTTAGGCAAGAATCCATGTAAACGGAAAGGACAGTCCTCCAAGGTGTAATAAACATTGTTACACCGGTTTTATTATTTGTCCTTTCAGATCCCAGGAGCAGCAATAGACCGTGTGAGCCTACTTTGGCGGCTGCGTCGGCGAGCACGCCGTGGGGTGCTGTGTATGACTCTTTTCTGCATCGCTATGGGCCTCCTCTATGCCTTCTGTGCTGAGAACAGCGTTCCTGTAACAGATGCCATCTTCGGCGTGCGGGCCCGAACCCGTGCCCAGCCCAGGGCCCGCACCGTTGCCAAGGCGCTGCGGGCAGCCGGTGCCAATGCCAAGCCCATATTTGTTGACCCTCAAAGCCTGCCTGGGATTGTTCCACGAGATCCACATCAGCCTTTGCCTGTGCTGTCTCGCCTGTCCGTGACCAACAGCACAGCAGCTGGCCCGGAGGTGGCCAGAGCCCAACATGGAGACAGGGGTGCAAAATGGATCCTCTCCTGGCTGCTTCCTGGGTCTATTAAAAAGCTGTTGGATGGCAGGGGAAGGAAGGCTGGGAGAAGTGGGGCTGGAGGGATAGAAGACATAGAGCTTTTCGGACCACACGGCAAGTTGGGGGAAGTGTGGGATGAGGAGATGTCCATTTCATTGCTTGGGAAAAGGCTGAAGAGGGTGGTGCAGAACTACCAGGTATGGAGATGAAATTCAAGGGGATGCTTGTTACATTTCAGTGGTTTGGTAAAATGATTTCTCAGTCCATTGAGCTGAAAAAATAGCTTTGCTAGCCTAACCAAGCTGTTGCTGATGATGTCCTATGCTCATGTACTCTCTCTTCAAATCCTCTAACTCAGGCCATGAATAAGTATGGAGTTCTATTCAAGGGCTCCACAGCAGGGGTCCACAAGCTAAGCCGAACAGAGCTCCTGTGCCAGCTGAAGGAGAAGGTCAAGGTCAGCACACTCACCCCTGACCTCAAGCCTTTTTCCGAGATGCCCTGGAGTTCAGAGCTGCCCCCCCGATCTGTGACCACTGACTTGGGGCCATTTAAGAGATGCGCAGTGGTGTCATCAGCAGGCTCACTGCGGAATTCAGGCCTGGGGGCTGAGATCGGTGAGACGGCCGTTTCTCCCTGCCCCCCACCCCATAATATAACAATCTGCCGTCCTCACGATGTTAGTTGTGTCTGTAAATTTGCAAGAAATACTGAGAGAACAGCATCTGTTATCAAGCTGAAAGTGTAGGTTGGTGACCTAAATACAGAGAGATTCTGCTTTACTGTTCATGTCACACAACAGAGTGTGACATAACCCCTGACAGCAGATGACAGATATCCAAATTATCCATATTCAGAAGACCCACTTCCTCCCGGCCCAGCAGCAGACATCAAGAGATAGATAGGTCTTTCCCAACTGTTAAAACTGCAAAGGACCCTGGGATACACTGAAATGTAAAGAAAACAGGTGGGCGACTCCAGTGCATAATAAGCTGCTTTCTTTCCAGCTTCATCATCAGCTTGTGTGTAAACACAAGCATTGTTGTCAGGTAGGGCCAGCTGGTACATCAGCTGTCTGCAGATAATTCAGGACATGGCGCTTCACATCTGGCAGCTGCTTTAGTTACATGCAGTGCAGTTAACTAATATAAACTGCCTATAGGAAACTTCACAGGGCTGTATATATATTGGTTTCATAACTTCTAAGAATGGAACTCTCCTTAGTACTTGTTTCTTATTACAAGCTTATGCCTATTCCATGGTGCATCCCTCTGAAAGACTTCATAGGCTTTCATTTCTAGAGATTATTAATTACAATCCTTCTGTATGGCAATACTTTGTCTTCTGTACCATATAATTTGTACCTGAGCTGACCAATGCTTAATTGAAAAGGTTAGGGTTTCAGATATAAATCAGGAGTAAAACCCTCAGGATGTACAGACCATGAGGCACCATGAGGTACTGACAACGAATCTGGTCCACAACAATGGTCTTCACGCATTCCTGCCATTTCAAATATGTGTTACTGTTCATCCCCAAATGTGCTGATGTCATTAACCAAATATGAATACTTAAATTAGTTTAATAGCATTTGCTGCTGATATGGATCAAATATGTGAAAGGTGACAATTATGGCAACTGACTGTCATTGACAGACTCTCACGATGCAGTGCTGAGGTTCAATGCTGCTCCAACAGTGGGCTACGAGAAGGATGTTGGCACCAAGACCACAGTTCGCCTCGTAAACTCCCAGGTGCTTGCAGCTGTGTCTGTAACTCCATCTGTCCTTTTGTTTGCTCTAGCTTTGCCCTGTGGCGAGGAGGTTGTAGCTTTTCCGTCTTCTGCTTATTTTAAAGGACCTAGTAACTGTGTTTGTAGAAAATGTGTAGGAGTATAGTGGGAGATCATTTGTAAGGCAGGTCCTCCAACTAATGCAATAAGGGCACAATTGTGTAAGCAGCAACCATTTTTGATAGACATTATGTGTACACATTGCAGGTGATGGCATCTCAAGACCACCGCTTCCTCTCCAGCTCTCTTTATAGTGCTGGGGTCCTCGTGGGCTGGGATCCTGCTCCATACTCGGCTGACCTGTCTGAGGTAATTTAGCCTATGATAACCTGAGCAGAGGAGCTGAGTTGGAACTTCTGAATCCTCATTTCACCAGACAAACTACTTCTGATACTGGGGCATTACTAGATCTTTCAGTTTGAGTCTTGTCCTTCGGGTGACTGGGTTCTAAGTCTCAGCATTTCTCCCCAAACCCCAGTGGTACAACAGAACGGACTACCCCATATTCCAACAGTACCAAAAGTACCGTCGGCTGCATCCGCAGCAGACTTTCTACATCCTGCACCCACAGGTTGAGTGGCAGCTATGGGAGCGAATCCAGGAGAACATGGCTGAGGCCATTCAGAAGAATCCACCCTCATCTGGCCTGCTGGGTATGTTTAATACTTATATGTGTTTGCACAAGGTTAGTGAAGTCCATGTTTCCATTAGCTTACTTTCAAATCAAGCCAGAGTAAGCAATGAAGAAAACTTATAAGCATATGATGAATACTGGCATCTTTGTGAGAAACGTGAAATCCGGGCTAGGGTAAGGGAGGTCCTTCAAGTAGCTGGATATGTAGGATTTCTGATTATCCTGTGCATCGTTTCTAAGCATGGTATTCTAGTCTGGCCATTGATTACATTTATATTTATTGATTTTGCAGACACATTTGTCCAAAGCGGCATACAAGTAACTAAAGCTTGGGGTCAGAAAGCAGGCTCAGCCAGGATCCAATTGCCCTGGAGTAATTTGAGTTGAGTGCCTTATTAAAGGGCCCAAGGGCGATATGGTTACTCTACAGGTCACAGGATTTAAGCCTAAACCATCAGGACATAAGCACAGCACAGAATGCAATTCCTTACCCAGTGAGCTGTATACAGCCCCCCCACCCCACCATGCAGGCACTGATTCAGAATACTGCCCAGTTACAGTTGGCCAGCATCAGTATGGACTCTGTTAGAAGGAGGCGTTATACAGGCTTATCAATGCTGAGCAAAAGGAGCCTCAGTAGTACTCTTTGGCACATCATGTTTGGATTAGATGATGACTGATGGATAAAGCATCTTGAGATGGGCAGCACTGGTCATGAGGGCCAATACCCTTGCCATCTTCCTCCTTTCAGGGTGTCCAGGGTCAGTCCTGCAACACACCCAGCCCTCCTGACTAATTTGTTTGGTCATCTTCTATCCCATTTCTTCACCTTGCCTTAGGGAGACTCCCGCTACCTTCTCCTGTACAGAACATTTGTGTAGCCCTCCCAGTCCGATCTGCTATTTACGTGGACCCCTATGTATTTGTATGATAGCACAAACACCACATGCTCCCCCTAGACAGTGGCTGGTCCCTCAGCTTCCCTGGCATGGAGGAAGTCCACCATTAGTTTTATTGTTTTACAGATATCAAGGTGCAGGTAATTTGCACTGCACTGCATGACCAAGTTCTTTATAAGCCATCTGTATTTTCTTTCATGTCTGGAGAGGCTGAGAGAGCCATGACTATCTATGGAGTAACCATTTGTGAATGAACTTGACAATGGGATCTTCAGAGCATTTTTGCAGATGCCGCAGCTTGGAGTGGTTCTTGAAGGCAGCTGTGTAGAGGGTAAATAGAAAGAGAGACAGGATGGTTAACTGGGGTGTTGTCATGATGCTCACCACCATCTGTGATACTCAGGGCACCAGCCTGCATCTCCTCAATCTCATTCCCTGCTTGGAGAGGCTGGATGGTATTAACAGCAAAAAAGTTGAAGAACATGATCCGGACTGTAGGACCCAGATCTTACTGTATAACTAGTTAAATCATACACAGAGATTTATATTATGCAGTCCCTGATTTTATTTTTTGTTATTATTACTTGCTCTCAGTTGACTGTTTGGTTTGTATATATAACAGGACATGTTATATTTAATTGGGTCATCCTCTTTAAGAGATTTTCTGTGAAACATTCCAATTGACATAAACAAAAGTCTTAAACTTTTGGAGTCTAATGGTTTTTCTGCCCATGTTATTTAATGAGAAAAATGAGTTTATCAAAACTTTGATTAGATTTATTTGATTTACTCTAGATTTACTTAGTTTTCTTTATATGTGAACAGTGTAAATAAATGTTTAAAAGAAAGTAGTAATCATCCTGGATTACGTAAGAATCACTACAGTTGATGGAGTACACGTCAGTCCAGGACTCTCCCCCAGTTATGCTGCCTTCAGAGGCCGTCACAATGACTTTACTGCCTACTCATTCTAAGTGGGAGAAGGCTTTGTGGAGTATGTAGATCTATGCATCATCTACCCCTTCATATATGATTGGTAGGCAAATTGCAGTGGGCACATGAACATGTAAGGTGTTCATGATGTTAAAGTTACTAGGCTATATTTTGCAGGAGAACTGGAACCCTCCTTTTAAGGTCTCATTACTGTGTAGGATGACATGTGTACTGTGACAGCTTCTGGAAACTCGAAGGACGGACAAACATGTGTCAAAATATTCCACACAGCTAGCTGGTCCATCTCTTGAGAACCATCTTTGCTTAATCCCATCCTGGCCTGCCACATGGCCTGTGTGGAACTTCCCCAGTTGAATGCTTAATGGATCCAAAATAAAGCACAGTCTGTATGGGCAAGCAGGGCTTAGGATCTTGGGGATGGCAGCTTCCATGGCATGGAGAAGGGTTCGAGGTAGCTGGAGAGAGACTGGGACAGGGAGCTTGAGAAGGGGTAGAGTCTAGCCATCCATCTAGCTGCATAGAGCTGGAGGTGCTAAGGGAGGCACACAGGAGGACAGAGTAGACTCACTAGCTGTTTCTGAGTTCCCCTCCACCAACTGATTACTGGTCTGCTTGTGGCCAGTAATTTTCTTCATTCAGCTCCATGATTCCTTTGAGTTGTTCTGTTAGGTCTTGTGGTCCAGTTTGTTCCGGTACCAGTTTCTGCCCTCACTGAGCATTTTTAACTCTGCCTGTATACACTTGGTCTCCTTGTATTAAGACCCTGAATGCCTTGTTCTTTTTATTCAGAAAGGTCCTTCAGGTCTTTTGTGGTCCACACTTTGTTTATGAGGAAGCAGTTTTTATGAAGATTTTAATGTCCACACAGATATTGCTGTCTCTCAAAGCTTCCTCAGTATTCTTTGTCTACTCCCTTACAGTTCTAGATCTGCCCAGCTTCTGTTGAATGATGGCCATGTTATTAGAGATTAGATTAACTAAATTGTGAGCTGGTCTGCCCAGAGATGGCAATGCAACAGAGCTTTAAGCATCCTTGACGTTTGAGCAGCATGCGCCCAATGTCCATCTTCTTTGTTGTTGGACAGTTAAATTGAAAACATTTGGTTCGAGTGGATGGAAAAGAGGTATATTTAAAATTCACAGAGGTTCCTAAGAAGGCATTGCGGTGCTTTATCTGAAGTTCGCTGGCAATGGAGAGGATCGTCTTGGTTACGGCCATGGCATCAGCAGAGGGTGTAACATACACAGTGAGAACGGTGGCATGTGAAAGCTCCCATGCTAAGTTATATGGCCATAATCCCCTGATTAGCACCTTGATATTTTGCCCACATACCTGAGCCTTTACAGAGATGTGTCCCAGACTACACCATCTGTTTTTGACAAAAATAGAGTCCTTTTCCTTTCTTTTTACTGCTTCCTTTCACTTTTTCTGTTCTGCACAATATGAAAATCCTCTAGCACCATTGCAGAATTGGGAGTTTCAGCTCATAGCCAAGTTTCCATAAAGCCTATGATGTCTGTGTTCCCCAAGGCTCTTGCTAACTGCTGAGAGCTCATCCATTTTATTTTCCTGGTACCATACGTTGCTCGTGATGGTTTTCGTTCTTTTCAATTTTTTTTGTAGTCTCGCTCCCATTCCCTTTCCACTACAGCGCTGTTTCAGCCTCACTGCTAGGCCCAGCTGCAGATAGCTGATGAATATAAGACAGATTCAGTAGTTCCTTCTTTGTGTACATGAACGCCAGGCCCTCACTGCCAGTTCTAGCATCGGTAACGGTAAGAACTTGTCCACTGGGTAAAAAGACAATGAAAACAATCCTGTTCAAAGTTGTATTCATTACAAGTTTAAAACCGACAGAGCCTCATAAAAAAAAAAAACACTGTTTACGTACTTAAAAAACAGAAACAAACAAATTCATAGAGCTGCACTGGAAAAAACTGCACAAAAATAATAGGGAATGGATGGATACGCATGTGGTTTTTACCAGGTGTAACGGAAATGCAGGTTGAACATCTCAGTTAAAGACATAGAATAGAAAACGATATCTGGTTCAAAAAAAATTCACTTTTCTTTTTGTTTGTGTATTTTAAGGAGGAGTGATAAGGATATTGTGAACTTCCTTTACTAACTGGAGTTGTTTAGTCACGCAGTCGTGTCCGACTCTTTGCGACTCCATGGACCACAGCACGCCAGGCTGCCCTGTCCTCCACCGCCTCTCGAAGCCTGCCCAAACTCATGTTCAT
>JAACJT020000032.1:7241774-7257998 GCA_009936485.2 Gymnarchus niloticus | reverse complement strand
TTACGTTAACAACACAGTATATCGAACTACAACTCAGAGGCAGGTTCCCGTCGTTAGCGTGTTTGATTACGTTAACACAGTATATTGAACTACAACTCAGAGGCAGGTTCCCGTCGTTAGCGTGTTTGATTACGTTAACAACACAGTATATCAAGCTACATCCATATACATTATGTGCGTATTAACATTTCAGTTCAAACTACTATAAATATTTACTTTTCTCCCAGAAGAGGTAAGGCATGTCACATTACATCACACACAGACAATCGGATTCCTTTTAGACGATGGTATAAAACTTAACCATACTATAAAGAATTTGCTAAATTAATCCCAAGGTGAATGTATCAAAACTATAATAGAGTGTTTTGGTCCCCTTAGAGCAGAAAGGCAACATAAAGTTTGGTCACACATTTAGGGCTTTTCGTAGGTCGCCAACAAAGTTCATGAGGCTGTTGGCCAGAGCAGAGTCCACTGCAGACTGGGCAATCGTTCTCCGCAGGTCTGTCTGGATGTACCCTGTCAAGAAGCTGCGTGTTGGAATCATCTCTGGCGGCATGCAGAACCAGCCACAGGGGTGGCTGAAGCCTCTCACAACGTTGCCCTGCTGGGCTGGATATTCGATGCTCATACCTGTTCCGAGGCATTTCAGAGCTTGTTAGAAAATATGTGTTGCTTAACGGATATAATATAGGCTTTAGATGTTGACGCTAAGAAGCCGGTGATTTGGCCCGAGGAAAAAAAATTCTATAATGCTTTTGCTCTACAAATGATCAGCTGGAGTACAATCAAAATGAAACATGGTTAATTAAAGTATAACAGACAGTACATATTAAACTCACTAATAAAAAACGATACGTTTCTTGCCAATATCGACTAGAATGTTGAATGACTAGAAATCTCTCTGACACAGGGACTGCACTTAATTTCGTTGTACTCGTTACAATGACAATAAAGATATTCTGATTCTGATTCTGAATACGAACCACAGGAAAGAAGTCCATCTTGGAAGTGGGTGGTATATGAGAAGTCAATGAACTCCCTGGGAGAGATGATATTCCAGAGCTGTCTGGCACTAGTGTACCTCAGCATGCAGCAGGCTGGCTGGGGAACCCAAGGACGGCATCACTTCATACATCAACGAGGTAAAGATTCCGCGTTTCCTTCGGCATAATTACAAACCCAATATTTAAACTTAGCTTTAAGAATTACCACACGGATAACTAAAGTGGATTGATGACTATTTTTCTTACATCTTACTTGCGTTTTCGGACAAAATTAAAAGCATAAAATCATTAGCCTGCTTCTAAACATATAAAGGTAATCTTTGATGACAATATACACTTACATATTTTAGAGTTTGCATATAATACTATATTACATTGTATCTTTCTGCTTAAAATGTAATTTGGGAATTAAGAAAAGAATCCACAAATTTATTGACAGCCACTAATCTAGTGCAGAAATGTTGATATTTTAAATATTTATATAACGTTAGAGTAGCTAAGCTGTTATAAAGAATATGAAGGCTGCCTTAACCTTATGAGATGACCACACCTCTAAACAGGAGTAAGCCCCAGTAGATCTGATGTATTTGCATCACTCAAACCAACAGAAAACAAACTGCAAAAATCAGTTCATCTTCTACAGACATCACAGCATGAAGGCTCATATGATTGGAGTGCAAGTGAATCAGTCCTTTTTCACTGTGAACAGGAAAGCGTGCAACTTCATTAGAAAGACTGACATCACGTGGAGTTATAACATTTGAGGAATGAATGAGCTGCATGCAGGTGTCTTCTCATTTTTCCATTCTCTTCAATCAAGCACATTGACGTTACTCATACCTGGACTGCTTGTAGGGGTCTCAGTGCCCACCAGGAGAAATCGTACCTACGGAACCGTATCTGCATCAAACATTCGAAGGACATGCATATGTCTTTAAAGCACAATTTTAAAAACAGAATACAACAGTACTGAACAACACTGATTGTACACTTATCTCATGAAATGTTTTCAGAAGATCCACTGAAGTCATCAGACTGTTCTATTTATTTCTGTGTGGTCCTGGGTGAATGCAGTCAATAACGTGTGTGGGTATGTCTTTCATTGTACCTTTAACTTTATATGTGTGAGGAAGGAATAAACTGTAATTATGGTCATCTACTACAGCTAGGTGTTCTCCTTGCCAAGTGAAATTTTAAAAATTATGGCGAAGGCAATATTCTCATGACAAAATGTGACCTCAAGCAGACAAACATTATATGTAAATTTTTTTACTAATCATAATTAAAATAAGGTTAAGTTTTTCAAAATTCCAATCAAAAGGAGAGCATGCAATAAATCAACTGACTAATTTCTAGTTAATTTTCCCCTTAACACTTAATAAACTGAAAAATTTGCCATAATACGAAATGTGACAAAAATGATCAAAATAAACCACATGTAGCCATGCATTCCAGATAACCCCTCCCCTTTTTCCTCTCACACCTACAGACTGAATGTCACCTGCATTAAGCACAGCCTCGCCTTGTAAACAGGGTACTCTTTCCTCCTCTTCACTACTTAATGGTGTATTAGCTTCTACAATGCAGGCTTACTTCAGAAAGTAACGATGAAAATGGCTCACTTTCGGTATTTTTGCTGCAAACAAACATTCGATCATATAAATCCAGACTGTTGAAAAGTGGCTTTACATGTGAGAATCAGTTAGTGAAGTGTCAGATTCCAGAAACCCTAGTGGGTTTATAATCCAGCGCCAGCCAACAGATATGAACTGGAATAATATATTTAAATTGCATAGATTAACTTACAGAAATCCTCTGAATTCTTCTGAAGGCTTCCACCATACTGTAATGTCTTTCTGCGATAACAACAATGGGCATCAAACGAACACTGAACACATGTGAGCACAAATATCGGCACACTATTCTGCATACAGTATACAACAAAATCGAGGCAACCCCTGCTCAATTCCTCATTACAATTCCTTTCAGTTTAACATAACTTTGTTTTTTCGTAAAGAACAAAATGATTAAAGCAAAACAATATAAAAACACAGAAAGGGTCCATTCATTAAAAGCAACTAGGCCTACGACAAAAGTCAGTCCACCTGTCACTAGTGTTTGGTTTTCTAATATTTTTATGCCCAACTTTGTTTTGGTGAGACTCAAGAACCCTCGGCATGAATGTCAAGTAGCTTTTTATTGTCATTTCAGCCACATACAGTCAGTACAGTATACAGTGAAACGAGACAACGTTCCTCCAGGACCGCGGTGCTCCACAGAGCACAGGACTGCAAAAGACTACACATAACAACGTTATGTTGTTACCAATGTAGTACGTTTGGCTGTCCCCATGCTGCAGCTGTGGACACCAGCAAATGTTATTTAGAATTGGTGAATAGTGACTTCCATGAATGGTATGTCTTGTGCTATTATGAGTGATTAGAGTAAATGAACAGGCAAGTACCACTTTTCTGGCCACCCTCCACTCATCAGCTCCAGTGTTATGACAGCCAATGAGGGTATTTGCCAGCTGTGTGGTGTCTGGTAAATCTCCCATGTCCATTCTGAAAGGAGAAAGATCAAATGCTGAACGAGCCACGTTCTCCCTCAGCATCCGGATCTCAAGGAGTGGCTGGAAAACCGGAAAGGCCTTTCCAAGAACTACTTAAAAAAAATTATGACAGCAAAAAAGGAACTCAGTGCACTAAAATATCAGCATTTGTTGGATTATTGAGAAATAAATATTACATTTTAAAACATAAATTCGTGGCTTTATTCTAAGATTGATCATAATAAAGCTAATTAGTTTATGCTTCATGCTAAAATGACATGACTTTTCCTGTGTGGCCAGCAAGTTGCTTTGAAATGAAACCGATAGCATGTCAGTTTAACCAACTGGTCTTTTCACAAGCAGCTTAAATCTACCTTTGACTAATAATCTGCTGCCTGAGCTCTGAACTGAAAAGGCACAGTCCAGCTCAGTGTGACGAAGTACATGGATCAGATGTGCTGATGTTTTTAACTAGGTCAGGTTAGCTGCAATGTTAACCTTTGTCCTAAATCATCCACAACTCAAAACATCTCAAATGTCTACAGTTTGTGATGCGAGCCAAAGTGTGAAGCCAATTTCACAAGCATATGCTATGTATTGGTGCAATGCGATAACATTCATAAAAGGCTGTGTGATGTCATTGTTACCATCTTCTATTCTGGTATGGAACAAGTATTTTTAGTGGCTGCTTTAAGACACGCCCACTGAATTTGGTACTGTTTCCTTAAGAGAATTCTGCAGTGTGCCTTTAGACTTAGTCTTAAAAACTAATGAAATCTCACAGATTGTTAGATAGCTTCATCCTGATAACTGTGAACCAAGCGTTGTTCCGATTGGACAAGTAGCCTAAGAAAAAACACATCTGTTTAAAATCAGATTAATCCTAAAGGTACTCTCTGTAATAGCTGTTAGACTTTGCATTACATGTAGAGAGAGATACATCTGTGAAACATCAAATTAATTCTAAACCCTAAATTAATCACTTTAGTAACGGTCTCAAAAGTCAACATACGTACCAATTTTAACGATGGGCAGTTGTTCATAAATTTGTATAGTAGGTGCTGAAATCTAAAAATGTTATGAATGATTTTAAGAAAAAAAAATACTCACCCCGAGTGTTAGAGGCAAAGCTTTAAACCAATCAGATAAATGGTGATTTTTTAACTTTTATTACCGTAATTCTACTGATACACTAACGCTGACAACATGTTGCCTAGCTGCCTTACGGAGTTGAAGGATCAACTCCACTCAGTGTGGGATCAAATGAAATCATAACCACTACTGCTTAAAGTCAGAGATACTTATGATAGCTCAACCAGTCATACTGAGAGGAGATGTCTTTTAAAACTTTAAAATAAGGCTCTAATAGTGGGATACTCAACACAGCAGACATATATATTCTATACTGTATGTTTTTGCCTTGATAAGCTGTGCTGGGAAAGCTGATGATACAGCTCAAGCCTCATCAAACAGCCTGGCGAGATTGCTTCTGAGGTAGGCTACAGCAGCTGAGTGGTTAAGGCATTGAACTCAAAATCCAACGAGGTTTCCCCACACCGATTCGAACCCTGCGCGTAGCGGTGGTTTTAGGGGCTCTGCTCTGTTGCACCGGGCCCTCCAGAGTAAGCTTGAATTATGCCCTTGTTGTAAATTGGGCTTGTGTATAGAAACGAATGGCACAGCTCAATCCTCACCAAACTTCCCGGAGACATTCCTTGCAAGCTTGGCTGTGATGGCCGAGCAGTCAAGGAGTTGGATTTGAAATCCAATGGGGTTCCCCCACACAGGTTTGAACCATGCTTGCAACAGGGCCTTTTAGGCGCTCTGCTCTGTTGCACCCGGCTCTCCAGATTATGCTTTGTATGTTATGTCCTTGCTGTAGATTGAGCTCCCCCATGGAAACGAACAGCACAGCTCACTTGTCACCAAACTTGCCAGACATAAGGGGAGGGTGCTTGGCTGAGATGGCCGAGTGGTTAAGGCGTTGGACTCGAAATCCAATGGGGTTTCCCCACGCAGGTTCAAACCCTGCTCGCAGCGGTGCTTTTGGGTCTTTGGTGTCTTGCACCGGGCCTTCCAGATTAACCTTGACTTGTGCTGTGTACATTATGTCCTTGTTGTAGATTGAGCTCCTCTTTGGAAACAAATGGCACAGCTCACTGCTCACCGAACCAGCCAGAGGCATGCTGCGATGGCCGAGTGGTTAAGGCGTTGGACTCGAAATCCAATGGGGTTTCCCCACGCAGGTTCGAACCCTGCTCGCAGCGGTGCTTTTAGGAGCTCTGTTGCACCTGGCTCTCCAGATTAAGCTTGTGCTATGTTATATCCTTGTTGTAGATTGACCTCCTGTATGAAAAGGAATGGCACTGCTCACCAAACTTGCCAGAGAGGAGTTGCGTAAGTTTGGCTGCGATGGCTGAGTGGTTAAGGCGTTGGACTCGAAATCCAATGGGGTCTCCCCACGCAGGTTCAAATCCTGCTCACAGCGGTGCTTTTAGGGCTTTGGTGTCTTGCACACAGCCCTCAAGATTGAACTTGACTTTGTACATTATGTCCTTGTTGTAGATTGAGCGGTTCTGTGGAAGCGAATGGCACAGCTCACCTGTATTCAAAGGGGTGACCAAGCATGCAACAAACATCTCCGGTAAGCTTGGTGAGAAGTGAGCTGTGCCATTCCTTTCCAAAGAGGAGCTCAAGCTACAGCAAGGATATAACGTACAAAGCATAACTCAAGTTTAACCAGGAGAGCCGGGTGCAACACAGCAGAGCCCCTAGAAGCACTGCTGCGAGCAGGGCTCAAACCTGCGTGGGGAGACCCCCATTGGATTTGAAGTTTAACGCCTTAACCACTCAGCCATTGCAGCCAAGCGCATGCTGCTGGTGTCTGGCAAGTTTGGTGACGAGTGAGCTGTACCATTCGTTTTCATAGAGGAGCTCAATCTACAACAAGGACATAATGTACAAAGCATAACTCAAGTTTAATCTGGAAAGCCCGGTGCAAGACACCAAAGACCCAAAAGCACCGCTGCGAGCAGGGTTTGAACCTGCGCGGGGAAACCCCATTGGATTTCAAGTCCAACGCCTTAACCACTCGGCCATCGCAGCCAAGCACGAGCTCTCCGGCCAGTTTGGTGAGCAGTGAGCTGTGCCTTTCGTTCCCAAAGAGGCACTCAATCTACAACAAGGACATAATGTACACAGCACAAGTCAAGTTTAATCTGGAAGGCCCGGTGCAAGACACCAAAGACCCAAAAGCACCGCTGCGAGCAGGGTTTGAACCTGCATGGGGAAACCCCATTGGATTTCAAGTCCAACGCCTTAACCACTCGGCCATCGCAGCCAAGCAAGCTGCCTCCGGCCAGTTTGGTGAGCAGTGAGCTGTGCCATTCGTTCCCAAAGAGGAGTTCAATCTACAACAAGGACATAATGTACACAGCACAAGTTTAATCTGGAGGGCCCGGTGCAAGACACCAAAGACCCAAAAGCACAGCTGCGAGCAGGGTTTGAACCTGCATGGGGAAACCCCATTGGATTTCAAGTCCAACGCCTTAACCACTCGGCCATCGCAGCCAAGCAAGATGCCTCCGGCCAGTTTGGTGAGCAGTGCCATTCGTTCCCAAAGAGGCACTCAATCGACAACAAGGACATAACGTAGAAAGCATAACTCAAGCTTAATCTAGAGAGCCCCTAAGAGCACCGCTGCGAGCAGGGTTTGAACCTGCGTGGGGAAACCCCATTGGATTTCGAGTCCAACGCCTTAACCACTCGGCCATCGCAGCATGCCTCTGGCCACTTTGGTGAGCAGTGAGCTGTGCCATTCGTTCCCAAAGAGGAGCTCAATGTACAACAAGGACATAATGTACACAGCACAAGTCAAGTTTAATCTGGAAGGCCCGGTGCAAGACACCAAAGACCCAAAAGCACCGCTGCGAGCAGGGTTTGAACCTGCGTGGGGAAATCCCATTAGTTTTCAAGCTCAATGCTTTAACCACTTGGTCATCGCAGCCAAGCTCGCACAAATGGTCTCCAGCACATTTGGTGAGGAGTGAGCTGTGGCATTCATTTCCACACAGGAGCCCAACCTACAGCAAAGGCATAACATACCAAGCATGGTCTGGAGAGCCAGGTACAACCAAGCAGAGCCCCTCAAGGCACCCCTGCAAGCAGGGTTTGAACTTACATGGGGAAACCCCATTGGATTTCAAGCCCAACGCCTTAACCCCTCGGCCATCGCAGCCAAGCTTACTGCACTTATGTCTGGCCAGTTTGGTGAGCAGTGAGCTGTACCATTTGTTTCCATAGAGTAGCTCAATCTACAACAGGGACATAATGTACAACGCATAACTCAAGCTTAGAGATTCATCCGGAGGGCCCGGTGCAAGACACCAAAGCCCTAAAAGGACCACTGGGAGCCGAGTTCGCTCCTTATTTGGGTTTTTTTAGGGTCTCTGCTTTGTTGCACCATCCTATCCAGGTAAATCTCTACGCTTGAGTTGTGCCTTGTCACAAGAGGTTGAGCGCTGTATGTTTTTACCTTGTCGCATGTTGAGCTGCTCATTGAAATTTCATGACACAGTTCAACCTTCAGCAAACATCCTGGCTCAGTTGGTTTCAAGCTTGATTGTAACAGCCCAGTGGGTAAGGTGGTGGATTCGTAATCCAATGGGGTTCCCCGTGCAGGTTGAAACTGTGTTTGTATTGGTGCTTTTAGGGGCTCTGGTCTGTTGCACCCTGTCATCAAGATCAATTTCTAAGCTTGGTTTGTGCTTTGTCACAAGAGTTTCGGCGTTATGTTTTTTCCTTGCTGTAGGTTGAGCTACACTATGGAAAGACATGGCACAGCTCACTCCTCATGAAACTTGCCGGGTATTAGTTTTGCAAGCTTGGTTGTGATGGCTGACTGGTTAAGGCTTTGGACTTAAGTTCAAATGGGGTTTCCCCATGCAGGTTTGAGCTCTGCTTGCAGTGTTGGTTTTATGGCCTCTGCTCTGTTGCACCCGCCTATCCTGATAAATCTTTGAGTTGTCCTTCATGAGAAGAGGTTGGGCGCTGTATGTTTTTACTTTGTCGCATGCTGAGCTGTACCGTGAAATCTGATGGCACAGCTCAATCCTACCAAGCATCCCACCTCAGTTCTATGTGAGCTTGGCTGTAATAGCCAAGCTGCTAAGGCTTTTGACTTGAAATCCAATGGAGCTTCCTCATGCAGGTTCAAATCCTGCTTATAGCATTGCTTTTATGGGCTCTGGCTTGTTGCACCATGCCATCCAGGTAATCTCTAAGCTTGAACTGTCCTTTCTGTCAAAATTTTGGGCATTATATGTTTTTTCCTTGTTGCATGTTGAGCTGCAAAAAGAAATCTAATGGTATAGGTCAATCCTCACCAAACATCCCATCTCAATTTCCTCCAAGCTTTGCTGTGATGGCTGAGTAGTTAAGGCGTTAGACCTGAACTCTAATAGGCATTCCCTATACAGGTTTGAACGCTGCTTGTAGCGTTGCTTTAATGGGCTCTCGTTTGTTGTTATCTGAGGCATTCCTGGGTGATGTGGAACACCTGTCTTCATGATGTATGGGTGTTGTCCCTTAGCCTGTGTTGCTGGTCTTCAAAGCTGTGCCCATCTGAAGGTTTTTGGTGGTGTATGTTGAAGCCTGAAAATGAGTTACTTGTCTTCTCAAACAGGGTGCATTATAACGCAGCATGCCAAATCTCTGACTTTGAGCTGTGTCTTGATCGAAAAGGGTTGAGTATTGTAAATGTTTTCATTGTCACATGTTGAGGTACAAAAATCTATCTGCTGGCTGAGCTCAATCCTTACTAAACATTCTAGCTTGGTTGCCTGCGGGATTGGCTGTAATGGTTGCATGGTTACGGCATTGGACTCAAAATCATAATATGAATGTCAAATATATGCATAAAATGGCTTTTAATTAAACAAAAATATTACGTGCAATATTCTAGCACACCATTTCAAATACCATTTTAAACCTCATACTCCTCAAACAAATAATGATTTAATTAACTTCCATTGACAAATTCTTTATTTTGCTTTCATCAGCTTACAGCTGTTGATTATTTCCAGACACGACATTCATCTATTTTATAACTACAGTACTTATCCTGGGCAGAGTTTTGGAGCCTCTCCCAGGTTGTACATGACATGGACTGGGGCACATTCTTGATAGGATGCCAACCCATTACAGTGCACATATAACCTACAGGCAATTTTGACACAGTAGTTACCTCAATGGAACCTCTTTGGATTGCTGGAGGAAACCCACATTACAAACGAAAATGCAAATTCTACACACTAAGAGCAGAAGTGGGATTTGAACCCTAAAACACTGATGTCTGAGTCAAACCGTAAATTTCTAATTTGGGGGGTTGTATTGAATCATTTAAACTTTGAAGTAGGCTTGAAAGTTTGTTTTTGTTTCTAATATTATTTACACATTTCTATACACCACAAATGAAACATGGGCTATTTAGACATTGTGGCACGTAAGTGGGCCATGTTTTTATAACAAGAACTCAGACACCGAACTGAACAAAGTGAATGTTTACACTAGTCTCTAAACACCACCATCCAATAACTATATACAGTGAAATCCTGCACTGGCATTCCTGGCTATGGTGCTAACATTCAAACTTTACATGTATACACACACATATGGACATAACCAAACCACAATATAACACCTTTTACAGACAGGACATTAGAAGACACAACACTAATATACTATATACAACATATATTTACCATGTCGTGCATATACTATGTGCCAGGAACCCTCACGGTACCTCGGGAACCTGTTTCCCACCAAAAAGATCCAAGATCGATTAAGTGTCCAATATACACAGTCATACCTCTACAACTTGTAATGAAATTATAAAAACTGGGATTGTGTGTATAGCCAAATGAAGGTAAAATTAAAATTCAGTAAAAGTTGGTATATAAGATATAAAATAATCTAGTAAATAAAACAAATTAAAGGCAACAGTACCATAAAATATTTATTCTATCATTCAATTCATAGCTTAAAGTCCACTTTTACATATAAAGGAGTACTTGGCTTATCCTGATCAAAAATTTTGACCAAGTGGGTTATTTTCTACAGTATTATGACTGAGTTCAGGACTGAGACCGAAATGATTATAATTTAAGTCGATCTGTTTGGTGGCAAACGTACGCCATTGTCACTGTTTCCCGTTGAAACGTGCTTGCCATGTTCCATCCTTTCGACGCCTCACGCAAAGGCTGCAAGAATTCACGTTTTATCTGGACTGTGCAAAGCCTTTGTAGGCATGAATGGTGGTTATACTGGTTTGTTCCAAAGCAGTAAGAACGGTTGTGACGGTTCGACTATCACAACAACAGCACATGTTCTTTCACGCCGCTGCTCTTGTTCCACGGCTGCCGCCACACACGACCATACACCGCCATACATGGCCACACGCCGCCACACACGACCATACACGGCCACACGCCGCCACACACGACCATACGCCGCCACACACGACCATACGCCGCCATACGCCGCCACACGCCGCCACACACGGCCACACGTCGCCACACACGGCCACACGCCGCCATACACGGCCACACACGGCCATACGCCGCCATACGCCGTTATCATAACGCTGCATGTTTCTGACCGGTACCAGCGTTTCTCGCGACGCTCCGCAGGCTCGGTTCTACGCCTCGAAAGGACGCCCAATCGTGCGCAGCAAGGGCGTGGCGCGGCAACATCGTCGACCAACCGCAGAGCGTCGAGGGCGGGCCTTGTGGCGAAGGTGGTCGCCGCTCCCAGACAGTGTGGGTCCTTGAGAGCGAATATTGCCGAGTAAGCAGTCTGGCGGTGCCGACTTTCAGGGGAGGGCGGGGCGAGGGGTGGGGGGGGACGTCGGGACAAATGCGGCTTCAGATTCCGCGGTGGGTGGGGAGTATCCCCCCGAAGCACCAATCGGTGTTCGCTATCGCCAGCATCGATTGGTAGTTGGGGATGCTCCCACCCACCGCGGTTTTGAAGCCTCGTTTTGCGCCAGCGTCGATTGGCCACGTCAAGATACTCCCGCCCACCGCGGAGTCTGAAGCCTCATTGGTCGCACGGACTGGGGCGCTGGCGTCGCGCCAGCAGCCATCAGAATTAGCTCATTGTTAGCGAGGCGCCGTCAGTCGGCTACAGGCAGCCGCGGAGACGGAGCCTGAGGTCGGCGCTGCGCTTCGTGAGTGCGCCGCCGCCGCCGTCACCCTCACCCCGTCGTCCTCGTCGTCGTCTCCTCGTTTCCTCTCCTTGTAGCCGCGGCGCCTCGTTTTTCTTTTGTCGAGACCGCGGCGGGGGAGCCGCGATAGCTGACCGGCGCCTGCCGCTGCCTCGCCCGGCGGTCACGGCTCTCTCCCCCCCCCCCCCTCCGCTCGGTGGTACGAGTGCCTTTGCTAGTCGCCTCGGCCGGCCGGAGGTTCGCCTGCGGCTCCGGAGAGGGGGGCTGTCAGCCGGTGGGGCTCCTTCGTCCGTGCGGAGAGCGCTCGGCGACGCGGCCGGAGCTCTTTGTCCTTCCGCCGGCGCGGCTAGCGCCTCAGCCCGCCGCACTCAGCCTTCCCCCGCCGGGGTCTGAGTAGGTGATCCCCTGGCTGCATTCGGCAGGGATGCCCTCAGCTGGCTCTGGCTGCGGTGCTTCGACTGTGGTGGTGGTGGCGGCACGGCGTTATTATTATTATTATTATTATTATTATTATTATTATTAATATTAATATTAGTAATAATTAATTATGCGGGCCGCCAGCATGGGGACGGCTTGCACGCCTAGTCTGCTCCTATATTTAGACAGATGAAGTAATGCTGTCACCCTGCACCAGAGAACCATGGAGTCATGCGGGGTTTCCTGCTGAAGCCTCTGCTCCTTCATCGCGCACGCTGTCATGCCTCCTCATCCTCTTCTCTTTCAGTGCTCTGCCCCCCCCTGGAAGCCGGCTGGCTGCCTCCCCTGAAGGGTGTCATGGTAAGCTGTGATCTCATGATGGATCACTTCTTATTGTCCTCTCAGTCTGCTCATCTACCCTAGGAATATGACAGGTCAGTCACACACCAGTCCCCACTGTGCTTCTTTGGCTCATTTCGTTGTGAATTCATCTTTCAAGCCACCTTACAGCAGTGATTCCTGACAGAGTGATGGGGTAAGTCGCTCACATGTCTGGTAAACACAGTCCCGGGTCTGATTTTTTACACGCCATTCTTTGTTTTCCTTTGTGGGTAATGGTTTCTGTGGCAGCTCTAAGTACAGAGTAAGTGACACCCGGCACAAAGGCCCAAGCCCGTATCCGTACTGCTGCTCTGGCCCGGTTTGTTTATGGGCGAAGGATTGAATTTTGTCTGGTAAACAAATCCGTCATTTAAAACTAAGTTTTAGTAGAAAAACAGGAAGGGGGGGGGATTAAATGCAGCTGAAAACTTCAAGCCTAATGTCTTACTTTGAAGCATCCCTTTCTGTTTAATTTATGTTGATCTTTGTGCATTTTTACATGATGACAAAAGACCCGTTTGTCAGAAGTCCTACACTTTGTGGAAATGTTTGGGTGACTTCAGTTGGGCATGTTAGGATGTATGCTCTTTTTTTAAGACACACTGAACCTGTGTTGTCCTCTTGCCCAAAAGCTCGTTCAGACTTCTTCCTGGGATCATGTGTTTTAGCTGTCAATGGAAGAGTGGCTCTGCTCGACTGATTCAGAATTGAATTGTTTCCAGAACATGCTTAAAGATTCCAGCTCTGTAAGCTTTTATCATGTATGCACATCTGCATTTTTCTGGAAGAACTTAACTCTGACAGATTGGCTATATGAACCTCTGCAGGTAAGCATGCCATTACGATACAGTTGCATTCACAAGTTTTTGTGGCTTTCAGGTGGTAGTCCAAGAAGTGTGACTTTTTTGTAATTAAGCTTAATAGCCATATCCTATACTTGGTGGTAGTCTTACCATGGTCACGAATTTTTTTTAATGATCATTGTTTTTTGGGGGGGATTAGCCTTTGTTATGGGTCATAAATTCTACCTGGCAAGCTGTATCATAATTTGTTATGATGTACAACTCTTTCAAATGAGTGTACACTGTATAGTATAAAGTAGTATAATTCAATTGTCCTGTTGTTTGTGTTCACGACGTGACAAAGTTTGTCTGGAATTGACTCAGAGACAATAGGGTTTCAGCTTGTAGTACACCGAAGGAGCCAGCAGGCCTGCATTCGGTGTTCGTTGTTGGCTGTGGGTTCACTGGGTTCAGCTGGCCTCAGTAGCAGGCAGGCAGCCTCTGGCGAGGGGAAGGGAAAAAAAAAAATGACCTTGTTTCATGGGGTTTGGAAACCGTCCAAGATGAAACGGCAGAGCCGATGGGCTCCTAACAGGTTCCCTGCCTACTGTAAGGACCATATACGGTTTCTTTTAGGAATATTCTAGATAAGAGTGCATGTTCTGTACTAGCATGCTTTGCATGTTTTTGTCCTGAAGTGTCTGTTGGACCTTATCACTGCAGCTTTTCAAATGTAAAACATTCATATCATGTCCAGCTAATAAATATTTTCTTCTTTAACGGTTGTGGAATTTTTTGAAGTAGTGTTTAATTTAAGGAAGAAAACGCTCTACAAGTCCAATCCTGGATTATTCCGTATGATTAACTACTATAACAACTGGTCTTTAATTTTTTATTTTTTTTTTGGCTGCTCATTCAAGTTCATAAATCAGTTTGAGCTGCAGTCTTGTTTTAAATTATGTAGCATCGTTGTGTATTTTAATGCCAGGCTATCCAAAGAATTACATTTTCTCATCCACCACTTGAATATCACGTCTCGTCCAGTCAAAAGATAGTAAGTAATCAGAAATTGGTGATTGCACATTATGTACTATATATTTGACAGATCTGACCCTGACATGCTTTTTGAATTCTGTCTTCATCCGTCCAGTTATCAGTGCTGAAAGTCCTAAATTAGCCAGCAAAATACAATCTTCAGAATGCAGTTGTGTGTGTATAGTGAGGAAAATGAGCTCATCTCTGGAGTGTGTTTTATCCCTAAGCTAACTAGTGTAGTTACCCTTTTAGTTCAGTGGTTAGTTTGTTAGTCACATGTTCCTGTTGAGAATGGGTCAGTTTAATACAGCCTCTTACCTTTTACAGGTGGCTTCTTCTGTCTGCCACTGAAGTGCTCATGTGTGTCTGTTCAGTGATTCTATGAATTTGCTCATGGCATCAGCTGCTGAAGCTGAGCATAAATGAAGCTTTCTGCTTGGTCTGCAAAGGGGTAATGTAGATGTGCCTGGCTGTAGTTCTGAATTACAAATGCCAGATCCGGCTTTCTCAAAATATTATTATGTATTATAACAGTATGAGTCATCTTTAGGTGTTTACGGGGTTTTCATAAGATTGCTAGTGAATCACACCTTGGCACTAAAGAAAGATTTTAATTGCTTTGTTTTTACTGGATGGATGATTGTTGGATAGTTTTGGAGAATGGCCAGCTAATCATTGGAATAGTGAAACATCATTTTACAATAGACTGCTGAAAGCATGTTTAATGGATTTGTCAGTCATAATTCACATCTGGCTAAATGGTTGATTTGAGAAGGAAGAAAAAACGCAAAAGAAATGTGAAGGATGTTTTTAAAATTAAAGCTCAGTAGGAATGCTTGGGACACTGGGTGTCATGGTACAGGGAATAATCCTGCACACCTTGGCGAATACTTTATAGAAGTTTAATTCTGCTATGGTGCTGTAACCCGGGGGCGTGGAAAGTGCTTAATGTGCTTCTTGGTTTCATAAACTGAAAACTCCTATAGCGTCAAACTCGGCTTCCTGCAATAACCATGTCATACTTGCTAGTCTGCAAAAGAGAGTCTAGCTCTGGATAACCTAAACCACCAAAAATGACAAACTGAGGGCTAAAATAAGATGCTAGCTCTCTCTGAGACACTCATTCGATTTATGTCTGCTATCGATAGTGTCTTTTAAAATGGTTGGTTTTTCCTACCGTATACCGTACATGTTGTGACGTGAGCATTTGGCAGAGCTGCAGGTATCGACTCATGATTTGCTGATAAAGAGCTCCGACTTTAACTTCACCAAGAGTTATTTCTAGTCTTCTGGCAAAGTAGTCAATATGCTGTGCCACTAGTACTTACTGGACTGGTGAGATCAAAAGGCAGGGAATTTCACCATAAAACATCATCTAAGCTATGAAGGTCCCTATCATTTGTCGCCAGTACGGTGTTTGTTTAATGCCCTTAATTTGCATTGTCGCTGCTTCTTTGCTCTGTGCTCTAGGCTGTTTCTAGAAAGATCTCCTCAATCTGTGTTAGACAGTCCGTGGCACGCGGAGCCCTCATATGACCCACAAGAGGAACAGTGTAAAGTTGCTGCTACAGGTCAAGACGACTCACTGTTTGTGTAAAGTTAAAATGCTTATGCAAGGTGGCTTCTTAATTTCATATTTACTCTCAAGTACTTACGGTTTGCAATGATTCCTTCTAGGTGACAGATTCTGCTTTCAACTGAAACCAGCGTTCAGAATGGAGAATTCCGAGAGGTAAATGGCTAGCTGCCTCAATTCTTTTTTTTTTTTTTTTAAATATTATTGAAAATTTATGGCACTGCGGTTGAAAACACATTGGTGCCAAGATGATC
>JAACJT020000032.1:7226190-7241674 GCA_009936485.2 Gymnarchus niloticus | reverse complement strand
CATAACACATTTTCCCACATGCTTTTGGGAGACTTGATGTATTTTTTTGCAAAATTTAGCCGGGCCTGGATGTTTTTATTTGTAAGAAAATGCTTCCGTCTTGCGAACCTACCGCATAGTCCAGACACATGGAGAATACAGGAAGTTGTTGTCACACGTAGGTCACAACCAGTATTTGCCAGAAATTCCTGTAGCTCCTTCAGTGTTGCTGTAGGCCTCTTGGCAGCCTCCCTGACCAGTTTTCATCTTGTCATCAATTTTAGAGGGACGTCCAGTTCTCAGTAACGTCACTATTGTCCCACATTTTCTCCACTTCTTGATGACTGTTTTCATTGTGTTCCATGGTACATCTAATGCCGTGGAAATTTTTCTTTGTACCCGTCTCCTGACTGATCCCTTTGATGCTTTGTAAGCTCTCGGCGAACCATGGCTTTTACTGTAGGATGCAACTGAGTAAATGTCAGGAAAATCCTACTAGGACAGCTGAACTTTATTTGGGATTAATCAGAGTCACTTTAATTGATGGCAGGTGTGTACCCAAAAAGACTGAATGTTGTAATTAAATCAAAAAGTGCTTCAACAAAGTATTAGTTTAAGGGTGTGAACACTTATGCAACCAGCTTCTTGTATTTTTTTTTTTTTTATATATATTTTTCCCCCTAACAGATTTGTTTGTTTTTCAATTGAATTGTACAGGTCACATTAAAGGTGGGAAAAGTTTTGAAATGATTTATCATGGTCTCAATTTTTTACATCACAAAAACCTGACATTTTAACAGGGGTGTGTACACTTTTTATACTCACTGTAGCATTAATGATAAACAGTAACTGATACAAATACTGCCTGTCATCTGAGGAAAATCTATCCCTCTCATAAAGTTATCATTTTGCATGTCTAATTATTCGAGCTCTTTTTAAAGGGATCTTTTTACAGTGCACCACCCCCACATTACCTCAGTGAAAGCCAATGCCACATTTCTTAGGGATCTGATTGGGTTTGCATTAACCGAACAGGTGCTGCAAATTAAAACCTGACCCTCCTTCCTAGACAGCTGGTGGCCGTACCTCCCAACAGTGACTCTAGGTAATTTCTTTTTTGGCCGCTGAAAGGGGTGAGTATTGGATAGGTGTGACATTCATAAAACATCTGCTGATTCATGTGTTAGGAATTGAGCACTGGATTTTTCTTTGAACTAGGGCTGTTGAAAACACTTAAACAGATGAGATTAATTTTAAAAGTATAACACCAGATTTAAATGTTCTCTTTTTTAATCACATTGAGTTATATTAACAGGATTGGTAAAACCCTAGGCTACATTATGTTACATGATTCACATTTTATTATAACACATTGATGTCTTGTTCATTTGTATTTTTATTCAGTTCATTGCCTTTGTGACATCAATTATTCCCATTCAATAAATCCCAAGATCCTGCCACATATATGTCATGAACAAAGCAATCAGAGACTTTTCACAAGATTTTGTAAAAGAGGCTTATCTCTGCAGGCCAGTTTTCAGTTGAAAGGGAAACAACTCTTCCTTAGAATCAGTATGATGTGGGGTGCATAAACCGATCCCAGATCCGAAGCGGATGAGTTAAGGTCGAAGAGCTGCTCCCATAATCCACTGCGGCAAAGTAACGTTCAATACTAGTAGGTCGCCCCCCCCACGCAGAATTGAACGCTTCGACTAAGTGAAACTTACAATTCAACAGAATCGTTTCGGTCGATTGTCATTACTAGTGACAATTTGGTTGCATCTGTGGACAAATTACGGAATTTGGATTTTGAAAATGAACATCGTTTTAAACAGAAACGACAGTACCGACTATTGCAGTGTTTTAATTGAGGGATGAGGGGTAGTGACGATTCGCACTGGCTGCTGAATCTGAGCCGAAAACCAAATCAGACCAGGCGCCTGGATGAACTCTGCTAGTCAGAACTGGGCCAATAGATTTCCATCAGACGTGCCGTAACTGGACCGAATGCGAGCAGATAACCAAGAACTCGCTGTGTGGATGCAATCTGTTCTTCAAAAATTGTATTTATGAGTTCAAAGTCCAACGCTGGAGGTAGGGGACAACCTTAAAACACGAAAAATAATAAATTCACCTATATGTCACATATCTGGGCTCAAATACAAAGCTAAATACAGATGAAAATGTTATGGATAAACGGTGAAACACAAAAATGAATAACTCGCGCGTCTACAAGAAAACTTGCAATTTGGATTGTTTTATTTTAAGATCAATCAGCTTATACCATTACAACAATCAATATCAACCAAAACACACACAAACTCAATACAATCAAATGTCAATACAATATTAAAACAACAACAACACACCCTCTCGTATCCGTTAAATATTCTAAAAATTAAAATTAAGATGTGGATTGTATTTATATAGTGCTTTCACCAAGGAGCACGGTCACAAAGAACGTTACAGAGTCACGGGCCCAAGGTCCCTAGAGAATAAGCCAAGGGTGAGAGTAGCGAGGAAAAAATCCCTCAGAATGAAGGAGGAAGAAACCTTGGGAATATAACAGTGCAGAGACGCCGGTCATACATTTATACCTCGACCAGGAAGCTGCGCCGAATCCTGGAGAAACCCTCTGGGTTGTAACATACAGTACATTAGGACACAAAGGGGCGCCACTTCACGCACTACCTGGACACCGTTAGTCTGATTCCAGTTACGTCTCTGATAACCAATAACCTCCACGCTTGTACATCTTTCCATTATTTTTAACCAATTACCTCCATGCATCTTTTCTACCATGTATCACAATAACTATTGGGCTTGTCCATCATTTCTATTTTTAGAAGAATGGCGGTCAGCTGTTTGATAAGTGCTGCGATGGCCGAGTGGTTAAGGCGTTGGACTCGAAATCCAATGGGGTCTCCCCGCGCAGGTTCGAACCCTGCTCGCAGCGTCGCTTTTAAAAAAGGTATCACTTCTTTAAAGCGAATTGACGGACTACAGCCAACCACGTCATTAATTCGGCGTGAATGCTTACTACAGTATATCTTCAGCTCTATCTGGCAGACTGCCCCGAAGCCGTGATTGACCCACCTATGACAAGTGCGTAAAGATACACTCACACTCGTTAGCAAGAAACTAGTGCAGGCACGTTAGTAATGTTATCCTTAAACGTGACTACTTGTTGTGTGACATTTATGCATATTTGCATGGTGTTTTCTGCAAACTAATTTGAATAGATGCCCGATCAAAACTGCTCCATGATCAGACAAATAGGCTCTGTATGAAATTCTGACCACAGATGATCCATCGCGAGACTTGGGCAAACCACTAAAAAAGGGGAAACACCCTCTTTACTGACATAAGACTGGCTTCAAAAGTGGTTCAATTTTTCCGAAAAACACTAAAGGTTGTAGGTGTGACCTTTTGTCGGTTTCCATTATAATGACAAAAACACAACAGCTAATAATGATGTGTCTAAAATTACCCAACAATTGTCTCTAATTAGACTGGGATGACCTTTAAAAATAGCACTTAATTAAAAGCTTTGTTTAAAAACACTATGCTAGAGTTAGCTTTCACAAGCTAGCCAAGTTGGGCTAAGGGAAACGCTCTTAAACACATCTCACATATCATAATCAATGGTAACACAATCATACCATCCCAATTATTTTATATAATACCAAAATCACCTATAAGTAGATGAAGCAGGGGTGGCCAACAAGCTGTATATGGCTGTTCAGGTGTACTTTGCGGCTCTTCAAAACAATCATAAAAAAAAAAAATTCTTGCAGCCCCCCCCATCCCCATTCATATTGCTATACAAATGAAACAATGTCTCACATCATTCAATTTTGACGAAACACTCAGATGAAAACACATTCTTCTCTTATTTTAATACAGATGAAAGATGGTAGAAAACAACATGTAGAAATGGAGAATAAAGTTGTACTTCATGTCATGCTAATAATGGGTGTCAGAAATAGTTATTCAATTTGCATAATTCAAATCTATTCAGTACTTTTCATTTGCAGTATGGCCTTTTCAAAATCGTTTTTAAAATGTTTGTATTCCTCACTTCACTTTCATTCACTTTCTAACAGACTATTTAACAAGACAGCTGTCAGAAAAGGCTGACAAGTGGTTGAAATTAGGAGTGGTATGAGGATGTGATGTTTCAATGGCATTCCTCAAATGGTCAGACTGTTCTCAATGCAGTCTGGAGAAAGGTAAGGGTATGGCAGCTCTAGCTGACTGTTTCTCTTTGCTATCTCAGCAGAAATGGATTTCAGCTCCCTCTGCAGTGTCTCCACCAGTTTCCGAGGGGCGTCCCTGCTGAAATGCTCTTCACAGTACTGGCCCAGGGGAGTCTGGCAGTGAAAAGAAAGGTAATTTTGGGTGGCATTTGGATAATTTACATTAATTCATGCGGTATTTTAGGAACTAGTAGCACTGTTGTTTTCCGTGCATCGCAAAGATTTATGGAATTTTATTTCTAGATCTTCATTTCATTGATTAGTCTGGCAATTGTGTTGTAAATGTTATGAACATTAGTATGCTTTTGTGAAGTGAGGGTGAAACTGAGTCAGACTTACAAAATTTGCTCCTGGCTTGGATAGCAGAGAGAGGGTAATCAGGACACTGCAGGTCGAATTGATGTCTGGCAGAATGGACAGGAATTCATCCAGGGTAACTGATCCTTTAGACTGGGGTGGCGGGTAGTTCATAGTTGCTGGGCAGTTTGGCATCCACAGGTTAAAGTCCAGCTGGAGGAAATGCATTTTAGTTTGGTTTGGCTTAACTTGAATGTGTTCAAGATTTCTGTGTTCCTCCATGTCTGAAGCTGCATTAATGTGTTTGTGCTTTCAGTACCAAGGCTCACACTACATGCACACAAACAGGCAATGGAAGGAGTGAATAACAATAGAGAGCTTTGATGCTTTAATGCTTTATTGGATTGGTTATAAGTGGTGGCAATCCATAGTGAGGCAGTGCAAAATTAACCACTGAAAAGAGGAACATCTAAGGTTTGGGAAACAGCAACTCAAAGTTAACACCGCAAGCAATGAGTGTGCAGATGTGCATAACCAACACAGCAACTCTTCATTTCCCTCTGTTGCCTAAAGGTCATGTAATTTTTGCACCCTGTACAAACTTCTCTTTGTTGCTCTATCCTGTTCTACCCTGATCTTATGCTCATCACTCTGGTCAACAAAAGACCTCTTACCTAGTATTCTAAGGTTTACCGTTAAACAATCTGCCTTATATTAAACACTTGAGTCTACACTACCACTTTGGTTTATACTAACCCTACAGTGCATTCAGAAAGTATACAGACTGCATCATTTTCACTTGTTTGAAAGAGTCACATACCTGTGAGAAGTTGACTGCAGCATGCAGTGCTGTGCAGGAGAAAATCATCATGGTAACAAACTTGCTGAGCTCCACTTTAGTCTGCAAGGACTGTGGGATGCCTGACAATTAAAGAATCGCAAGTTAGCATAGACAAGATTGTTTAGTTGATCAAAAGTAAGCTGACCATACATCTTCTTTTTCCCGGACATGTCCTCTTTTTGGGATCTAAAAATGCATCTGGCTGGGTTTCTAAATCACCGAAAATGTCCAGGATTCGGCTTTTGCTTTCTACATTTACTATTCATTGTATGCGGGTGTCCATCTGTCCCATGCCACCATCCTGCCCCCAGTGTCCTCTTTTTAGAAAACCAAAATATGGTCACCCTAATCAAAAGTGCTCAAATGGTTAAAAAAGTATCACACTTTAAACCTGATTTTCAGTTTTGCAAATTTGTGTAACCAGATATTTTCCCCTCATAGAAGCCTACATTTGGGGACTGACCTGTGTGACTGAGTTCCAAAAAGCCCTGTGTGAAGATCTCCTGAACCCAGTTCTGCAGCTCTGAGTCCTGCTGAACCCTCGTGTTGCTGTCATAGTACAGGTCCACCCAGCTTGACACGAACCTAGAAGTAGAGATCTGCCACTTCTGCCATCGTCACATTTATATGCAAATGCATATATTTTCTTATCCGCGTTTTCAAAGTCACTTATCCAGCAACAATGTCAGATTAGATATTGGTGAAGAAGAGCATGGTGGCTAGCACTGTTGCCACACCCCCTCCAGGGTTGGGGGTTTGAATCCCACCTCTATTCTATATGTGGACTTTGCATGTTCTTCCCCATGTTTGACAAGTTTCCTCCCACAGTCCAAAGAAAGCTGATTTAGTCTAAGTGGCATCTCTAAATTGCCTATAGTGTGTGCATGTGCCCTGTAGTGGCTTGGCATCCTGCCTCCAAGCTTTGTTGCCTAGGCTTGGCTACAGGACCCTCTATGACACTGGTCAAGATATGTGGTTAAGAGGAGGATATACATTAAACGATAAAGAGTTCCTCAGAATTATGGAAATGCACTCAGAGTTTGCATTATCACATATTTTGGCTGCAAGCCCAGTTTAACTGGTCACCTCAGCAGAATGTGACTTGTAAAAGGTTTCTTGCTCCTACATTAGGCTTGCTTGCTTGTCCAATGACAGGAAACAGTCAGGAAGGAAAATGTAGTTCTGACTGGTCAAAATCCATCCCCGTACTATGAACAAGTGCAGTTTAGCACAGCACAATCCTTTAGGCTTAATCCTGTTACATCATACCTGTGCAGGGCTCCCCACACCTTTAGAGCATCATGTGCGTAGTGGCTTTGGGGCAGCGAGGCCACGCCCCTGTCTTCCAAATCATCAGGCACACACAGGGTGCGGTAGGTGAGGTGTTGTGTGGCTCTCCGCAATATAATCGGAATCCCCTTCAGACCACAGGCGATGGACTGGGGCATACAGTATAAACATACTGACATTTACACACACATTGTTTATCTATCATTATAGTGACTCCACAGTTTACCCACTCAGAGGAAATCTCAAATAGGAAAAGACACCAAGTCTTGGCAGTATGATTCAGCCCATTTAAAAAAAACATTTCATGGGATGTCTCCAAAAAGTCTATTCAATATTAAGAACATACGGACATTAACACTTAAGAGACCTTGTCAAAGACGCCACCGGGAGCCAGGAGAGATGTTCGGGCCTGGATGTTGATTTGCAGAGTTGTCCGAACATGTGGCATCAATAACTGGGACATAAATCAGTCGGCATCAAGAGGTCAGTATCACGCCAGTCAGTTATTCAGTCTAGAATTTCCACAATTTTAGTTTAACTGACCTTAAATAACACTGCTAGTGAAGCTGTACATTCTGTCTTATGTCTCCCTGTATTGTATATCTGCCATATGCCAGTATACGTATTTGTCTCATCAGGGGAGTGTGAAGAACATGGCTTGTAACCTTGACTGACACTACGGATGCAACTACACCACCGGGCACCAAAGTCAGTGTTGCTCCCTCTCTTTCTGCGCCCCCCCAGCTCAGATTTTCATTACTGCGTATGTTCACTGTTTTTCGTCAATGATGCTGTTCCTGTTAGATCTTAGTTTAAGTGCTTTTGGACAGCTATTCTGGGGAGGATGTCTTATGAAAATAATGTAAATGAACTGCACTATTATCCCTGGCATGTGAAAGAGCTTCCATATATAATGGTACTTTAAAGTTGGAGTAACAGTTTGGAATAACACCTGCCCCCTATACTAGGAAAGGTCGTCTCTGCCAACACATCACCCAAAGGACACTCTCAGCACTGCAGACAGAATCCGATTCCACAATATCTGTGAAATATAATGAATGCACATTTATACCTGACCAGGCAATTTAAATGCCTCATGTAACATGTCATCACAATAGAGCCAAAGATTTAATATATCTAATGCTACTTGTGCTTTTAAACTGTGCCAGAGAATTATGACAATGCGCATCTTCCTTCGGTGAGGGTAGCAATATAAATGTGGGTCTTGGGACCATGGCTCAGAAATATCTTCTGAGAGAAAAAATTTAGTACACCCCAAGCACACATGCACCAATCAGAGATAAAGCTTTTCCCTGTTGGACAAGCCTATGTAGGACTTCATAATTGAATACCCTCTAATCTGCCCCCCATTAATATGCCTCTTGCTCATTCTATGTCACTTAGTAGTTCCGTAATCATATTTCTGAAAAATTCTTGCTATTATTTAATATGTCTATAAATAAATATACTTTTTATTGAAATATAGGGGAGCATCATTACTACCCATAGTTACCCACCTTTATGCACATACCTGGTATATAGGGTGTATTTCTGGGAGCTGCCTGAGGGTAGCGATGCAATAGACCTCCCCCAGTAAGTGGCAGCACAGGAAATGAGAAATCAGCTGATGGCACTGAAAGTCAGCAGATCGAACCCAGGTCTTTGCCAGCAGCCAGTCCAGTTCAGGATCAGAGGGTAGAAACACTGGATTTTGAGGGCCGGGATTCTGTTGCAACTGTAGACATTTATGACTAGTGAAGTTTGAATTTTAAGTACTATAACCACAAAGCAGGAAAATAGGAAAATTAGACTTATAGGCTTATGCCAAGTACCTGAATTGCAATTGGTTTTAGCATCCCTTTACGGTCCCAGTGTAGGAGGCAGAAAGGGACTGCCATGTACTGTTGTTTTCCATTGATTTTGTTAGCTGGGACACCTTCCAGCAATTTATAATCAAGGAGGAAAACAGTTCCCAACTGTAGCACACAGTAAAACATTAAAACCCTGTAGCTTGTACAGGCTGTTGCAGTCCAGGTGAAAAAGCAAACAACAATCATCCATAGTTTGTGTTATATCAATGGTGAAGTTTGGCTAATGCATGACTTTGAGGTACTTAGATGTACTTCAGTAGATTCATAAATAGCTTCCATTAAACATGTACGCAATGACACACCTTCATTTCCTGTTCCAATGAGGAGCCCTCAGGCAGGAAGGGTTGGAGCATGTCAGAAGTAACAGACAGTTTGGGTGGGACATGTCGAATCTGATGTATCATGAGAGGGTTGCAGCCATTGAGACACTGGTAGCCAAAGAAGGAATCCTCCTTCCAGTGAGCATGGACAAAATCTGAGAAGTGGGTGGGTTGACAAAAGGTTGAGTAAAAACTTGGGTATATGGAGGACAGAACTTGAAGGCTCTATTTTAGGAATGGGGTTATAACTGGTGAAGCAAAAGTTACACAAAACATCACATATATGGCCTATGTTCTTATCCATTAAGTATTGTTTAGAAAATGCTAGTTAGACCATCCTAGCTGGTCTTTGGCCATTTGGTGAAGCTACAGCACAAGTGTTGTTTATCATTATTATTCTAAACAATTTCCCATCTAAGATTTATTCAGTGCATGGTAATCATTTTCAGATTTTAAGAGTGATGGGAAGGCATTGTGGTTCCTCAGTGAGTAGCTGCATCACCTCACACCTACAGAGGCTTGGATCGCCACTCTGGCTTTGTGTGTGTGGAATGTGTGTGGTTTCCCAAGCACTACTCAGAAATGCAGGTAGACAAACTGGCATCTCTGAAATGCCCACAGCATGTGACTGTGTGCCTGCTGAGGTTGACTGACAATCCTGCCTGGGTATTTTTCTGCCCTATGCTGCCTTGGGACACACCCCAGGCCACCTTTCCCCATGTCCCATTACCAATAAGTCCTTGGAGATTGGATGGATAGGAGCCATGAGGGGAAAAAAGAGATAGACTGAAGAAGGAAATAGGCAGGAAGAGCAAACAGACCAATAGACTGCAGAAAACAAACAGACAAGAGGGGACGTTTAGCTTACTGGCTATGGTGTTCTCATGACTGTTGTGAGCAAACAGTGTCTCCATGTCTTTTAGACTGGACCAAGGAACTGCTGCACCCTCAAACCCCCTGAGGTACATAAGATTGACACCTGAGCTGAAACGAGTGGGGAGAAGAGAAGACGTGAGCATAGTTATTTTTACCATAAAACATTAACAATACATAAGGAAACATCAGAGCCACTTTTCCCCAGTACATTGTTCCCACTGGCATGTGGAACAAATATTCTACAATTTTGCTTTATTTCTGTAGAGTGCCACTCCTTTTGTTAGTGACTGGAGGAATAAGGCTTCAAAACCCATGGAAGGCGGGAGTATCCTGAACTAACCAATCAATGCTGGCACTCCCACCTACCATGAGTTTTGAAGCCTCATTTCTCCCATCACTACCTTTTGATACATTTCTGAGAGCCCTAGTAAGCTGCATACCCACTATACAAGTTCTCTCCACAGACCTTTGACGCGTATAGCTCATGTTAGGGCCAAGTTGTTTCGGGCTCATCATGTCCACACAATGGGGGACACCCTCAGCATAAGTGTGCCACCTACAGGATGGAGAAATAGTGGAAATAGCTAACTAATAGACATGCAAGACTGTAAGCAATAAACCAAATTCACTTCAGAGAGACTTGAAGCCAAATCCTGCAATTCAGACAACCTCAGCCGCAATGCTATTAATGTTAGCATACTATTCTATAGTAACAGAAAGCATGCTCCCAAGAGAGAAATGAAAAATGCACAGGTAAAAAGAATTCAACATCCTGACAGGAACAAACAAAGCAACGTTCACTCACAGATACAGGGACAGAACAAAGAACACTTGCAAGTATGAACTAAAAACATTGTGCAGAATTATGCATAGAAATGTTGGAAGAAGACAAAGTACACTTAAGGGATGAGAGAGCAAAGAACATTCACAGGTACAGAAAAGGAGAATAACTTCTTCTACCTAAAATTTTGCTGCTTGTTCTGCAGTTCCTGAACTCTGTGATCTTTCAGTATATCCATGGTCTCCAAATTCATGATACAGACTACAAATATGAAGAAAGGTGACAGAAAAAAAGTATCAAATTATAAATATATTTGTACAATTTTTATATACAAGAAATGTACAAAATTATATTCTTATTTATGAGGAAAGTGCAAAGACAATCCCCAACATGTTAAAATACAGAGCATTGCAACAAGCAGAAAAACCCAACGTTAGTTCGTGTGGAGTCAACGCCCAGCTCACACCTCGCCTATTCCGGAGCTCGATGCTGCCATCTTCTGTCCGCAGCCATTTATCACATGGGAAATATTCCGCATTTGGCCTGCCATCTGGGGCAGAAGACAGTGCAACCACCTCCACCCCCTGACAGTACCAATCCATGTTAGGGAAGCCAGGCCGGACCTCCAAACTCAGACGCACCAATGCCACAGATCCAAGGGGCTCCTTTGTCCGCACAGTGATGACGCGTTCCTACGTTGTGAGAGAATGTCTGTCCAGTCAAAGCTGAAAACTAACTACACTATACATTCCTGTCTTTAACAAGGATAGATCCCAATGGAAAGAGGTGCACACATTTAATAATGAAAGAATTACAGAAATCCTTTATAATCAAGATTTTTCTACTTAAAAAAACTCATTATGGTGTGAAAAAGTATAACAGTGCCACAGATAGACTTTGACACACCAATTAAAACTTTTCCTCAAAAGCATAGTTTTACATTTTGAGACAGAAAATGAGACAAATGAGCAGTTGGGCAAACAAATATTTAAGTACTTTAATTGTATTGCTTCATTTGCAATCATGATTTGTGAATAGCATGCAACAATACCAAAATTCCAGTAATTAGCGATACAGTCGTGCACATGTTCACTGCAGTTTGATATCAAATGGAGTCAGTGCTCTATAATACTTAATACATCTGGATGTTCATTACTCTGACTCCACAGAAAACAGACATTATACAGTACTCGGATTCTGTTTATGTTCCTGGCTGTGGCATCTCCGACTGACTGTGAAGTCCATGACTCAGGACACAAAAGTTGGAGAGTTGAACACCTGACTCCTCTGTTTTGAGTCATTGTCCAAAAACACCAACATTATTATTTCATCTCAACCAAATGGCCAGATTGACTCTTTATTTATGCTATACTGCAAGGTAGGCTTCATTAGATTTTTCACTTTGTGAACAAACCTGTTTGCCTGAGCTTTCATGACGAAAAGTTTTCATATTTCTCATTTACATATGTGACGCACACATATCACACCATTGAAGACACCGTGGTTTGCATACAAGAACTACAAAGAAATTCTGTACCAAATTTAAACAGACTTTCAGTAGAGGACCAACACAAGCCACATGCATTGCAGCGACATTTTCAGTAATATTTCATTAGTAGGCTTTATCTATCTTGTGATGTTAAACATGCAAAACATTAAAAAATAATTAAAACATATACAAATCGCTTGACATTGGAGTAAAAATTACACCAGCAGATTGCTATGTTGCTAATCATATAAACATTAAAAGGGACCCCTGGTGTCTTCCATGTTAAAGTCACAGAAGTCTGCCTATTAACTTTCATAAAAATTCTGGAACTAAAAACAACATAGTTTATGGTATTTGAAAAGTCCTAAAAAAATCAGACAGAGATATGTTATTAATCCCCAAAGACATTAAATTAGAGTGAAGATTAAATTAGACTCAGTATCATTTCCTGCCACAAAAAAAAACAAACAGGTGGGTCACAGTAAAAGACCAGCTAAGACTAGCTTGGAACTGACCAAACTAAGCGTTGGAAGGGTTTGGAAAATGTGCATGTGTGTTTGGTTTTGCACCTGAACAGTTCATTCCAACAGCAGACTTAGAACCATCTCTCAGAGAACTACAGTAGTCTGTCATTTATCTTTAAAAGGATACTCACTGAACCAGGAGTCAGCCTGTGTTCCCCATCACACAGAAGGACAGTTGGGCTCTCTGCCAGTGTGCCGAGCAGTGTCACGCAGGCCATACCATAGGAGCCAGCATTTGGTGCCATGGCTGTCCTCACAGTTACCTGGTACTCCTCTTCCATCAGAGGTCTTGCAGGACAGAGTGGAAAAGAAAGAGAAGCCAAACTTTTTAAAACTGATCATGCAAGCATACAAATTGATAAATTCACTATCACTGCATCACCAAAATACAAAGCAGCCCAGAATTACTACTACAACAAGGTAATGCAGCACATGAAGAGACAACTAAAATATGATGCATATATGATAAGATACACTGCACGGAAAATGCATGTGGGGCATTGGAAAAAAACACGTGACGAAAACAGCTGAAGCTGTATAATGTAAACCTTAAATTTCCATATTAGAGAACTAATCTACCATCTGGCTCGAGCCGCTGGATACGTCTATACATCTTTTAACCGCTTATCACGGTCAGGGGCATTTCCTGGATTGGATGTCAGTCCATTACAAGGCACTTACACAATCATAAACTAACGGGAATGTAGCGATTCCAAATAGTATATCTTTGGACTGCAAAAGTACATTGTAATGGGCGAACGTGCAATTGCTGTGCATAGATGGAGCAGAAGCGGGATTCAGGCGCAACCCTAGAGGGGTGAGGCAGTAGCACTATTCATTTGCATACGCTATCTTGATGGAGATAACTTCTGTCCTATTTAAATTAAACATTACTGTTACTCTTTCCGAAAACAACACAACGACAACGAACATTTTCTCGTTCAGTAAAACGGGAATTTAAAGTACTTGCTGGCTGGGTTGTTTCGATATCCCAGTCTAAGTTTAGTCATGCAGAGAGCAGTCTCAGTCTTTCAAACCTTGACTCCACGTTGTTATTCAGGTGCTAAACGGCAAGTTTTATTTGCAGCTCAAAAAGAGAAGCACCACCGTGCAATTAAAAATAAACCAATGAAGTGTGACCAAGTACCAGTGGATTATCATCTGCAATCTGTCAAGTGCAGGGTTATTTTATACAGTAAATAACCACCCAGATGTTAATGTCCACCGCTCTTAGGTACACAGCTGCCTACCTGGTGTTTGAAATATGGGCTGAAATAATCCACGTTATTGACGATGTGTAAACCTCTCAGCACGTCCTTTATCCCAGTTTGAACAACTTCCCCATTGTAACTCGAGTAATAAAACCACATAGCCATTGGGCGGGGGAGTGTGTTGCAACCCTTCCTGGGCAAAGGTGGCTATAGTTAGTTACGCGTTGAATAAAATGTACATGTTAGAGTGGATACTTTTCGGGAGGGGTACATTTTACTTGATGCTGAGTAAATCTCTAAAGAAAAAAAAAATCACTCTGTTGCATTCAACTATTTACTCGCTGCTACCTTTTAAAAAATAAATTTTTTTGTATCTGTCACAAAAACTAAAGTCGTGATGTACTCGTATGTATGCATGCACTTCTCACCAATTTAACATTGACAGATACACTGTCTCAGAGATGACAAAAGAAACGGATGTGACAGAGCATCCTTCGCCGCGACGCCTCTGATATCAGCTAAAACGCTTGATATTTCCACATACTGTATATAACAAACTCTACTTGAAATCTGCGAAAACACACTTGTGGTAAGTTGCAATTATGTTCAGGTTGATTGAGAAACAAACTTACGATCACTCATACAATTCTTCTGTGTCATGCTAATTAGACCTATTTGCTTGTGATTCGAGTTTTGCAAAACTGTTGTTAAGCTCTTATGTTATGCAACACGTCTTGTCTACTACTGGGATCTACGGTTTCTGTTTATTGTATAAGATTACAAGGTACATGCACGATATCTTTATACAGTTAATCAAATATACTTCTATTGTTAACGATAAATCTTATATAATATTACGTTAGCGGCTCTGTAGATTTGATGCCTGTGCTCGTAAGCAGAACGTTGCTGGTTTAAATCTCACGACCAGCAGAAAGTGTTTGTATCACCGTTGAGCTCTTGAGCAACTTCCATAACCCCAAAACTGCCAGATGAATAGCTACATACATAGGTTATAAGTCAGACTGTATATGGGACTACATATAATTCAATAAGACGTGGCAACTGAGGTCAGTCAAAATTAATTAAAGAAGAAAATGCAATAAATTCATAAAAAGAAATTAAAACTAATTCCGGCACTTAATATTGTGTGGAAATTACAGCTATATTTTTCTTTAACCGTAGCTAAACCATACGCACGTCAGGGGTGTATTATAGAAAGCGGACTTAAAATATCCTTTAGTCAAACCTGAATTCTGATTGGAGAAATTCGGGGAGATTTCGGGGAATCGACAAATCCTAATGTCGAGTTTTCAGTTTTCTCAAAACATAATTCAGGTTTAACTACAGGATATGTTAAGCCCGCTTTCCTTATAACGGGACCCAGGTTAACGTATAGCTTCAGAATCGCGGTGATTTCTAAACGCCACAGGATTTGCTTTTAAGTATCACGTGACTCGTTCTCGTTCAAACGCATGGTAAACGTAATACCCCCAGAATGTTTTAAGCTGAAAAGGTGAGTGGTCGTTTTTGAGATGAAAGCATGGTGATTAATCGGGAAAGCAATTAACATCAGAGGGGCCCACATCACGCAGACGGTCATAGGTTCAATTTAGCCTTACAGGGATCATCGTCATTTTAAATAGCAATGTTATACACATATGTGCAGGACAGCTATGACAAATCTAGACAGCATATTAAAAAGCAGAGACATCACCCTGACAACCAAGGTCCGTATTGTCAAAGCTA
>JAACJT020000032.1:7210178-7221147 GCA_009936485.2 Gymnarchus niloticus | reverse complement strand
GGACAGGGCGGCCTGGCGTGTTGTGGTCCATGGAGTCGCGAAGAGTCGGACACGACTGCGTGACTAAACAACAACAAACAACAACAAGGATACTGATAATCATGTCCAATAACCGTATCACATATTCTTCGAGATCGCCCTGGAATAATTCGGTTAGTCGAAACCCCTAAAAAATGTTTGACTAGGACTAGGGTGTTTGTTCATGGATGCGACACTAAAGTCTTGAGTACAAGTTCATCTTCATCTTCTCAGTGATTCTCTTGGTGAAGGTCGCAGTTAATTTGCATGCACGAATTTTCGTTTTCACTGAGAATGAAAACGCGAGTCTTACAAGAAATCTATGATACCTCCACCACACCTATATTCCATGCCCATTCCAGTCCCCCGGCAACTGATTATCGGAATTCACGGTGGTATGGTGCTGTTCGAATTACCCATTATAGAGAAGTGAGATCTTTTGTCTTTAATCGAAAGTACATAAAAAACGTTGGAGATGCCGGGGATTGAACCCGGGGCCTCATACATGCGAAGCATGCGCTCTACCACTGAGCTACATCCCCACATACAGCCACACGTGACCGCGTTTTCATTGATGCAATAATTACCGCTTTGTTTGTGTTGAGTGGACTGGAAAAGGAACGAGGCGGTAAGGCGGTTCAGTGAGTAGCACTGTTGCACATCGACGGCTATAGCTCTCAAATCCAGTCTCTACTCGCTCTAAAAATATGCAGTTATGGTAATTGGCGTCGTTTAATTGCCCGTACAAGATGATTTGCGTATTCTAGGTCGTACATTTCTGGGCTCCAGGAGACCCTTAAAAGGATACGTATTAAGAATACGGATGTAGAGAATGAATGGCTCTTTATATCCGCTCCAAACCATGTGATTTTACACGTACTATTGTTCTCACTCCGTTTAATTGTTTTCTCAAACAAGTTCCCATTCCTGCTCTGGTTTGACTGGCTGTAAATAAGAATTTCCCTATTTGCTGAGAGGAGGCGTACATTTTTCGTTCAGGAATCTAACTACTGTAGTTCAATGCAGCCATTAGAGCAAAATCTCCAAGAGTAATTAGGGAGACTGAAAATCAGTTTGGCGGCTGAAATATTGCAAACTCACTCTTAAACTCTCGCCTTACAGCACTCTGCCGTTATGTGCAAATTATTTGGATAATACTGCTGCTTAAAGTGTCTGTAACTCATCTAATCAAATAATGACATTTGTGTATTCGCCGGAAATTTATGTTGTTAGCTGTGATGGCCGAGTGGTTAAGGCGTTGGACTTGAAATCCAATGGGGTCTCCCCGCGCAGGTTCGAACCCTGCTCGCAGCGTGCTTCGTACTTTTGCAAATAAGAAAAGACAATACTTACTCAAAGCATAAGCATCAGTCGTAAAACCGAAACCCAGTTGCTTCTTGCTTGCAATTGTACCGCTGGTCCCTGGTACTTTGCGTTATCCAACTTTCTAATCCCACATATCTTCACGTTGTATGTGCTACTGCAGTTCTGTTATGTTAGTAGTGCACTACTTCAATTGCGTAATCAAACAGTAGGCTATCAATCATTAAGTGCCTGCTTAATTATTTTGACAAAATTGTGTTTTATATTTGCTTTAGTTACCAAAGCAGTTGTTGCAATGATTACGTCCTCTAGATGTCAGTGTTGTTTTCGGATAAACGGAGCTTGGTTTGAGTGCACCCTCCTTGTCGGCTGCATTATTGAATGAAGCCCCAAAAAGGAAAAAAAAATCCATTGTTTGCTTTCTTATTAGTACACCTCCAAACAATCACTCCAAAACGTATTTTTTGACAGTTTTAGGGTAGGCAAAATCACAGTCAAAGTGTAAAAAGGCAGTCAGTTTTTTAACGGCAAACTTTATAGCAGATAATTTTAATGCCTTCGCTGGTTCTGAAGTGCAAATCAATTTCACAAAAGCAATAAATTAAAAAGCATCATTACAAATTAGAAAACCCAACAACGCATTCAGAAACAAAACAATAAATCTGAAAACACAAATACTAACAGACTAAAAAAAACTAGCTAGTCAGGTATGAGTTGCTTGTACTGTGGGAGGCACCATGGTAACTATCCAAAATTTTTTATAGGCTGTAATAAACAGTATTATTAAAGTGTTCAGTAGACAAGACTAGCAGCTCATGTAGTTGGTTAGCAATATGTTAACACTACTAGGTATCTAGATAGACTATCCATGTCCAGCAAACAAGGGACATTCCCTGACATTCACTGACATCCACATTTGGCCCTTTGCATAACCTTCTCTAGAGTACATGTCCAGGGCATTTCAAACATTTGCAGAAGGTTCCATTTCGCAAAATTGTCCACCAGAGGATTTTCCCAGGAGGTTTCTGTAATTAATGCATGGGAAGGATCTAAGTGCAAAGAAAGCCGTTCAATGAGTGCAGAGAACAACAAACAAAACTGAACCATCATCCAGTCTCTTCATCCAGTCCACAAATCATAATTCAGGGTACTGGCAACAGATTAATATTTAAGCTGAGCAATCCAATCAGTAACCAAATCCAAGTCCCAAGGCAAAGAGAGGTAACACAAAGAAGTAAGTGGCAAGGGTACATTTAACTCTGAGTTTATGACAATTACTTGTTCTGAGACGTACCTGCAACATTAATGTCAGCTTAGTTTTATTTAGATCGTATTGCCTTATTAATTGCTGAGTTGTTAACTTGTAGTTATGTTACGTAGCTTGCATAACCAACATATTCATTGACAATAAACTGGTGTTTAGTTAGACATTTAGTTTAATATTTATATTAATTTAACTAGAGCTGAATTATACAATACATTGTACATTACATTACAATACAGTGGTGAAGTAAGCATGTCTAAATTTACATTGATTAACATTTAATAGGAGCAGTGCTGGGTACATATACTGTAGTGTATGTCTGGATTGTGAATAACAACTGGCCCATTTTCATTCATCAGATATACAGTATGTTTTGTTGTAACTATGCAGTTCATAATACAGTGGCTACTATTACTGATACTATGCAATGAAAAAGTAGCTTGAGAAATCCAAACCTAAACAAGCTGTGACAGTCTCTGTCTATTGGTAATTGAATTGAAATGATCATATCAATAATTGCCCAAGAATTCAGTAGACTGTTTGCAAAAGGAGCTTACTTTAAGTAGGCTATTCTGCTCGCTTAGTTTTAGTAGAAATTCATATGGCTATGGGGTAGTTTTCCTTTTTAAAATGTAGCTATTTTTCTTCCAGATGATATCATTCTAAAAATTAAATTTATAACATGTTTCATGGTGCCTGCAAGAAAGCATACTAAACTTAAAAATGTAAAACTATTGAAGACATAATAGCTGAAACACACACCACGTTGTAAGAGAACAAATAATTAATTTGATTATAAATGTTATTGTTATATTGTTGCATACATTTATTCAACAGGAACTTTAATAGTTTAGGGTACCATGATGTGTTGTAGGCTTCCAGTCCACCTTAACATTTGTTTTGAGCCTAATTTTGAACTTTCGTAATAGAAAAGCAAGGTTGTTTATTAACCTGAGTTTTATTAATGTATTAATGAAAATATTAATGTTCCTGTTGAATTGCCAGAAGCCATGACAAGAAAAGGAATTTATTTTTGTAATTGAAAATAAAATGTGTCTTGAAGCTATCGCTGTTATCTGTAGTGTGTTTATTATTAAACTATATCATTTAAGAATATGCAGCAGTATAATGAAAAGTGGATTAAAAAGGTATAAGAGACATATAGAGAATGTCCTGCATCCCCGTATGCTCACCAGAATGTAGCTTGAGAAAGTCCTATCCAGAAGACATTCACAGAGGACATCCTGGGGATATATTTTTTTAGGTGGGTTGCTGTTAGTTTAATCTAATAGACATCCCAGTGAAACCATAAATGTAGCTAATTTGTTTGCTGGCTGCTTAGCATGTAGCTACAAAAAGATGGTAGACATGCTGCATTGTGCAATACCCAAACAACTGTCCTTGTCCAGCAATTCACTAAAAATGGCACACCTGACTTCCACGGCAGAAGAGTCATTCTTTCTTTGAAATAACCTGGCGTATTTCAGATGCTTTTTCAGAGTTCTCAGACTTCCCTGTTGCTGTGAACAGTTGCCAGCAAGTCAAGAATTGCAACATAAGGTAACTGTGGCTATTTGGGACAATTTTTGGAATTTCGACTTACACAATTTATTGTCCAAGATTACCTGAGTTCACCTACCTGTGTCCTGCATTAGTGTAAATTCTAATACCTTCTAATTTGTTAGTCATCTCAGAGGATAACATTCAACTATCAAAACTGAGTTATATAACACTACTTCAGTCTGACAGACAATCATGTAATGACTTGCATTTACAATAGCACCTCCCCTTTCCAGTTGGAGGAGAAGTCAAGGGGGAATACTTCTTTTATAACGCCGTTGGGCCTGCTCCAGTTTACTGTCATGCCATTTGGGCTGCATGGGGCACCTGTCATGTTCCAGCAACTGATGGACCAGGTGTTGCAAGGCTGTGAATACTGCTGTGCAGCCTACTTTGATGACCCACAGGTAGACAAGGTGAAAGCCATCTGAAAGAATCTAAGACCTCATACAAAAAAGCAAGAGCAATCCATCCTGGGACTATTTAGGTGGTACAGAAAATTTATTCCTCAATTTGCCACCGTTGCTGTGCCTCTGACAAACATAACTAGTAAGAAGGCAAAGCATTCAGTGGAGTGGACTGAAGACTGTAAGAAAGCTTTTATTATTCTCAAGTACCACCTTTGCTCATCTCTAGTCTTGCAAAGCCCTGACTTTACAAAGTATTTCCTGGTACATATGGATGCTTCAGCTGTGAGTATTGGAGGGGTGCTCATGCAGAGAGAGCAGGGAGAGGATCAGCAGGTACTTTACCTCAGCTGTAAACTGTTGCTCCAGAGAACTGAGGTACTTGATCATTAAAAAAGAGGGCCTAGCAATCAAGTGAACTCTTCATAGCTTTTGATACTATTTACAGGGATTGAAATTTGATGTCGACAGTGATCACTGAGCTCTTACTTGGATCCAGACCTAAAGATCACAATGCTAGGGTGACTCGGTGGAATCTGCAACCGGTGGCAATGCAACCTTTCTGCTTTAATGTTTGTCACAGAGTTGGAAGGCAAAATGTCACTGCAGACTACCTGTCTTGACAGCTGAACAGTGGCAGTCCAGGGATAGAGGGTAGTAATGTGACAGAGGGGTCTGTCATGGGCTAGTGATGGAATGGTTTGTATGACAACGTAATTTAACATTTAACACCAGTTTTACCATTCATGTTTCAGTTAACTTCAGGAGTGCACATCTGTAGCTGAGCTAGCACAATCTGTTTCAAACATTCATACACATACACATTCAAGTCATATTCTTCATTATCCTAATACATACATGGTTAACAAAAGCACACAGACATTTGTTACATCACTTTTGGAATTAAGATTTTGTTATATCTTTATGCCCATGTGAAGGATTCTATTAGTTTGTTAATGTGCTTGCTTGTTATCTGTTCTGGGGACGTCGTGAGGAAATGGAAGTGAATCCAGCTGGATTCTTTGATTTTTGCTAAAGCAGGGGTGCACATGCGAAGTATAAATGGGATGTACCAAGCACAAAGATAGAGAGATAAATGTGCAAAACGTTTTGCAACTGTAGGTAAATGAGGTTTATGTTTGTTGAGTTTGGAGAAAACGTTTTTTAAATTATTGTCTGTGTATGTAACCTTTTTGAGAAGTATGTGAAACAAGTAATGAGTTTTGTTGGTGTATGTGGTAGGTAGATGATGGGTGTGGCTTATGTATAAAAGTGTTTTGGTGTGTGTTATAGGGAACAGTGTGATTGAATTGGGCATTTTGTAAGACTTTTTAACTATTTGTTTCTGTATAACTTGTTCTAGTTCAAATGCATGCAAGCACCATGACTTTCGCTGTGTGGAGGGAGTGCTAAATAAAAACCCTTGCACGTAGTTGCTGTTGTGGTGTAGCCATTTTTTGTTGTGAAAAGGATACCAAGCAATGCCACTTTATCACAACCTCCGTTTCCGGTTTATAATTATTTTAAGTGTCCTCCTTTCTGGTTCTTCTGATTCTTTTTGCGTTTTCTGACTTTTCATTACGCTTTCTGATTTGTTGTTTCGTGGTTTCCGAAATTGTCTTTGCGTTCTCCGATTTGTTATATTACTTTTCAGTTAGTAGTTTACTTTTTTGAAAAATAATTTGCACTTCACGGCCACCATACTACTGCCCCCTGTCAGCAACTGAAAACGTCTGTCATTTCCTATTTTAGACACAAGATGGAGCCAAACGTCATTGAGAAACAAACATCTCGATTTGGCAGCGAGGAACGTAAATATTTGATTCTTTATAGGTATGCGCTTTGTGAAGAGCCCTGCCAAATCCTACACTACAACGGCACTCTCAGAGCCTGTTTGGGACTAATTACAACCCAAAACCAACTAAATCCGAAAAGACTTTGTCGTAATTACTGCGGTATTTCATTTGCTTTTTAGGATCATGCCGTAGCCACACAATCTCTGCATGTCATCAACTCAAGCGTGCATCAACCTTTTTAAATGAACAGTAAATACCTGAAGACAGGCGAACGAATTCCCTGTATCGTGTTAGCGTGAGTGTTGGTCCCTGGAGGAAGCGGGTAATTTGTCAGGAGTACAAGTGAATACATGCTGCTACTCCTGTTCATTCTGGTGTTTTTAGATTCAATAAAAAAGTTAGTGTTTCTCACCATATAAACACAGGTGCCAACTACAAATTAGCTGTAGAGAGAATTTGAGATGAGTCACGAGTAGGATATACACCTATATCTAGTTGATGTCATTTGTAACATAAAAACCCCACGGCGATCAATTTTCTGTTCTTTTCATGATTTTTATGTAGGTTATTATACATTCTCTTCATGGTTGTCCATTGCACTCCTTGCGTCACCGTGGAAACCGTCGAATTGATTTGCGCTCCCACTTCACGCTCTGCGAAATAATGGTAATAATAGCAGTGAAAATAATCATCGCTCTTTGAAGATCCTAGTCGAGCAAAAAACCCCAGTATATGAAAATAAAACGGGCCTTATAAAAAGTAAGAATAGCTTTTGTCGTGAGGAACAATAGGGTTGTTTTGGTGTCGTCTGAAGCAATATAAAAAGGTCGGATTATCCATAAGATCTACGTAGACTTGAACGTGATGCAAGGGAATGATCATGCACAGTGAACCCTGTAAATATATGTTAGTGTTTCATTACACGCCAATCAAACTAGGTTTGGGTACAACCTGTTTCACAATACGGTGCCCACGTATACCATGTGCGCAAACGAGAGCGTTTCGCAAACAAGAAGGCGTCGTTCCTGCTGGGTTTCCGAGCTGTGATGTTAACAAATCTTAGTCAAAGTATCCTAGATCATTAATACAGAACACACTGCCTGATACGCTTGTATTTTTTGTCATGTCTCAGTTTTTTATGAGTAGCCTAAGTTAAATATGAACAGACGAATGCATGAAAATTAAACTAAAATATGATAGAGATATTCTATCAAACTTGCTCATAGTAATTCAGCTAAAATTCGTCGGTTATTTAGTCAGACCTTAACAAGCTTCTTAATAAAAACCTTTTCTGACTCCGAAAAACCAAGGCTTTTATAGATTATATGCCTCTGCAACTGCTATAAACAGAACCCAGACATAAATTGTAACTCGTAACCCAAAGCAGCCAAACTAATATGTGTAGGAACCTTTTCCCGCGCAATGAAAAGGCAATACTTTAACTGACCGTTAAATAGCTTGATCCTCAACCCTTTATTCTCTTTGGGTTTCTTTTTGGACGTGTCTAAGTCTAAAGTAGGAGCATCAGATTACTTTATTGTTGCTTTAATAATAGGTATAATTTTCTAAATTAAATATTGTATGCATTTAATTGAGAATGATTTTTGTAACTGTAATAATCAGAATATAACGATTAGAAAACAACACAGCTGTTTTATTAGGAACAAATGGATCAGAAAGCAGCAGAACACAAGGGCACCACCCTGAAAGAACAAATTATCAGTTACTTCAGCAAGGTTTTTTTTTTTTGCCTGTGATCATAACCAGAATGCGACAAAGATCAAAGAGACTGATATGAAGAAAGAGGCAGTATTATAATGTTCTAGTATAAATTTATCAGTACAAGGCAAATTGTAGAGGGTGGATAAGGAACTGTAAACTTTCGTTAGGAAGGGAAACACATGGGGCATGGATGGGGGTGGACTGCGCATTAGCAAGAAAAAAATGCAAGGTTATAAATTATGAAAAGAAAAAAACTCGTGATGTAAGTAGTATAAGAGTCGTCACACCCTTTTCAAAGAAGATAACAGTGTCATTAGTTGTACTACACATTGTGAAACAGGAAGGACTGGAAAACTCGTTTTGAAGACAGCATTTCCTGGAAAATTTGTCATATTTCTGGCACTTCTCAAATTTTTCAGAGCATCAGTCAAATATTTATGAGATCCTAAATTGTATGGCATGAAATAAAGGACATCATGACCTAAACAGACCATCAAAGTAGGATTATAGCCCCTTTGAATTGCAAAGTATGTTTGCTTTTTTTTGTCGCTCACTCACTCACTCACTCACTCACTCACTCACTCAAACCTCACACTTTTTACTAATTCTCAAAAGTACCTAGGCTGTCTCAGTTCTGTCTTTGAGATGGAATTAGCATAATTGGGGCCACCTGGATTTCATTAATGTCTCAGTAGGCACATTAATTGCCATGGTAACATGACCTGCCCCCCAAGACATTGTTCAAACTGCAATTGGCCCAATGCATAGCATTTTCTATGTTGAACAGTACAGCATTTTAAGGAACAGGAGTTTTTGTGTTTACTTTTTCACGTTTACTGCATTAATATATACTGACTTGTTAGTTACTTTGGACAAAAGCATAAACAATAAGTTAATGAACATGATGTGAGACTGATATAGTTTCATGGAATAGTGTCTATCCAAGTCTGGCTGATGGATGTGAAAAGATCTCCCTGTGCGAATGATGATTTCTGCTGGCACATGCCAACAGCTCAGAGATAGCAATAAAAGATGACAGAGAGTGCAGACTATTTTGTTCATTATTTTATTACTTGACTATATGACTAGATGACTAAAGGAATGGACCAGGAAGTTTTAGGGTTCCTTCTGAAATCAGCTGTTTTTCCTCTCTCTGTATTCTGAGTATTTGTAGGAAGTGCTTTGCACTTTACCCTCTCACCATTTTGCACTACATGCAATATGATTTTCAGTATTTTAGCAGTAGTGCTTATCTGATTGTGAACTGACTTTGCAGCAAAAGTATCTACCAAATAAATTCAAAGGTTACTTTCACAATTGTGGTCCTCCACCTTACCTTAAATCTAACCCTATCTACCCTAAACTAGTTCCCATATTGACCACCGCCAGAAAGATCTCATAAAACATCAAAGCAATGCATGTAGCCTGCTAGGATTTAGGACCACACCTAGGGGAACTAGACAAAGTTCTGTGAACTGGTTCTCAGATCAGCAGAATTAATAGTATTACACTATGTTGTTCAGCATTTGAATCCACTAAGACAACGATCTAGTTTAGTTCAAAGCACAAGCATAAGTCTTGGCATACAGACAGAGTTCTCTGCACTGGTAAATTTCACCAGTGTTATAGGTATTGATCAGTGCTGTGAGATTTGTCTTAAACTATAAGTGTAACCATGCATCATGTCACCCAGAGAGCTATAAACAAGCAGAAAACCTGAGCACAAAAGGTTGGTGCTTATCATAAATTGGAGGACTGACACCTACAGAAAGGGCTAGAGGAGAGAAATGTTACCTTGCTCTTCAGTGAACTGTGTCCAGCAGCTGTAACACATCATAGCTGTCACAGTGTGTCTAATAGTTGAGTTCTGCCAAAGCACAAAAACTGTTTGTGCAAATTGCAGTGTTTCATTCTGTTTTGGTTTATTATTATTGTTGTTTTTTTTTGTTTTTTTTTACTTTTTCTGGAGCATTCTGTATCTGTTGCCCATGGTAACCATGAGTTCTGTGTTCAGGATTCCAGAGTAAATTTTTGTGCCTGTTCCCATAAACAACACAGCCAATAGTCCAAATTTATGCCCATAAACAGAATTCGTTAGTCAATGGCTACTCCAGGTTCCAATGGCCTTTTGTGTGTCAATAGAATGATCTGTTTTGAAATAAAACAATCTTCTCCAAATGTGTAACATGTACTTGCCTAAAATTTACATTCACATAAGCAATCAATATACCTTGAAATGACTAATGTAAATAAATAAAGTATATACATGTTAGAGTCTAATTGAAAACACACTGGCTAGGCACAAGAACCAATAACTAAACTTTCTGTTGTAAATCCCAAGGTAATTGCTTTGGATAAAAGTGCTTACTGTGGAATTTAAACAATGATAGATAACACTCTTCTCAAAGCTTCTTTTTCTATATCACCATGGAGAAGATGGAATATTTGGACAGATATTTCATATTCCTGACTGCTACTGGCTGGGAACATTCCTTAACTTGAGCATCTTGTTTTTAAGGGTGATAGATGCGTGGTATTAACAGATGTTAAGAAAAAAAAATGTTCACAGAACTAATAGCTCATATATTAATCTTTTAATCGTTTTTCAGGTTTATTGCTTTTATTTGAGATGTATGTACTTAACGGGTAGAGTGCTTTTAAGCATGTTTGGTGTGTTTTACTTTCATTACACTAATATGAGGAGTATTCTACTTTCATTACACTAATATGAGGAGTATTTTACTTTCATTACACTAATATGAGGAGTATTTTACTTTCATTACACTAATATGAGGAGTATTTTACTTTCATTACACTAATATGAGGAGTATTTTACTTTCATTACACTAATATGAGGAGTATTTTACTTTCATTACACT
>JAACJT020000032.1:7199948-7210090 GCA_009936485.2 Gymnarchus niloticus | reverse complement strand
TTTTACTTTCATTACACTAATATGAGGAGTATTCTACTTTCATTACTCTAATATGAGGAGTATTTTACTTTCATTACACTAATATGAGGAGTATTCTACTTTCATTACTCTAATATGAGGAGTATTTTACTTTCATTACTCTAATATGAAGAGTATTTTACTTTCATTACACTTGTGTGTTCCAGTGAGTGTGGCATGACTACAGTGCAGTCATTTCCTTTTCGCAACACTAAGGTGTCATAACTTATGCACTTCCTTTTATTCCAAATAATTTTACGGTTAACTGTATCCTGTTTATTCACAGCACATTTGGGTACTATAGATGCGTGGTATTCACAGATGTTAATGGGCAACTTCACCAGCTCTACAAACCAAAGATTTCAACCTGTGACCTTTTGAAATTGTTTTCCATATGACACCTTATTTCAGTTCCTGTATTGTAATAGAGACTCTAAACTCCTCTGCCTCCTGTATGTTTGTGTGATTGCTATGCCCAGAGAAGGAACATTTTCTCTGACAGAGGTACCTGGGATTCTGTTTTGCATTTCTTGTGTTTTTTTTATGCAACATAATGAACTCCAGAAAAGACTCAGGTTTTAAGGTGTAGATGGAACCAGGCAGGTCCATTACTGAAGCCTGGGCTGCAATTACATGTGCGTCTGTGAGTGTTAGTCAGGACCTGTCTTTGATGGCTTTCCGAGGCCGGCCACAGAATGTTGGACGAAATGGACCGCTCCTCCAGCATTCTGCTGGTTTGTTGTCAAGAATTAAGAGCTCAGACAGCTGCCAGGCAACTGTGGGACTGGATTGGTTCCATTCAATAGTCCAGAGGGGTAAATGATACACCAGTGAGAGAGAGGCAGTGATGAGTCAGCATGTTTATCTGAATGTATGCCAAAGATAACCTGGGGGAAGGGAAAAACTGAACCTTCCAACCCCCAGCAGAACCCGTTGTCTATGTGTGTGTATGACGCCGTCAGATAACGGAAGTGTTTATGTGATTATGTGAACAACAAGATGACTTCAAAGTATATCACTGCTGTCGTATATATGGGTGGGTACTCAGTTTGCGGGGGGTGTTCAGTCTTGGAGCTTCTATATAAGGTTGGAAAATATCTGCAAAGCAAAACCTTAGAACCAGATGGGTGCAGAACTTCCAACTCTACAGCCTGAAAGGTAAATTACACTCGCTGTCTTTTATTACCCACAGTTCCTTTCTGACTTAAAATGCCTTTTTGTTCTGTGCTTCAGTGTTAATGCTAAGCTATTCTGTGTTTTCAACATACAAAATGATTAGTTGATTCAAGGTAATAATGATAGACCTCCACGAAAAACGGGCATGAATAAGTAACATGCAGCATATCTGTGTTACTGTTTGTTTCTGTCCCCTTCAATCATCTTCAAACACTCTGCCCGATAATACTTTTAACCATTTAAGCCATTTTTAATTATCTCATAAATCAGTGAATTTATCAGGATTTTTTGTAGTACAAATATCCAAATCACCAAATCCAACATATGATACATCTGTCTTGCTTATGTTGCTTTTTCTCAGCATCCTGTTCCTTCGCAGGATGCAGTGTGTCTATATTTTCCTGTGCCTGAGCCTCTGTGCAGGTGGCTTTGGCAGCAGTCTTCTGAACAGACAGGTTGATTTTGGCCTGCACATCTACTCCAAACTGGCACCTGATTCTGGTTCTGACCCCTGCAAAAAAAATTTGGTATTTTCACCGTATGGAGTGTCCTCTGTTCTGGGAATGCTACAGCTAGGTGCTTCTGGTGAGACACTGACAATCCTGACCTCTAGGATGGGCTACTCTCTTCAAGGTGAGAACACTGAGGAACTCCTCTACCTCAAAGAAAGACTGTTCTATGGAGAATGTTCTATTAAGACCTCAGTTTGTACTCAGCAGAGTACCTGCAGGGAAATTCTGGCCCTCATCATTGTGCTCCATGCTCATTAATTATTCTGCGAAAACAGTACTTTTACGACGGGTTGGTGTCATATCTAAGGAGCTCCCTGCCTCATGAGATATGTTTTCCAAGCTCCAAGTAACTGCAACTGTGACTGGATAACCACTTCTTGAACATGCATCAATGAAAGAATAATGAGTATATATACAAAGTTATAGTTATTTTGCATGTATTCTTATTAACTGAAATCATAGCCAATTGTTTCATTTTACTGCTCAACAATATTCATAATCACTTGACCTTGCTACAACGAGTATTTTAGAAAGCTAACAGGTAGTAATTGAACAAATGAGACTTGAAAACCCGTGGTGGGTGGGAGTATCCTGAACTACCAATCAGTGCTGACTACTATGGATTTTGAAGCCTCATTTGTTCCATCACTACTGGCAGGTAAGAGTTAAATAATTATATTGAATCACACTTTCTTTTTTATATTACCCATTTGCTTTCTTCTATCTGCCTCCTTCACAACAATTCTCAGAGACCACATCCTTTGAAGAGCAACATGTCCTGCAGAGAGCACTGTTGAGTGAAGAGGCAATACAGACGGTCAGCACGATACTTATAGAACAAGGCATGGTTCTGCAGAAGGATTTCCTCCTGGCCCTTGACCGTGCCTTTCAGAGTACCCCATTACCAGTTGACTTCTCCAAGCCAGACAAGGCTTTGTCAGTTGCAAACAGGTGGATATCAGAGCAAACTAAAGGTGAGAATGAACCACATCTCATACCACTTAGTACCTGGGCCCCATGTATCCTACCACTGACTATGTTGCAGGGGTCTCCATCCCTCCTCCTGGTGAGCTAATCCCCTGAAACATTTGGATCCAGCCCAAATACCACACACCTGACCTAGTGCCCTCATAGCTCTTTATTTAGCTGCAGCAAGTGTTTTAAATTTTGGATTGGATCTTAGCTTTTCAGGGGCACTAATTAACTAGATCAGGTTTGTTATATTTGGGTTGGATCTAAGCTTTTCAGGATAGTAGCTCTCTAGAAGAAGTGCTGGAGACCCCTGGTATATTGCAATACAGCTTAAATACTGGAATAAAAGTCCTGTGGTAGGTGAATATACTTGCACTTCATAACACAGATCAGCAAATATTTATCATGGACCAGGACAAAAGTACCTTTAACGCCAAATAAAAGTTGAAAAAGGAACTCCAAGGCACATTTGTAGGAGTCAATGAGCTCCAGGGGAGTATCATATTTTCCTTTAACAAATCATCCTTGCTCAGCTTGAAGATAATTTTGGCACTTTTGGTATGAAAGTCCTTCTCAGAGAAAACCCTCACTTCCAGTGAAAGTAACTACGCATTCATTTTTGTCTAATCCCTGCTCTGAGAAATGATCTCTCACTTTCTGCATCTGCTTCTCACAGGGACAGTCCCTTCCTTTCTGCAACCCGGCACCCTCACCGAGGACAGCCGCCTGGTGCTGCTGAATTCCATTAACTTGAAGGGGCTCTGGAAGTTTCCCTTTGACCTCAAGTACACTCAGAGTCGGCCCTTTCTTTGTTCTGATGGGAGCTATGTTACGGTTCCCATGATGAGAAAGATCCAGCACTTCAACTGTGGTGAGAGGAAAATAAAATAGGAGAGAAGTGAGCTGTGTGTGTGTGTGTGTGTGTGGGGGGGGGGGAATGACTGTGAGAAAATGAGAATACATACTCTGATTAATCAAGCATTATTTAAGCAGCAGGTGCAATTATTTTGATTACTCAGAGTGATTTGAACACAATGATTTATCCTATCGGGATTGTCATTCATCATTTGAAATCTCCTATGGATAGTTAAAAAAAGAAAATTGCAGGAAACACTGATAATCCATAAACTGTGTAATATGGCAAAGCCCTGGCAAAAAGGAAGTGTTAAATACAAACCATCCATCCATCCATCCATCCATCCATCCATCCATCCATCCATTTTCCAACCACTAATCCAATACAGGATTACATGGAACTACTAACTAGCTAAATATTTAATTAGCAGAACCTGATCTGCAAGGAACTAGTAAGTCATCCAGTCCTTGGCTGTCAGGGACACCTGCAATACTAAACCAATTTCAGTAGCACTGACTTCACAATGACTGTCTTCTCCACAGGTCACTTTTCCACTGCAGGTGGGGTGGAGTACAATGTGGTGGAGTTGCCGTACTCGCATGACAACCTCAGCATGATTCTGGCAGCACCCAAAGAGCGGCACCACCCTCTGTCAGCTGTGACCAATGAGCTCTCTGTCCACATCCTCCAGGGGTGGAGAGCAGGTCTGAAAAAGTCCCGTATACAACTGTCCCTGCCAAGGTGAGGGGATGTTAGAGTATAGAGGCCCAATAACTGCATATCCAGAGGTTATATTGTCCATCAATGACTTCTTTCAGCTCAGCTGATTGTACTGTTAACTTTAGAAGTGTTTCTGCAACATCAGTGAAGAGAAGTCTTCCTCAGTGCTTCCAGAGGTCCTGGCAATCCTGGCATGGGTGCTGCTGAAGTGTGGTAAACCACTATTGTCTGGTGGCAGTAAAATCACTTTGTGTATGTCTGTCTACACATGCGGTCTGCAGGTTCAAGATAGGGTTGGATTTGGACCTGATGCACAGCCTCTCCAGTGAAGGCCTGGGGGATCTATTTAACCAGAAGAATGCCGACTTCTCACGCATCACCAGTGAGTGTTACAGGTGTTGCAGGCATGTTGCAGCAACTACCAAATGAAAATGTAGGTGCAATTATCCCAAAATTGGACTAAGCTGACATGCTTCACACCCACCTAACCTTACATGCTAACAACAGCATCTAGATTGTTTGGGGTCCTCATAATTCGGGCATCAAAGAATTGCTCTGCAAGGCCATATGGCAATTGTAAATTTTCTCTGAATTGACATTGATTTTTATGAAAGTGAAATCAGAGTCTGAGATAAAATTGTATTTACATTTATATGCCTTGTTGCTAGCAGAAGAATGTATTTTCTTTCCACTTCTGTCCATCATATTTTTGCAGCTATCAGCAGGTGGGGTAATCCTCTATCCCTCAGGCTATGAAAATCTGGCCTTTTGTGCTGTAGTATTGATATTTTCTACATTGTACCAATATTTTATCAAATGGGTTCACACTCTGTCTCTGTTTTGCCTAGCTAAAGAACGGCTATACGTGTCCAAGGTGCTGCAGAGTGTGAAGGTTGAGGTGAATGAGGAGGGAACTAAAGGCTCCTCTGCCACAGGTATGGATTACACATGCACCCCACACCCATCCTTGGCTCCCACCCCGAATATACAACGTTAGCCCTGAAAATAAAACACTTACGGGGGGAGGGCTGGTGATGAAAGACTGACACTTTTGGGTCAATCAATTATATGGTTCAATGAACACAGACAATGTGATGTAGGTACATATTATTTGGAATGAGTCAGAGCTCTGGGAAGCCAATGAAATCAACACATTTAAAATCTTCCCTTAGCCTGTTTCTACTCAAGGTCTACGTTCTTAATTATCATTATCTCTAAAATGATTCTCACATTTTAGCTGCAATCCTTTTCTCCCGGATGGCTGTTGAGGAGATAACTCTAGACAGATCATTCCTCTTTTTGGTTCAGAACGTGCCATCAGGTCAGTCGGTTTTTCTTTCTTGTCACTCCATCTATTTTATACATTTATTCCCTCCTCCCTGCATTTGTCACTTGGACCTTGTCATACCAGTGAGGCTTTATGAAAAAGCTAAGAAATGAAACCATGGAAAATATCATGGTAGAGTGTTTTGCAACATTTCTAGCAATGGGACAAGTGAGTCTTCAAGACCCATGGTGGGTTGGAGTATCCTGAACTGATGGCTATTGCCAGCATTGATTGGTTAGTTCAACATACTCATACTCCCACCCAACGTGGGTTTTGAAGCCTCATTTGTCCCATCACTAAACATTTCTGACTTGTGTCCTTGTCCCAGGTGCTATCCTGTTCATGGGTGAAGTCAACCAGCTTCAGTGAACTCAACCCCCAGAACCTTCTAGTGAAATGCAAATGTAGAAACAGAATGCTGTTATACTGTTGGAGGATGACACGGTCAGACAGCATGTCAGCGAAAAGGAGCAAATGATCAGATTTTGACTTGTGGACGAGTACATTTTTAAAACTAGAATATATGTGGTGGCTCAGTGGGTAGAACAGTTATCTCCTACCGCTTGGGTTGGGAGTTTGAATCCCACCTCCAGGTGTGTGTGTATACTTATATGTGGGCGAAGTTTGCATGTTCTTTCTGCCTCAGTTTTTTCCATTCAAAATTATACAACTTGTGGTTGTTATGAATTAAAGGATTTTTGCAGATTTGTAAAAAGCTCCAGACTTAGAGTCACTCTACATTATACTTAAAAGACATTACAGTAAATGCAGTTCAGGTTCAAAGCCTTACTGTCATATAATACAATGACATTCTTAACTGCATGCATCCTTCAGACTAGTGCCAGTAAATACCAGACATTAAATTAAACCTGCATGTTATAAAAAAGTGAGGACTGTATAGAGAAAACACAGGGATTGTGCTAAAGAAGACAAAAGCATTTTCAATCATTTAAATCTGATATTGTAACGTTTTCTTAATCTGTCGTAAGGGATATTAAAATGTTTTAATATTTTAATTAATTTACAGTACTGTGCCACAGTTTAAGGCCATTTATCCCAGCATTAACTGTATATTTGCTCAAAAAATACAATTTAACATTAGAATGCAGACAAGCAATAATACAAAAAGTAATAAAATAATTTTTGTTTTTCAGAATACTACTGATGTGTGCTTGTATGGCCTGTACAACCCAAGTTTAGTTCCCAATCCTCTCCTCAAAAGCATCCCAGCCATTTTGTGTATTTTTAATGTTCACCACCAGCTCTCTTAACTTGTGAACTTAAGTAGTTATTTCACTTTATGAGATATTGATTAGCCAAACAGGTTCACTCCTAGCTGAGCTGCACAAATACATGGGTATGATGGATGGTGACTGTAAATTCTGGGGTAACATGAAAAAATTTTGTGAAATATGTAAACTGACACACTTTGGCCAACATGAAGTCATAGTTTTACACCAACATGAACATGATTTAAACATAATTTTCTTGTCTGCCTATGACTTTTGCACAGTACTATATGTAATGGGCAATTTCATACTTTCTGTTGAAGACTTACCCTGTCAAAGCTTTTATATTTTTGTAATAAATCTATTTATTCAAAAATCAAATAATTAATTCAAAAAACAATGCTGGAGTCATATTAGTATCATGTAGTATATTGTAATGCACAGGCAGAAATATTTACCTTGACAAATGCCTATTATTGGGCTGTGTGAACCAACAATGACCCCTGTAGTCTCAAGAATGAACTACGTGCTATTCTTATTTCATTTGAGTTATGTTTATTCTTATTGCTGTAATTGCTGGCAGATTTTGATTAGTATTTGATTATTTAACAAGCCCAATCACACTAAATTCCCTTGTGCAATCACTGCTATTGTATCTGAAAGGCACTTCACCTTTATTGCCATGATGACACAGAATTGTCTTTTTCTAGTCATACAGATTTTCCCCTGCAGTTTAGCATTACCCACAACATTTAACAATACTGCATCACAAACTGTAGATGATAAATTCTTTCAGGTTTGGAAGATATTTCTGATATTAGACCATATTGTATGAATTGTGGGACTGCTGGTGCGGTTGAGTACACGTTAATTGTTCAAATTACTCAACTGATGATGCTTGTGAACGCTGGCTAGATTACATGTCGGGTTGCCCTGACAACCACGTAATCTCTATCCTTACACGACGTAGGCGAAGCTGGGTTTCCTTGGTAACACCGAACAGAAAAAACTGAGACGCTCGGGCATTTTCGGCAAATGAAACGCAACGCGCATGTGCAGAAGGTACATGACGCTTTCTGTCGTTCCTTTCCCTTTGGTGTTGGTAGTTGGAAACCTTTACCTGTACGTAACGCACCTTTGAAATGGTAACCCTTTCGGTTTCTAAAAGAGGTAAATATACTTAAAATATTAGCAAGCTCCTGGGGACGGTCTGTTGGACAGAAGGGAAACAAATCTGGGGGGGAGCAGCACAAGCAGAAACATACAAGATGGTAAGTGTGCTTATTGCACATAGGAAGAGTGTCTGTGAGTGATGTAGCGAGCTAGTGGTCAAAAACAGTTAGGGGTTAAACGTCGGTATCGGTAGAGATCTATGAATTCAGTGCACGAACATGCGTGGTTTGCTTGCAACATTTACCTAGGGGTCACTGTAAGAGTTACGAAACACAGCTAGCCTGTTAGCTGCTTGGTTAGCTAATGCTGAGTTGTCACACCCAGCCAGATATCTCGAACGGAAGGAATATGAAATGCCGGCATGGCTCTGACCGCACCGGAGAAACGTCCGGGTGTCATGTCGTAAACAGCCGTCCAGTCAAGATAGCCTGAGTAGCTAGCAGGAGTTTTGTAGCTAACGTTATGTCACCTTCGCTCAACGCTTTATACCTGTATCCCCACATGACTTACAAGCACTTCAACTATATATTGTATATAAATGACACAGTCTTGTCAGTTTGGAATTTTAGCGTTTATGTATCGACATACGTGGCCCTTTTTACGTCCCTTAAACGTGTATTTTAGGATAAGAAACTATTTTTTCCCAAGTTTAGGGTTAAAGCTATGGACACTTCGGCAGAACATTATAATATATGGACCGATATCCGTGTTCCGTATTCCGTGACCTGTGGGACCTGAAGCGTCTGTCGCTGCGCTAATGAATGACGTAATGAGCACGAATGGACCGGAATGCGGCTCCTATTCACCGGCGCCATGGTAACGCACGTTGGCGCGTGTTTTTTCGAACTGTCGAAGTACAGCTCCTTTCATCGGAACTTGAAGGTATTATGAACCTCTACCTCTGGTAGTGGTTGGGCTCTCATGACTGTGTGTTCACGCCTCCATTTAACTGTGTGGGGTGATTTATAGTTCGACAACTTAAGAATCTGTGCTCTTGTCTGGAAGGTTGTGGGCTCAGAATCCCATGGCTGGCAAGTTCCTTTGCCCCAACTGCTCCAGGGGTGTAGGATGCTGGCTGACCTTCTGCCCTTACCTGTATATGCGACATGTCTGTGTGACTTTATCTCATTGGGAGCAAGATGGTGTTTCCCTCCAGGGTTAAATAAAGTTACTCTATTCCAGAGTTTGTGGCCTACAACTTGACTGTGAATAAGTATTATTCAGATTGTGACATGCTCCCAATCGCATATCATAGGCCCCCTTGGTCATGTGTTTTACCTGATGGCACCCAACCTCCCTACACTTCACATTTCATAATCTGGACCTCTGTTCTGTTCCATTGTGTGAGAGACAGTAGTGTCCTTATGTGTCATGCTGTAATTGTAGTAATTTTTAGGGTCTATAAAGGCATAGTGATTCTGCTAATGAGAGAAGCTGTTCAGTCAGACTGGAATTAATGTGACGAAATACTGTTCAAAAAGACTTTCTGACTTTGGCTTATAAAGATTTCACTCCTGTTTGAAGGGTTGCTGTTTGGATTAAACTGTGATGTGTGTCTGGTGCTCTTATTCCTTTTTCTTTACTGCAGCCATTTATTTTGCAACTTGGCCTGTTTTTTCCTTCACCCTTAGCCATCTCTGTTTTTTTGTAGCCACCAAACCCTGGTTTTTAGGGCATGCACGCAGCCTGACCTGGCTATTTGCAGAAAAATCTTTTCCTGTGATTGGAAGTCGGTAGTGAGTGAACCAGGATTCATTATTTTTAAAAACCAAAGCCTGCATTAGTTTACTTTAATGGCCTTTCTGTTAAGTGATGAAAGTGTGGGTAGCTCGCAACCATAAGTAGGGCTGACTGACTTGAATACTGTGGAGATTTTGAACATCCGCAGGGTATTTGATTGGTTAAAACAGGTCAGACCATGGGCATTCGTACCATTTTTGTGTGCTGCTTAGGTAATTATTGGGTAAGCCTTCATAGTTTACATTGGTTATATTTGCTGTTTTGTGTCCCACTGAAGGTGTAAGGTTGACTGGCATTATGCTGCAGGGCTGTGCCCCAGGCATGGCAATCCAAACCACTCAGACTGTCGCCTCCCGGCGCGGTTTGACCTCGCCGCCCTAGTTAGGCTGGCCTTACCACTGAGGAGCCGGCTGCGCGAC
>JAACJT020000032.1:7145358-7199348 GCA_009936485.2 Gymnarchus niloticus | reverse complement strand
TGGGGGTGCGCCTTTTTTGGACTATTGTGTTTTTTTTTGGTCTTGGGGCCCCCGCAGGGGGTGGGTGGGCTGGAGGTTTACGTGGGGGGGGTGCCCCCCCCCCCCCCCCCCCAATCGGTACAGGATACATGCCTGGAGATGATACCTGGTAAGACATGGTGTAGCAGGGTTTCAACCATGACCATAATTGGAGCAGCAGCAATGGACCACTTAAGTGGTCTGACAGAGTTAACATCAGAACTACATTACCTTGGAAGAGTAGCCCAAGGCTGCATGCATTGGGTAAATAGTAATATTTCTTCAGTTTCTGCACCCTCATATTCTCTGTAACCTGGGAGTGAAAAACCAGTCACTATGTTTGACTTTCTGAGCGCTGTAAAAGAAACATGGAAGCAGATGTTTCATAAGCCTTGTCTGCTGATACATCCTAATGCGCAGTAACATGAGCCTTGCACTCTCACATGTGCAAGTGGTTTTCTCCAAAATTGTGGAAAAACTGCACTGCACAACTAAGGTGTCCACAGTTATAATTTTCTGTAAAGTGCTTGTGAGGTCATTTGCCTGGTCAGAAGCACCACCTTGGATCTTTTTCTGTAGGCGCAGTGCACTGACTTTGGGCTGTGTGAGTTTCATGTGGAAAAATATTAGGCAGGTCTTGCAGATACCTGACTGCAGTTCACTGTCCATTGTGGGCTGTGACATGGCATCATGCAATTCCAGGTTGGTGTCAGGATCTCTGATTCCTCCTTCCACCCCCCCCCCCACCCCGGTTGGCCCCACAGATGCGTTTCATGCTGTTGTTTAGCCGGCAAGGCAAGCTGCGTCTGCAGAAGTGGTACACGGCTGCTGCTGAGCGTGACAGGAAGAAAATGGTGCGAGAGCTCATGCAGGTGGTGCTGGCACGAAAACCCAAGATGTGCAGCTTCCTGGAATGGAGGGACCTTAAGATTGTCTATAAGAGGTGATGTGCTCTCAGTGTGTGCTCTGCACACATTCGTAACACAGAATAGCATAATCACTTAAATCAAATTCACTTAATTTATCCCGAGGGAAGTTATTATGCCAAAACTATCAAGATAAGATAAAAAAAAAAAATACAAAATTGTATAATAAAAGACAGTTCTAATAAAGTTACAACACAGTATACGTAACAAAGTGCCTATGTGCAGAGATGAAACGGTACCGTACAATACACCATGACTATAACTTAACCTTTACACATACAGAATAAAATAAACAGTCAATCAATACTCTTAAAAACCAGAGTTCAGAGTCAGGAAGCAGCAGGAGACACAGAAGGTAGCAAGAGGCTAGTGACTAGTGGGCCTGTGTTCCACGTTAACACAGGGCCTCTAGCATTAAAATTTGTATTTTCACTGTACATGTGCTGAAATTAGTTTCCTCATAGACCATAATGACTGCAATAATGTTCCTGACTGCACATTGAAAGGGTGTGTGTGTGTGTGGGGGGGGTGCAGAATACTGAATACAGCTTAAATCCCCCCCAGCTGTAAAGAAAGCTTAAAATTATACTGGTACATTCCAGTATTCTGATTTCTATCAGTAAGGCAGTCTGTCTAATGCATGTGTGTATGTATCTATTCCTGTACATCTCTGTATTTGTATATCCATGTGTTGTCAGATTGTGTAGGGGGAGGTTTATAAATTAGCTGCATTAAACAATCAGTGGAACTGGAAAGTTCTTAGCAAATAGAAAAGGTACCGGTATGTGTGTCAAGTCTCCCTCCTCCATCCACTAGGTATGCCAGCCTGTATTTCTGCTGTGCTGTGGAGGAGCAGGACAATGAGCTGGTTACCCTGGAGGTCATCCACCGCTTCGTGGAGCTGCTGGATAAGTACTTCGGCAGCGTGAGTCACTGGCTTCCCACCCACCCTTCTGCTTCCTCTCTCTCTTTCGCTGCTCTTCTATCCACTCATCCTTCCTTTCAGAATGAGGAGTCAGTCCATGTCGTGCCCCCCCAACCTGCACAAAATGAGTCTCACGTCCATCTCTCCAAGCAGCTCATTTAACTGTAACCTGTGATGTTCTTTAGTGTAGAATTGGCTTGGAAGTGGCAGTGAATGGATGTGGGAGAAACAGGGCAAAAAAAAAAAACTTAGCAGCCAGTTGTTCAAAAATTCTGGATTCAAGTACCACAGTGTGTCCCACAAAAAGCAGTAGTGGTTGGATAAATGAGGCTTCAAAAGCTGTGGTGGGTGGGAGTATCCCAGATGACCATGGATTTTGAAGCCTAGTTTGTCCCATCACTAGAAAGTAGACTACTCAGTTAGGCAGTTTTCGGTTGGCACAGAGCCATATTCTATTAGACAGACTTCTCACCTGACTATGTATAAAATGGCCACATCTTTTACTTTGCATTGTGAATCAGGGTAATGACGCGCGCATCCTGACACATACAGTAGTTGCGTCTCAGTATTACAGCTGCGCAGATTTCAGTGTCATGTTTTCCTCTTCCCGGCACCTCTAATCTTTTTGGGGCTGCTCGTCCTCCAGGTGTGTGAGCTGGATATCATCTTCAACTTTGAGAAGGCCTACTTCATCCTGGACGAGTTTCTCATGGGGGGTGAAATACAGGACACATCCAAGAAGAGTGTTTTAAAAGCCATCGAGCAGGCAGACCTGCTGCAGGAGGTATTTGGCCTTGGAAGTGTAATGGCTTGGCTGTGTGGGACTGTGTGCTTATTTGATCATAGTAGTGTTAGGCAATAGCATTTTAATTGTCAAAATTATATACCATATAGTTATGTTAGAGGAGCGAGATGTTGATGAATATAACTTTTTTTTTTTTTTTTTTTTCTCGCTTGTCTGTAATCTATATCGTCATCAATCACAGGAGGATGAGTCCCCAAGGAGTGTGCTGGAAGAGATGGGTCTGGCCTAATCTTCATCTTGAGTTGGGGGGCATGGGGTGATGGATCAGAGGGAGGGGTCTTCTGGTATTTTGGGGAGACCCCATCAAAAAGGCTGGAGAAGGAATTATATATGGCCTGTGTCAGAGACGCTGTTGTCCAACTACAGGACTCTCTGGGGAGGGGGAGAAAAGGGAAATTTTCGCATCTTTGACTTTGTTTTATTTTTGTGGAAATTGTGAATTTGGTTTTGTGATGTTTTGTGGAGTTAATTTGTGGGTTGGGTTGCTGTGTCTTCTGTGTGTAAAAACCAGAGCATATGCATAGACTAAGATTTTATTCATGTCCTCTTACCCTTGCATGTAAGAAGCGACCCTGTGGCAAAGATCAAGTCTAATCCCACGGAAGTGTTGTGTGGCCATCAGTGGCATCACTCCAACAGGGGGCATGTCACATGTTTCTCTGGCCTTTTCCCCAAAACAAAGTAGTAATGTAATGATGGCTTCAATCATTTCTCAGAAGTCAGCAGGTCAGTCCCTTTTGGGAGCAGGAGATAGGGAGAAGAAGCTTGCTGGAGGGTGACCTATTACCTTTAGAAGTTGGTGAGATATCCTTAAAATTTCCATGTTTTGTAATCCTACATTATCCATCCTTTTTTGCCTGTAATCTAATACTGCAGCGTTAGGGATGCAGAAGACCAAATACTCCAAAGCCACCGAACTTTTGAAATGTCGTAGTCTGGAGTGTGTGGAGCGGCTGAGATGGGCTGGCAGAGGCTGTCTGTCTGATACGGCATCTCGCAGCCTGGCATCTTTTTATCTTCTGTGGTCTTAACATGAGAAAAGCTTCCTGGGGAAATAGAGAGGATGAGGAAGCATTTTGATTTGTGGCAAATATGAAAGAGCCATGTACAAATCAAATTTTTTTTTTTTTTTTTTTTTTTTAATAAATGGAGGAAAGACATGAAAATACAAACTATGTATGAGCTTTTGTGGTGCTTGAAGACATGAGCCTTGGGGTACTGATGAGGTGTGTTAAAGCCACAGCCCATGTGTGGGTGAGAGCAGGCCAGTCTGCCACTCAGCTCCCTGCCTGAGTCAGTGTGATTATCTGGTTGTTTCTTCACTGGAGAACATGGTGGGGTGACATGTTCTGTGTCAATGTATCGGCTTGTGTATGGGGAAAAGTGTGCACATAATCCCGGGTTTTTGCGTGCGCCAGTCATTTAAAGCTCGTCGCCCCGGGCACATGTGTGAGCTCGTATAGTGTTTCTGTTTTCACACAGTAAATCAATGCTGAATTTCTTTCATGCTTTCTCACCTTGTCTTTGTGTCTCTTGTATTATGTCATAAGCTTTGCGAGTGGGTGCCTGTGTTACAGTAGTTGAGACGGCTGTGCATGAGGAGAAATTGGATTAAAGAATAAAGCAAGAGGAGTCAGAGTGGGAAAATGGGGAACCACCCAAGAGGAGAAAGTGATGTCTGGGACCCACATCCATACAGTATTCTGAACCAACACGCACCACACAGTCTTTCTGGGCATGTTTGTGTCTGTCTCACGTTGGTAAGAGGACCCCTGTGGGTCACGATACCATTGTCTGATTTTTTTTTTTTTTAACCAAACAAAAAACCTACCCATAAACTGGTCCTACTGTTTCCAATAATGAGTCTGTCCATCCATCCATTTTCCAAACCGCTTAATCCTAGTTGGGGTTATGGGGGGCCTAGAACCTATCCCAGGCAGCCTATGGCACACAACGAGTATCACGCTGAATGGGGTGCTAAACCATCACAGGGCACAGTCACACACTCATGCACCCAATTCCTATAACAAGTGACATCTAAAAATATACTAAAGGTCTGTTGTCCCTGATATTTCCCCCTCTCGTCCTCGCTCTGCTGGCACTCAAGCTGCACTCCACTCATTGAGTCCACCCTCAGTTCTTCACCATGAAGCTGATGAGGGGCTGGTTCAGTGGCTTACATCACAGATGGGTCTCTGAAATCATTGCCGCCCATCTCACGTGCCAGCCATAGTAATGGGATATGGTCTCCGTTAATGGGCTGAGGGTCCTTTCTTGATTTCTCTGAGCACATGGCTGCTGGTCCGCTTTGCATATTTTGCTGCTTCGTGGTGACATGCGGGTCCTGCTGTGGTGCGTGGTGGTGGATGACTCATCTCTCCAACATGTGACCTATCAATCACTCCTGTTATCACTTTCACTCCCTCTCTCTGTTGTTCTTTGGCCTGTGGATGTGGTGTGCTGGTCAAATCTCCTTTTTGTTTCCCTCTATCTTCCTTCCACACATTATGATGGGGATCTTTTGTAGCCCCGTCTCTCTGTAATTCACTTTGGGCCGTCTGCTGGGTTTCTTTTTGATAGTTAAACTGGAAAGGGTGAACGTGTGTGTCTGTGTCTGTGAAAGAGAGAGACTTTCTACTAATCTATGTGTGCATCGGTCTTTGTCTCAATACACACTTTCTTAATGTGTTTGGAAACGTCAGTGTGCTTTTTTCAGACTATCAGACAGTCACCACATGCTTTGTGGCTAGTTTTTACCTGTTTTCTCCTGTTGTGAATGAAAAGCTGTTTTCTCATGTAATAAGTACTAAGCCGGAGCCACAGGGGGAGTATCCCAGAACACAGACAATGACTGCTTGGAGCTTGGGGCACAGATTTCTTCGCAAAGCATATCAAACAAGGTTTTGATTCAGACTATTCTATTTTGGTGATCAGATGCCAGCGATTTAAAGCTAGGAGTTCTGTGGGATAAAGCACAAGTAAATATGAAGAAAATTAAATAATTATGAGTCTGCTAAAATGGTCTCCAGTTTCACTGTAGTGTTTAGGTCTAAGTGTAGCTGGTACAATGTACAAGCTGCATAGAGTACTGCTTACATATGAAATGAGGGGTGTGGCTCATTCTTTCTGAATATCAATCAGTAGTGTTTTTCTGTCACCAAATAAGCTTGTATCTTTCCAAAAAGGCATTAAAAAGCTGAATTTTAATAAAATAGTTGCTTTTATTTTTCTCTTTTAGCAAAACTAGTAATCGACATGCTTTTATTTACACACTGCAGACGCATGTTTATTAAATACTGTACAATTCACAATCTGGAAGTGACATCGACAGAATTTCCTTTTACAAGACTCAACATTTTTACTTGTGTATGCTAGTCATCTTCACAAGTTCTTTTTTTTAATTTTTTTTAAATGAGCAAATTTATTCAAAGCAACATGTTTTCCCACAGTTTTTTTTAGTTTTTAAGAGATGCAAGTACACACAGACGTGCAATCTATTTTACCCTTCCTCTCTCTCACTCACTCTAATCCCTCTCTCTCTTCACCCTTTTCTCCTTTCCCCTACTTTCTCCACTCTTCCACTTTCCATTCCCCAAGTTCTTTAAAAAAGAAAAAGAAAAAAACAGATATCCCAGTGACTTCCCAATTCATACATCACCCTCCATGTTTTCGTGTATTCTATGTTGGCGTAAAATGGCAAGAGAAATGGCAGAGCCTCTTGTGGTCACTTTCAGGGCACAAGTCAGAGAAAGGAAATGTAACCCCACATTAGCGGTAATCACGCTGCGTGGGCGTGTTAGTCCAGGATGTTATAGATGCCAGAAACATGAATAAAATAAACATGTAAGGAACATGCCTTGGTTTGGCTATGAGGACCGCCAAAGGGTCGTCCAAGCAACAGCACTTTGGAGTGAGAATGTACGGGTCATTCGCTCTGCGGTCGTCATGGCGGGGTCTTCATCTGGGGATTGTTGTTGCTGTGTTACATGAGCAGTTCTGCCATGTAAGTATTTTCTTTTTATCTTCTCATGGGCTATGTGCAAATGTTGTAAAAGATAACGGTTGGTGGTTTACCAAGCAGATGAACGAGCTGAGCCTGGAGGGAAGACATTGAGGTCACGTAGGAGAAAGCAGGGGCACTGGGGCAGACAGGGGCAGACAGAGAGAGGGCCAGCTTAATAAATACCCTATTACACTCCTACCTGAAGGACCACGCCCACCCCCACAGCCCTGTCTACCTTATAGAGCAAAATTCGTTGCCATGCTGCTTGGTCCGAATAGACCACCCCACCCCTTCCAACAAGAGAAGCAGTGCAGCCCTATGAGGAAGCAACACATAGCAGAGTGCCACAGGGAAGGCCAAGGGATGCTGCTCTTCCCTAAGTGTTAAAAGTGCACCCCCTGAACCTTTAGTGTTAAATTTTCAAGGTGCAACTTTTTCATAAGTGAGGATAAGGCAGTAGAACTCTTGTCTGGTCACAGCTTGCATTGATAACATTTTGTTTCTCATAAACCGCTGGAATGTATGAATGCTTTTTGCACCACTGTATGAAAAGAAGGTACACAAGTGTTTAATTTAAAAAAAGACAAACGGATCCTTAAAAAAACAGCTGTACATAAGTGACACTGATAAAAGTGTAACGAACATAAACAGACACTCTTAGGTCACAGAGCAATATGTTAATTCCTGGCACAAAAATGCTTGATTTAACATCTGAAATTGTATGAAATTATTTGATCTTCCTTCATTTGATACATGTGCATTTTATGCTCAGAGTAAAAACTGGCATTAATTTAGCAGGTTTTACTGCAGGGATGTCTGGGTGCATGTATGTGTCCTTCAGAGGGAGGGAGAAGCATTTGATTATCCGGGTCTATTTGGCACTCAACAAAAAGAAAAATCTGTAAACTTGTTCTCTTGCATTTCCTTTTTTTTAAACAAAAGTCAGTGCATGCAAGATGGAACTTGGGTCAGATATACCTGAACATCCGACCACCAGATTAGAATGGAGATTACGAAAACAAAATTCAAAAAGGCCATATAATCAAGTAATCAAATCATCAAGTAATTCTCCTGTTTTCAATACAATACAAGAAAGTGGAAAAAAACAGAGCAATCTCTCCAGTTGTCTCACTTTCTCTCAGTCCTTCCTTATAGCGTTTTACCTCTCGGTTTTCTCTCCATTTTCAGTTATTACTGAAACAGTCTGCGTTTCAAGTACACCTTCTCAATGAAGTTCTCCAGCTCCTCATCACTATCCTGCTGCTGTCCTGTCAGGTCGTAGTAGCTGTCATCCTGGGAGACCACAGGGGCTGGACCGGGATAGTAGAGAGAGGGACGGAGGCGGGATGCCGACCGAGGTTTGGGAATGGGGGGGACCACGTAAGTCCGGGGATGGGGCAGGATGTAGTTAGGGATGTATGGGCCCTGAGGCCGTGCGGGGCGCTTCCTGGGGCGGGACTGGGCCCAGGGCCGGTACCTGCGCTTTGGAACATCAAACTCATGGTCCATAGTGTTCCCCAGCAGCTCGTCAAGGGACAGTGCCGGCTTCGTGTAGTAGCGTGATTTTGGCTTTGGGAGCGGGAAATACACAGGGTAGTATGCACGGTATGGTTTCTGATAGAATGGATATGAAGGGTAGGCAAGGAACTGCTTCTGAGGTTTGGACCAGAAATCTTGCTTCCATGGTTTAGCTTTTCCCTTCAGCCACTTGCCATAAGGGCTAAATGGTGGTGATTTAACAGTGGGCAAGTACCGGGAGGCTGGAGCTGGCGGTGGCACCAGGGGGCGGTAGCGGGGTGAGTTTTGTGGTGCGTCCTTCCTCTTCTTCTTCTTCTCCTCCACATCACTGATGATGTCAACAACGTCATCAGCAGGCAGGTGCAGCTTGCTGGAGATTTCAATCAGCTTGTCGATAGTCTGGGGGTCGATGTCATCCTCGTCATTCTCCTCCTCCTCTGACCGCTTGTCCTCCACTGCATTGCTGGCCAAGGCAGCCTTCCTCCTCTGATTGGCATAACTGGCTGCCTGCTTCTTCACCATGTACTGCAGGACACGATCTGAAGCAATGTCAGCAAGCCTTTCTTCCTCAGCCCGTGCTCTCTGGGCCTCAGCCTCCTGTCTTCTCACCTCCTCCTGCTCAGCCCGTGCTCGGGCCTCCTCCTCCTCCCGTGTCAGGAACTCCTCATCTCCATCATCCTCATCCTCTTCAAAGTCCCTCATGAAGTTCATCTGATTGAAGGTGGGCTGCATCTTCCTGCTCTTCTCTTCTTGCCATTTCAGCTTCTTCCCTGCCCTGGCAAGCTGCTGGTTGTACAGCTTATAACCCTTCAGTGGGGGCAGTATCTCATTATCCTGTAGGCCCAGGTCTATGTTTGGGAAGTATCCCCGGGCCTCCCTGCGAAGCACTAGCTCCCCTGTCTCCTTTGTCCCCACATCATGCCTCTGTAACTTCCCTAGCAGGGTCTGTAGATTCCTCATGGTCCCCTCTTGCTGTTCCTCCTCATTTCCCTCATTTTCCCTTGGCCTTCCCTCATTCTCTGTCTCTGTCTCTACATTCTCAAACCAGTCATCATTTGAGTCTTCTTTCTTCAGTTGCTCTTCCCCCTGTTCCCCTGTTCCTTGCCTGCTTTTCCCATCCTCTTCACCTCCTTTAGGTGGTCTATCCTCCTTTGCAGTTGTGGCAGGTGGGCCAGGCACAATATGGTTACTCAGACCTCGCAGGACTCCTTGCACATCCCTTTCTGCTTCAACCTTGTCATCCTCCACCTTCTGCACTGGCCGGGAAATGGTTTTGAGCAGAGCAACTGCGAGGGTCCTGGGATCCACATCGTTTAGGAGCTCCTCCTCTGGCATTGTCTGGATCAGGTTCACCTCATTCTCCCACCCTTCTCCAGCTGCAGCCTGCACTGCCTGCTTTGGGACAGCCGTTGCATCACTGTTCCTGTCCACAACCACAGGGATGGCGATCGTGAGGCGGTATGCTACACCGTACAACAGGAGCAGCAGGATCGGGGCTCGGGACGTGAGCTGGCACAGGGTCATGACCAATCAGAGTGAAGAATGAGGACAGGGGGTGGGATTGAAGCACCTGACAGAGACACACACACACACACACAGAGTCATACAGCATCTACCTTTCCCCAAGGAAAAGCAACAGACCCAGAGTTAAATATGACTGGTTATAACCTGCCACTTTGAACATCAATGGAAAACTCATCTTATTTAGTACTAGCTACTGATTTATTGTGCTCAATTTCGCTGTATTTCATAACTTAAAAGCCTAATTATTAACGCAGTCCATGCGCGCGGACAAAAGGCATCTTCAAAAAAAAACTGCAACAGTACTTATGGGTAACAATACCAATGTGGTATTCGATTTATTTCCAGACCTCGTTCTGTGTGTAGTTTAAAATTATATAAGGAATAAGACAATCACACCAATAACGTGACAGTGTGACGTTTCCATGGCGTTTCACATTCTAGGCTTTTGCCTTACGCTGTAATCGGTACAGAACGCATGTCCGCGCGTTTGCCTATACAGATCAACCCAGGAAATTTATCGGTCACCTAATATATTACAATTAGTAAATTTACACTACTAATCAATAATGACGACGTGGGATATTTTCACCCTCCACCATATTTGTATTTCTCCGTAATAGAAAGTATACTTCGACGATGAAGTTCAACACAGTTACTTGTTGAGTGTTTCAACAAACAAAACTGATACAATTCACCAAGAGTACTCCAAATAAAACAACATCAGGAACATATTGGTATTCTGCCACGTTAAAAGAGTCTTTTTTTATAAGGAAACGCATTATACCGCTTCGAATACCAACGTAGAACGCTGAAAATACACGTATTTCCAACTAAATACAGAAACTACAAAAAGGAGCCACTACAGATCAGTGACCTATATGTATCGAATATGTCATTGTACAATATCTTGCCGTATCAGCATGTCTGTCTTTTCTGTCACGGATGTTCAGAGCCAAATGGTCCGTTCACTTATACAATAGCTTTTGGCAAAAATCACATATGATGCCTGGGCTGCTCTGATTTCAGATCGTTTAGAAGATCGTTTAGGTGACTTCAAATAAGAAAAACGTCCCACCGTCGGCCTTTGATTCTTCAAACACTCATCTGTTTTGTTATCATTATAAATGTAGCTAGCGTCCATCCCTCTTTCTGCTCGAAGCCTGGACGTCTCGAAGAACGGTCATCGATCTCCAGTTATTCTACCCTATGATTCGCGGGTGCCCTTCAACTTCTTGAGACCACGCTCACGTCGAGCTTTTCGCATCAAAGTGATTTTTTCATCTTCTTTTAATATTGCCTTCCACCCTATTAATGTTACGTCTGTCAGCGCTGGATGCCACTAAAACCCACCAGAACGTTGCGTCATTTTACAGATTAAAGCGCTGAAGTTATGCCTACTCGTGTTATACGTTATCTCACTTTCAAGTAGTGCTTCTTTACTTTTGCCGATAAATTCATCGCCAGCAGTATGATTCTCTCCGTGAACATGAGCGATCTGTTCGCATCAGGAGTTACAGAATCACACCTTGTCGATAATACCAGCGGCGGACCCACCCCGTTGTATCTGTTGCTTTATTGTGCTTATTTTCTCTACGTTTTTCTCCTAATTTCGCCCAGTCGGTTCCTATTTGTTTTTAGTTTTCTTTCTATCATAGTTAATCAGCAACGCGCTTCAGGAAAATCAACTGGCACGTGTCACTTACTAGAGCATTAATAACTTCACCCGTCTTAACACTTTACATCAACAGCAAAATGTTCTGCTGCAACAAAAGCTAATTATTGCATTACTATAAACATGCGTTTTCTTACCTGATATCCTAAGTTGGTAAGCGCACAATGTTTGTAAAATTTCAGTTTTTCTTTTTCGTTTCTTCTTAAACTGTTGATAAGTTGTTATATTTGCTTTCCTTTGAATTTCTAGTGTTTATTAACAACCGAATGCATTTTATTCTGTAGAAACTACTTCATGTGTTCGCATTGTTGCGTGTCATTCACAAAGTGAAAGAACAATTTCGCCAGTGCTGCGCTGGAGAGTATTTTTCAGAACCACGGCCAGCTCCACTTCGACGCATTTATACCCCGTAGACCCACGTGACCCGACATTAGCGTCCCCCATTGACGTCAGCTCTTCCATTGATAAGAATTTTCGTGTCAGAAACGAACCCCTAGTCTTCGCTACGCTGCAGTGCCCTGATGAATGAACGGAAACAGGATGAATGAAATACTATTTTTTTCATTGAAGGAAGAAAAGGGAGGGGAAATATACCGAGATGGCAGATGTTTTTAAACATGTTGAAAGTAGCCGTTTAATCCTTCTGGCACCCTCCCCTTCTGTCTTTGGTCGGTTGCCGAATTATAATTAAAATGTGACATTAATTATCAAAAATGTGATTACGTGACATGGGTAACTGGGAGAACTAGAATCGCCTCTCACTCCACCTCCGAATACCCATACATGAGCATGTCCCCTCAGCCTCCGTCGTACTCTTCGCCCTATCGATCAGTGGGTTACCAGGGTGCCTCTAATCGGCACTCCAAGGGGCGCCAGTCCAGTGGAACGGCCATGACGCATACAGTTCAGCCTAGCTGCTCAATTTCCGCTCAATTTCCTGGCCTCCTTCAATTTTCTGCTCTTTGTCTCGCGCTGTCTCTAGCTCTCTACACACACACACACACACACCATCAGTCTCTCTCTTGTCAGCTTCGTTTTCTGTTCCTGACATTCTGTATAATACCCATTTCTGCTTGATTTCGCCTGGAGGTATTTCATTGATCAGGCACACGCCCACAGGTGGATAACTACAAGGGATACAGATTATACGACCTGAAATATCAATTCAAAAAATCGCACGCGTGCAGTCTTTTCTCATCCTCCTATGCTAAATAGGAATGAGCAAGCTTTTTGGAATAATCTATTTCTCCCTCGAGAACATTCTATATCGGGCGGGTCCCACTATTAAGAATAACTTGATTGAACTAATGTAACCTCCACTTTCAGATTTCATACTAATCGATCAGCCTGCATTTATTTATTAGAGCACATCACCGTCAAACCACACATTAAGAGTTCAGCAAGTAACCTTGGCAGTTCAGTCAATTCTGGGAGGATTTTAAGCAGTAAGTTAGAGAGTATATTTGATATTATAGTCGGATGTCGACGTTTGAAAAGCTATTTGGTTCTTCCCCTTTCTTTCAAATTAAATGGTCTTTAAAACATACAGTTTAACTAATGCAGAATGGAGTAGATGTTTGTGCACATTAACTTTCTGAATAAACAAAAACTAGTGTATCACTTGAATTGATTGGTAACAGTGCAGTCACCGAAGTGGTTAAAGAGTCGTGTTTTTTACATCGACTTCTTTGTATTAAGAAAACAGCAAACACACCTGACCGTCTCATGTATATAAATTTAATGAAACGGTGGGTAAAGCCTGAGTGTCTCAGTATATGTAAATTGAACCGGTTTTGGAATCACAACAAAACTCATCTTGTGTCCGCTGTTTGAGATTTGTATTAGTAATCCCCCTTGAGTAAAACTCACAATCCATAAATATTTTACAATTAACAAAAATACAAATAAATATCAATCTATAACAGTTCCAAAAAGCACGGCATTAAGCTTAAGCTTGCATTATAATCATAAGAACACTTGAATTCATGCCTGGGGAATGTATTGAATATGCTGTGAGATGTCATTTAGAGAAATCCTGTTTCTTGATTCACATATGCTGGAAACAGTGTCGACGTTGTTGACGTTGCTTGAGCTAAGCCTTCATTCCTTGTCATATAGCCTACGCAGGTTATATTAGAAAATAACAGAAGTCCTAAAGTAATTAATTTTAAATGGATTTTGGGCCAATTTTCATACTATGCTTGATTTGATTCAGAGTGCAACGTTTGTGTGTGCATGTGTGTGTGCGTGTGTGCGCGCATGATAGAGTGGGTGTTTGCGTGTGGCTGCATTGTTGCATGAGTAGCGATGGTTAATGGGGTGTTATAGAGGCCAGATTCTGATATAACGGCTTAGCATTCTCGTCTGCCACTCAGAATTCCAACTGATCAAGCCTTTCTATGCTTCCATTCCCAGTGTGACTCACCTCCTCCGTTCCAGCCCGTACACTTTTAACGGATAATGCTTGAAAATGCATTACAGAGAGAAAATAAAGTAGCGAAGGACGTCGTAGTGAAAAAATGTTGGAAGCAAACGCTCCATGGTATTAAGTCGGTATAACTCATCATCATTGTTTCTGCTATTCATTTTAATGCAGAATTTAGTAGTCGCAATTATAACATCCACGCCAAGTTGTCATCAGAGTAAGTTTAAGTGTTAAGGTGAAGAAAGGGGTAACATGTATATTTCTCTGTACTACTCTTACAGGATGAAATCAGAATATTGTGTTGAAACTAACGTGCACCTAACGATTAAAGAACTTTGAATAACCTTGTAGCAGAGATGCAGGTTAATGAAATCGACATAACCGCATGCCTTAGGAATCACACAATATGTACATATGGGGAAAATGTTTGACGTGATTAATCCTATCTTGCAATGTATTTTCCGCCTCGGATGGCGCTTAATGGCGTGTACGAGTCTCGCGCCTACACCACGCGGCTCAGGCTAGAGGTCTTCACTGCTGTTTAGGGGCCAGCTTTTACCCCGGTGATCCTAAGATGTGTTTTCGACACTGATAATCTCTAGCACAGCGACTTTGCAATTGCGACAGCTTATTTAAGTGCAATTATTATGATGTTATACATTTCATTCGTATAGTGCTCGCGAATAACAAGTTTAGTAAAATGACTTTCTTCGTTTGTAGTGGAACATGCAAATTGCAACAGTCACATTATCAACCTTGTAAAAGGTAGCACAGCGACCTTTTCTTAAAGAAAGAAAAATGCTCAAAGCTTGCTCGAGGAAACACACGCCTTTATTGCCATTACCCACGTATCATATGTGAAATATCGTGTTTATGGAATACCACAGAAATGACTTTAAGCCGTCGTTCATTCGCAGTTCCACCATAATCTTTTACGTTTGTATTTGTTTTTGCGTGCAGTCTGTAATGACCACTGACATTTTTTTTAATAAAACCATAATCTTTCAATGCGCATTGTTCAACATTCAAAATGTGGGAAATGCCCGTCGCCATCCTCCCGATTTCTACACTTCATTCATAAAACGACTGGGACCAGGGTGGTTGGCTGAGCTCGGCTACGTCACACTTTACGGCTTAAATTCCACTTAAGAATTTGTCTCATTCTTTCAGTGCCTTTTACGATTATTTTTCCTTTGGCATCTTTCTCGTACTTCCTTTTTACTGTGTCACGGAGCGTTTGTGTTTCTCGCATTTCCCTCACGCTTCCACGAAATGACACTTCCAAGCCACATTAAAAAAGCAAAACAGATGCTGACCCAGCTGGCGAAGTTAAAAGACGTGCTCTTATTCCACTGTCTACCCCCTGCCTACACATATCCAATGAACCCTCTATAACGAGACAGACTCTAATGAAGCACTATACACGTGCTTTCCGCTATGCCTCCGCCCCAGACTTTATTATAGACCGGATCGTTCGTATCTAGCCTATTGTAAGTATCGTTATGAAGCCAGTCTCCCTTGTTTAGCCTTCTGGCTCAGAACAACGCGCCGGAACCCTACGGGAACCAGCGACACCGTTGATGGATAACCTCCGAGTTCGGTTTCGAAGTGGAGATAATGAAGCGATGTAGATCAGTGGGCGATAGCAGCTCGGCGGTGGCGTTCCTCGCTATTAATCTTTCGCTCCCCCTCTTTCTTTTCGCCCCTCTCCTTTTCCCATATACTCTTAACAAACTGTAATCGTAAAAAAACACGCTTTTTCATAGCACGTACAATTCTGCAGACGAAGCAACAAGAATGGTGTAAAACACAAACGACATATAAATGAAGCAACACTGAGAGGCAAATTTATGTGAATTCACTATGCGTGCTTTGTGACTCTCGGCATTTTTCAGCTGCGGCTGGTGGCAACGTGTACCCCGGCTACTCCTATGAGTAAAAGTCATTTATTTATTCGAAGATTCTCGAGCAAAAACACGACACTCATTTCCGTGACTCCGGGATGTATACATGTCTCGAGTTGTCCTTCAGTTATACACTTGTGTGACTAAACGCGAACTCTGTACCTATCAAGTCGTATATACATTTTATTATTATTTCTAGCTTTTCATAGTTCACAGTGAAACGGAAATACGATCACCGGGAAGTGTCCATTTCAATCATTGGACGAAATTGTGCTTTTTTCGTCTAACTGCTATGTGGGTTTGGATCGCCTGTTAATTCGCCGGCAGCACATCGCCGGCGATCAGGGGCCGTTTTATTTCTGTCCTGAGGGACACAGATAAAGGCGACAAATTCAGTCGTTCTGACGCCAGATTACTCTGTGTTGTTCAACTCTGCGGGATATGCCCCTCGGCAAACTTTTAAAATCTCTGCCGCTACGTTGCGTGGTTTAATTTTAATAATAATAAAACAACAATAATTTGTATACGGTTTTGTGTCTGTTCAAAGTATCTCAGCAGGCACGTATTTACAGTACCAAATATTTCTAAAAAAATCTGTGCATTCCAGCAGAAAAAAGAAACAAACCAAATCCACGTCTGTTCTATTAATTTTATTTTTCTATACCCAATATGTTTACAGTTAATTGTTACAATGTATCATTCTTTCTTCAAGTTGTTCATTTTAAGACAGGAAAAAATGAAAGCCTATTCTTTTCATTTTGAATTTTGCCGTAAATGCAAAATAACATTTAGTTCTCTATTTCCATTTTGGACTCAAATTAAATTTAACTTTTGAGCAGTCCCACGACATCAGCAGTATTTAGTCCTACTGGCCAAAGGGGGAATGCAAGCAGATTTCCGCCTCTGAACTGTAGTCTGAAAATAAATTTAATTATTGTTTTTGTCTTAGTAACTGTTGCCAATCTCACTGGCTCTACCCTTTGAAAGGGTGCATTTTCAAAAAGTGACGCAGCCTTGTTTGACGCTTTAAAGCAGTCACTGATCTGAGGTGTCCAGTTTGGAGTTTTAGATGTTATATTAATGATCTCAGATTAATCAATTATAATTTGGAGATTTATTATTGATCAGATTGTTTTGTGATTGATTGTGATTATCCATGATTAATTACTATTCATAATGATCAGACTTTGCACAGTGAAAAATCATCTTTCATTTATACATGATTAGTAGGCTGTAGTTCATTGGTTAGGGTGTGTCTTTTAGGTCCAGATCATAATAGTCTATGTGAATGGTCATCACAGCCTTCCTGCTGCACTATTTTACTATTTATCCTATTTTATGGTTCTACAGCCTTGGTGTTTGACTGTGAGTTAAACTATATATAGGAGAATTAAAGTCCAAAAAAGACATTTAAAAAGTCTATAACTGTACCAGTCACCTCCTGGTGTGGGAATTTTTATTTTTCCATGATATTTGGAAAGAGTATCGGCCTACTAAATATAAATAATAATAAATAATTTATATAAAAATAATGTCCCCCTATGAGGATGGGGGGACTCAAGAGGCTAGATTAATCTAGGTTAATCTAGAATCTAGAAGTCCCATTAGCTGAAAACTTGTTTATACCCTAATCTGCATGGTCAGGTAAAAAGAATAATATTACACAAAATATCAGTTTATCTTGCTGTTTTAAAAAGGAATCTTCTTCACTTCAAGATGTGCTCAGTTTGCCCCAAACACTCCTCTGCTCTATAAAGTGTTCTTTTCTACTGAGAATTGTAATTTTATTGAGAACTAAATAGAAAACTGAATTAACAGGGACACAGTCCCTATGTGGTGAGAAAGGTAAGTTACATCTCCCACCATTCAGGTTACACTTGCACTGGCATCTGAGAAGGAAAACTTATGTCCACGAGATATGGTCTTGTCAACCAATACAAGTGCCATGTGTAAGAGCTGCAGAAACGAGGAGTGGGAAAATAGAGGCAGAGCAGCAGCTAACAGCATCCGCTGGATTGAGAGGCCCTGAAGGTACAGCCTGGCCTCTCCAGTGTAATTCTCGAAGCTTTACTCCAACTGCCACTACAGCAGAGTGCAAAATCACTGTGAATATCCACTGGTCGCCGAGTGGTGGCACGTTCCAAAGACAGGTTTTTAACCTTAGCATTACATGTCCTTAAACCTACAGAGAGTACAGACACAATGCTAGCCTGTAACAGACACTCCTCTAAATAAAGTTGTTGTCATTAAATGACCTGAGAAAGTCCCAATGTTTCTCACATGCAGTTCCATCTTGTAAACTTTGCTGAGATATGTGAAATTAATAAATGCACCTAATCACCAGGTCAGTGGGGAGAAATGGCCACTAGTGATCTTGATTTTTTATTTTAAAATTCTTGAGCTAATGTCAGCAGAAGTAATCAGCTGTATGAATTTTGTACTGGCCTCATTCATTGTCAATGCATTGTCCAAATTTGCATTGAAAGCTGGGGTGTTTGATTGCATAAGAGCACTCAGTTTACAAGGAAATTGATCTTTATGTTCAATGTTTCCAGTGTGAAAGTTTTTCATGTATAATATCTATGATAAAATATTGTATACTATAGATTGAATATCGGGATTTTGGTGATAAAAAGGTACCCATACAGTGGTTGCTCCTGGTTACTGCTTTCTTCTGTGAGTTTGCTTATGAATGGCTTACCTCCTTCGTGATCCCAGCCAATGTTTTATAGAGAAACAGATTATGAGTGACCTCAGAATTCCTCAGAAAGGGTCAGATTGAATAAGGCCATTTATCAATCACTTTTCAATAATTGTTTATCTAAGTAAAACGGCTTCAGTGATTCAGAATATATACCAGGAAAGACACCATGTAACAGTTCCTCACAATAGCATGACTTTGGCTTGTGAGAGAAATCTCAAATACACTTCCAAACCATCTATCATGTGAACAAGGTAGAAGCATATTCCCTGTGCCTCCCCAGTCTAAATCCACCCTGCAGTGGAATCTGTTAAACATGTCTGAGATGTCTACTGAATATCATAAAGGCATCTATGGTGTTTGAGCCAGCCTGCGGGCATCACATGAAGAATTATACATTCAAATACAAACTCAAATCTTAGATTTGCCCTGCTGTTTTTTACAGGAATTACCACATACACACTAACACAGCAACACGCACACAAACAAGCTCACCAGAAATACACAAAGACACTGCAGAACCTGCTAGAGAGGATAACTGAAGTGGGTGTCTGGGCTTCAAACGGGATATCCTGTGTCTGTTTCATAAGCAGAGATGATATGCCTCGTTCGACAATAGGAATGACTTCTTAATGGGGCTGGAGGAACTATCAGTCTTACAGCAGTTTATCCTGGATAGGGTCATAAGTGAGTCTAGACTCTATGTCAAGCAGTGCAGGGTGGAAGGCCTTTAACTCATAAAATTTAAATTTATTAAAAAATTATCTGATGAGGACTTATTTTTTTTTACTTTGCTATTGATAGAGAGGAAGGAGTTTGTGTGTTCTTTCAAAAAAAAAATGTAGTTGTATCTGAACAGGTTACATGCAATTCTGTCAGTCAAAGATTTTCGTACAATTGCCATGGTAACAGTTTTCCCAAGAAACCCAGCCTCCAACACCTATGTCTCCAGGTCTACACCTTACGGAATAGTATATATTCCTATTGAAAAACACTTTCTCGGGAGAACTTAAACCCAGTGTATTCGAGTAAACCATCCCAGTCCATGGAATCTTCACAAAGAGTATTTTGATATGAAGAGTCCATTTTAATCAATAACAGATGAAATCTTTGCAATGTAAATTACATTAGATCAATACAGCAACGTAATAACCAATGCAAACAAAAAAATTGTGTACAAAAAAGACTAGCAGTATAATTGGTAAGAGGCATACACAAAAATTGGAGAAAAACCATGCTCTTGTTCCTGCAAAACTGTTTTCTTTCATGACAATCCATAGAAATTTCAGCCCTGCCATGCTGATGTCTCCATTAATGACTGGTTAAATAAAATTATAGAAGAATTTCTTGCATGCTATTTATGAATTTTCCTTTTCATAATGACCTCAAGTATCAGTTAATATCACAATGCAAAATCATAGTTCAGTTCACATGCCCAATTATTTCTCTATTTTGGAAGAGGTTTCTCCGGAAGGATCTAGAGTTAACAGTCTAAATGGAAAGTGTTTGTGTTTTCAGTCTACAGTCCATACAGGCTTTGGAATGCACTTCCATTTAACATCAGGTCATCGCCAAACATTTCTACTTTTAAATCTCCTTCAAAGACGCACTTTGATTCTCTAGCTTTTATAACACCCCAATGTTGTTTTTTGTTAGATCTGTCTGTGTAGTTTTGTCCTCTATTTCCATCTTAATTATTTATTTGTTTTTTATTTATTGTATTGTACAGCACTTTGGTGCAATCATGTGTAGCTTTTAAATGTGCTTTATAAATGAATTGATTGATTGATTGATTGATTGATTGATTGATTGATAATATTCCGCTGCTTTATAGCCTGCTGTGCTGTATACACTGTGAATTTAAAATCCAATGCCCAGGGAACAAACTAGTAACTTTCAATTTAGCAAATACTTCTAAACCAGCCTGAATTTGTGTATTTTGATTTCAGTACAGTCTTTTAATGCATATGAATGTCACTCTGTGAGTTCAGTTAAGCACTACCACGACTAATCTATTTCAAATAAGCTAGCCCTGTGACCTTTTTCCACTCCAACACCCCAGTCCAGATTCCCTGTTAGAATGGAAAAATAAATAAATCCAGCCAAGCTTCTCCATAATTTTCCGTCAACTTGAATGAAATAACAAGGCCACGCTCTCTGTATCCTGCTATCACCCTACTGTTTTGGAGGTCAGAGAACCAGCGACCTCTGACTAGCCGTGAATCACAACAGAGGTTGGAACAAAGGAAGTGACTGAGAACAAACAGAAGACCTTTGCAAAACATGACATAGAGTGAGTAGTCTGTATGAGACCACAGTCTCCACCTTGGAATGTACCTCATGTTTCTAGCCTGGTTGGTCATGCATATAATTGTGATATATGTGCATTACTGGGTTTCCACTGCTGTTGAAGGAGGTAGAGCCGCAAGCTATGCTAATGAATATTCATGAGCAGGAGGGCTTGGAATGTATTTTGATTTAGATTGGTTATAACAATTCCAGGCAGACTGATGTAATGATTGGAATCAGAACCAGGCAAGTGAGGGCCTCACTGCTAATGAATATTCATGAGCACCCGCCTTCACCGGAACTGAACAACCCAGCGACACAGCCTTGCATGTACGAGGCAGGGAGTCAGACATCTTGTTTCCACTGATACAGTATGTTTTCATTCTTGGCGCTGCTGTGTGCAAGCAATATGTGATGTTGCTGTTAAACAAGATGTAAGGCATGAACTGGTGTCATCAATGCTATGAGGCCTGCACAACAAATAAATTAAATGAAAATGGCTTTCAAAACCCACATAACCTAGAAATTAAATATATACTGTAAGTGCATCTATTATTTTCAAAAAGAATTTAACTCAACACAGCCTATGTTGTTTATTTTAACCAGGTAAGGAAGAGGTTCTAACGGGTTCATTAAAGTGACCGGTTTACAGTTCAACCCAATATTGTATTTCTGTTCACCATCAAAATCCTGAGAAAGTGGAGACTGAAGTCTAAGCACATCTAAATGTTTATGAACCCCTGTTTCTACAAAATAATTTACTAGTACACAATTTTAAAACCCAATGGCAGTGGTTAAAAGCTAACAATAGCAGTAATTTATTAGGTTTCGCAGGCAATCAACCGGTTTTGAGGTATCGTGGATCTTCACATTCCAACAGGTGCAGACAGTTGATACCAGCTGAGACATAAACAGTACATAAAAATAAAATTTCACAATAAGAGAATGTGTGAACTGTGTAATTGCCATTCACCGGTTGTAGATTATGACAATAAGCCAAATTTCATTTTGCATACAATTCTTTTTTTTTTTTTAACATTTGTGTTGACACTTTACGGATGCCAGTGAAAAATTGTTAGACCATGATGTAAACTGTCAAAATAGATCAAATAAAAAAATCTATCACCATAATAAAAACTTCATGATTTTTGTGAAGTTCTGCTATTTGGCCTTTAATAGCCTCTTAATTCAGACACAATCGTATAATATTAAAGCCGTTACTAAAATGTGCAGATAAATCAAGCTTACATCACACCAGACTACAATTATTTTAATAAAAGTACAACAGAAGCAGGACGCATAATTTCCGTAGAAAAATTGCAAACAATTATTATATAGCTTCCCATATATTAAATGAATATAACGATGCTATTATGGAATCAACTAAAGAGCTAAATAAAGCTTGCATTAATCTAAATACTAATGCAATAGCCTATTTGTGGCATACAGTTACAACAATACCTAAATACGTCATGATGGCTGAAAAATAACGTTTGTCCAATACAGGAAGCCATTTTATGCAGAGGTTATCACTATAGAGGCAGGTACATTTTTCGAATGGAGAAAATTTTTGTGTGAAAGATATATGTAATAGATACATTTTATGTAATAAATACATTTTAAATTCTTGAACGTTAGTAAACGATCAAATAAGTAGCCGTAGCGTGTGTGTTTTCAAATAGCCCGAAGGCAAAAGGTGCAAATATATTTTTGGATGGACATCCGATTCAGGATCAAGTTTGAGTGAAAATGAAAGAAAATGTATAAATGAGAAACTCGAGAAGTGCATGAGCCAGACTCGAGCTGCTGTCCGGTCTGAATAAACGCAAGTGAATCGGATACACACACGCGTTCGTGCGATACCCCAGAGCAAACGCACTAGAGTCCTCCAAAACTCCTTGAAGAAATGAAAATTGTTATCGGTTATCAGCGCTGCACCCAACTGGAAGGGAAGTAATTTGAAAGACGCTTTAAACGGGGTAATTTGACGGCGTGACTCATCCAAGACACCCGCAGCGACTAGCCTCGGATCCACGCAAAAGAGAGGGAGGCAAAATCTGTGTCTGTGTATCAGGGAAGGGGTAAAGAGAGTTTGCAAGCGCTCGGCCGTGTAAGATAAAAGTATTTAAATGAGACACAAGATATGGCATTGTTGTATTATATGCACCTGACCTTTCATGCTGAAATGTCAGGGGGTATTTCTCCCTTTTCTGACAAAAATACCCGTTGCGGTACCAGGTTTCTCAAATGTCCGGAAATGGGTGCCGGCCGTCGCCTGTGATTTTTTTATTCCGCTCGACCCAATAAGTTTGGAGAGAACGATTATGCCCGATGGGCCGGTTGTTCTGCGCTTCCGCCCGTCATAGTTCGGCCCCCGTGAAGACGCAGTCGTGGCTAATCGACAAGAATGGACCGTGTGACTCACAGACACGACTGCTATCCAGGGCGGTGGGCTGGGTCGGTACGCCAGCAAAGCCTTCTTACCTTCCAGAGCCCCAGTGGAGACAAACATTCCCATGTATCCAGCTCAGTACTTCAGATTTTTTCCCATACTTCCTGTTCATGATATTATCAGGTTTTTGTGGCATACTCAATGTTCATGGTACTATATTAGTGACAAATCTGTCCAGACATGATGAACATACAATAATATTCAATTGTACTGGGTCTATGTTCTCTTTGCTTTCCTGTCTTTTCAGTCCTGTCCTCAATTTCTACCTCTTTCTTTCATCTGAAGGACAACTACACACTGCTCAAGTACAAGAATAAAAAAGTTCTGATAAAAATGACGCTGAATCTCTTTCTCACCATATTACAGCAAAACCCGTCAATGATTATCTCTCATGCCACAGGCCATTTGAACTAATTAGCAAGTTACTGTATGGTGCTTATTGCACAATTATTTACTCTCCCTTGTTTATTTTACATTTCATTAAGTCTTACCCAAGTGCATCTTCTTAGTGTCAGAAAGTAGTTTTTCATATTTTGCACATGTTTTTGGCAGTTTGGAAAATGAGAGGATAGTTTGATGGATGTCTCTGTCTTTTCCTGGCTTTTCGATTCCTTATCGAAGATGTATTTTTTAATGCTTTATGTCATTCATCTCTAAATGCACTGAAGAAAAATGGAATTTGGTCAACTGTTTAATTGATGTATGAATTGAATGCAAAGGCATGGCTTCTCACTCTTCAGAGGATGCTAAATAAGTGGCATCCCAAAGGTTACCTACACTCTATAACCGTGTTTCAAATCTTGACCACACTGTACAGCTATGTTCAAAGCTCAACCAGACAACACGTTCCGAAGGTCAAGCACATTCTACAGCCATGTTCCATGGTGCCACCATTCTCTACTACTGTGTTCCACAGCTCTGCTTCTACCATTCTATGGTTCTGCCACTCTCTCCAGCCTTGTTCCACAGTTCACAGCTTCCTATACTTTACTCTGTTCTACACGTCATGCTTTACAGACCCAGAGTCAGTATCTCATTGGTGGTTGTCACCAAGGAAACGCATGCAACCTTTAAATTGCTTGATGCTCTTATGTTCCACATATTTTGGGAGAACGTAGGAGTGGGGAGCCCATTAAAAACCATCAAAGTAACTAACGTATTCATGAGTGAGTCCCTCTCTCTCCCTCTCACTCTGAGTCTTCCCAACTGAATGGCAATGTTGCTAATTTCATATGCTAATTAGTCTGCTTATCTGCTGGCAGCTGGCCAGCTAATGATCAAATAAACACAGTGCGATTCATGTTGACTGTGAGGATGAGACAGGACGACGGAACACACAGGCCCTGTTTTGCTAAGCAGCAGAGCACACTCTCTTGTGTTGGGGGGCAGGGTATCTAAAGTTTGTTTTAGATTATCCTTTTATACAACAATATTTCAAATGTTAGTCCTTTAAGCTTTTAGTAAGGGTTAAATGTTTTTTCAGGTAATTCATTTTATGTCTGCAGAAAACCTTGTAAAAGCCATCACCACGGTAATGCAAAGCTCTGAGGAACGTCATGAGTTGTCTATTCTGTTACCTAATTGCTGATTTAACTGCTTAATTGATGATTGACTGATATAATTAATGCGTCTCATTTTGAGAGCATCCACCATTTTACTGATCAGCCATTTCCAGGGGATTGGTGGGCATGCAATGGTGGGGATTCTAGTTGGCAAACCAGTCATTCTCCAGTATTGCCATGTGGAAAATGGAGCTTTTTGCTTCAGAGGCTAATAAGGGGTGATCAAAGTTGCTGAAGGACTGAAATAACTTGCTGCTGGCTATTCCTGGGTTAATAGATGCCTGCCCTAGGAGCTAAGCAGGTTGTCTCTCTTTGGTCCTCCTTAGTGATGGTTGGAATCATGGAAAGAGGTTTTTAATCAAAATCAACACATGCAGTTTTACATAGCCTTCCTTTTATATGTAAACCATATAAAGTGATGTACTGATGTAGTTGTCCAAGTCTCTCCTTCACATTTGACAGTCACTGACATTTCTTGTATATACGACCAATGTTTCTACTAGAAATGCTTACAGTTTCCTTCAGTAAGAACATCATTGTAGAAGGGCAAACAAAAAATACAGCAAAATTAAGAAAAATAAAGCAAATTTCTGGCTGCAGAACTTATACACAAAGGAGAAACCTGAATTAGGGGCACGGGGGAAAGAAAACTGTGATCACTTAACTGTTCAATGACATAGCGTAAAGCTGAGAATTTGCAGCTTAGGTGAAGGTGTGGTAACAAATTATCTCAATTTGCTCAACACAAACCATGACACTGTAAAAGGGAATACGCAGAATGACAAAGACATGAGTTAAACGAACTGTGAATGTTGGTTGACATTTCCTGGGAAATCTCCTACCAGGCAAGATTCGCTTATTGACTCCATACCTGACTTTAATCATCAGGACCAAACAGGGGCACCTGGGTGACAGTTAATATATGATAGACTGAGGCCATAGTGTGGTTGTGTTAGACATACACTTTTACTCATTAATGTCTAAATCTAAGCTGAAAATCTGCCACTAGAGAAAAGCAAATACAAGAAGACAGAAGTCATTTGTACAAGATGGCTGCTTGAACTTCAAATATATCATGAAGGGCAAACAGTGCATTTATATATCTAGAGAAAATCAATTTTTTAGCCAAATGGCTAAAGCTTAGAAAATAGAAATACATAGTCAGTTTTCCACATATAATGGAAAAAAATCTAAATATTTATTGATAAATGCAGCACTCTAAGATAGCATGTAGGGTTTAGCCACAGACGGTAAAACCACATTAAAAGCCTTTTTCAAAACTGCTATATTAAAAAAAAATTGAAGAGTGCACATAGCTGGGCAAGAAACCATTTGGGCACAGAATGACAGGTGACAGCAATGTAATAAATGAATGAATTCATATTTTGTACAGGTGTTTGTTGAAGAGGAACCAAAATGCCACAAATTGCAGTAGATTCCTTTTCTGAAGTCAATATGCTATATTCAGTCACGTTCAGTTCCATTCAGTTTATTTTTATACCGCTCTCTTCACGACGAGGCTGTGCCGCAGCTCTTCACATGGGCCACGGCAACAAGGTTACAAATAGACTTAAAACAATTCACGAGTGACAGCATCACACAAGGCTTGGAGGGCTCTCCATAATGCACTAATGAAAGGCGATGTGAATGACATGATGGGAGAATGACCAAGCCTGGGCAGTGAGCAGGACCATGCCCACGTGGGACCGGGGGAGGAATCGATATTTTATTATGGGTAAGGCTTAGATGCGGTTAACGGAACAGGTGGGACAAATAAAACCAGCAGAAAGCATTTTTTAGGCAGCTTAAAGAGCAAAAAGCAAAACTAACTGAAGTGCGGATCTCAGGGTGATGTTCAGGAGCATAGATGGACAGAGTGGGCGTCAGGGTTGACGGAGGTTTACCTGGCAGAGTGGGAAACAGACATTTACATTAGTAAGAAAAAGGGTAGAGGTGCAGTGAACTGGCATAATTGCTCTTGAGATGGCTGCACCCCCATTTAAGAGAGTGTTGTTATGTAGGAGATCTTAGCCACATTAGCCAAAAGTTTCAGATAGGCAGTAAAACATTGTTTTGAGGACATGGGAGAAGTGTTTGAGATTGTATTAATCATAGGCACCAATCAGCGTTCTGTGTTGGGCTAGTTTACGTTTCAGATCTATAAAATGACAAAGGATCTGTCAGACTTATCAGTTAAGAAGTAAATTAGGTGAACTGACTGATAGAATGAAAATAAGCTCTGTAGTAGCATAGCAGAAAATGAACTGGGGGGTGATGATGTTAAATCAGAAAGAGAAACAGAGTGAGGGAGACGTGGTCTATTCGATCTGATATGGACAAATTCGGAATGAAGGCAGGACTGTGTCTTACTACAAAAATGCAGGCTGTGTATGGGGAGATAACAGCGGCCTCTTCAGAGAAGGACCTGGGAATCCACATAGACTCCTCCACATCTACATTATGGTGCCTCAGTGAAACCTTCTGAAGAAAGTGAGTGTAGCGCTTGGATGTACCCTACAGTGTGCTCAGTCTGTGTGAAGGTGGGTCTCTCGGTTTGTCTAAAGTGGAAATATGACTCGTCTAGAAGGCCACTGCACAAATGCAATTCTCCCTGTGGAGAGCAGTGCCAGTCTGTATAGCATGCTCTACAATGACAGGTTGGAAGACATGAAACCATGGCATATAAACAGCTGAAAGCCAAAGAGATTGATGATTGTATCAGTATTTTCACTAATACGAGTACATGAGGTCATGAATGCAAACCAGTTGAGTATCAGTTTAGCTCTGAAGAGGAAAGTTGTTGAGGGTTTGTAATAACCTTCCTAGTACTTAAATCTTTAGTTACAGAATTTTTGTGACCATACCTTCCATCTGTTACATATATTTAATACTTGGCTGTCAATAACTATTCCTCAAGCCAGTTCTTCTAAGACTTTATTACCAGTGCTATACATTGCCTTGAATTTCTTAACTAACTTGACATTACTTAATGCTTCATAGAACAATATGCATTGTATTGATCCTATGTGGTGTAAGTCTAGCAAAGGGCACAATCTGGGCCAGTAGGGGGCAGTATAAATATTTCATTTCTTGAAATGCTTCTATGACGAGGAGGAATGTAAAAGGAATGTTCTGGTGATGTAGTAGATGTACAAACATTTAAAGACGTTGTTATAATGTCATAATTAATAACTAATAATATTCTGAATCGAAGTAACAACATTTTAGTAATTATGTTGTCACTTTTGAAGAGTCATCTCTAAAACACCCCTCCTCAGAAATGAGTCAATTGTACTTATTTTTGCAAAAGCTTCACACACATTCACAATAATTAAGCCACACATTGTGGAAAACTGCCTTTCACATTGTAGAAAACGCTGTTCTCTTGCAAATATTGGCAAACATAACAATGACAAATTCCAAGTCACATACATTTGAGTCTCTGGACTAGTTTCCAGAACTGATGGTAACCAGAGAACTTAGGTGAAAGTCAGCAAAACTGATTTAGAAATGCCATAGTTCAAGCCATGGCATTCTGGGCTTACTGTCATCTGCTTCTAAAAGACATTTAAACAAAATAGAGAAATATATCTCCCTGTAACCACTGCATATGCTTTTTAATATTATGTATAGCAGTTCTAAAATTATGTGTCTGGTCTATAAGGTAGCACCAGGACCAAGGTGTGTTAAAGGTTGAATCAAATCAGGTTTTCCAATGGACATGCTTCTAGGAGACTTCACGCAGATGATGAGCAGCTCTTGGAATCCATGGTCATGTTTCCCTTGGACCAAGCCGGGAACATGTATATGGTGACATGGGTTTCTGAAAGAATAATTCTTGTTTTTTATGACAGAGTCTGTGTGGCTACTGCAGTAAATGCCTTTTTAGGTTTGTGTTATGGTGTTTCACCATGAAAACATGTCCTCATAGATGCTTACATTTAGTACTTAGGTGAGATCCTGGGAAATGTCTACAAGGCACAGCAGAACATTAGTGCAAATTCATTTAGGAGCAACTTCCTTCTAGGCTGATTGTGCTTAGCCCTATTCTGCTTTTTTAAACCATGTTTTAAACAGTCACAGCAGTAAAAGTAACATAATGAATTAAGTGCTTGTGTAAGAAGCGCCTTTGCAAGCTGCCCAGAGAGCCAGGGGCCTGGCTCAGATGAGACTCCAGCCCCATCCGGGTTAAGTGCCTTCTTCAGGGAGGGAGGGAGCGAGGGGAGAGGGAGAGGGAGAGAGGGAGGGGTGACAATCCCTCCGGCTGGATGACTCACTTCTCTGCAGCCGCCTGGTGCGTCACTGGTGTGCGGCTGGAGGAGGCGATAGTGGAGAGGTCTCTGCATTTAATTACCTCCTGACAATTCACACGCGCACACACACAGACACACGCACACACACGGAACGCATGCATTCACACACACTGCATACATACAAGCTTGTTCACGAACACGCTGCAGACACATGAACTGACAAACATTAACATACAAGTATTCTCACACCCATATGCGCTAATATATACCGTGGACACGCAATCACACACACTGCCATACACACACGTACACACAGAACACAAAGGGTTATTTCAGCTGCCAATAAAACAGCTTATCAAAACATGTTGTCATGTGGAAATGCACCCAGAAATCTTCCCCCAATCTGAGCAGAATCTATTTAGTGCTTCTGAAATTGGATGTATGTCCATTATAAACCCAACAACCAGTCATTATGAACATTTAGCTCATAATTGTTTAGTTTGGTGGGGGGCGGGGGGGTTAGCTAATTCTAGAGAAGATGTTAATGCAAAAAGATAAAAGGAATAGTGAAAGAAATAGTCCTGCCCACTCCTCAATGTGACATTTTATTTGTCCTTTCAGATGCATTGATACCACTGGCTTTCTTCCTAAGGCATTGTCAGAGGAAGGTGAGTAGGTTTACTGAGGGTGATGGGTAGATTGATGCAAGAAAAGACCAATGAGAAAAACAGAAAGGTGAGTATGGTTAACAAACAGGAAAGGCTGTTGGCCATGGTCTGTGTGTATAGAAAGATAGGTAATGAAGATGTACATGGTCCTACAGGTATGGTCACATGGTTAAAGAGTAGATAGGAAAATGAAGATCACTGTTGGGGTGATCTTTCATTTTCTTCATTCTACCACAGCTAAACACAGTTGTGTGAAATATTCAATTCCCAGTCTTGTAGCCACAAGAAACAAAATGCTGGCTTTTGCATCTTCCCTGTGAATGACTGAATGCCCTGATCTTTATATAATGTTTCACGTTACATAATAAATTATAGAGACCAGTTTTGAGCTCAGTTACCAATGATTACTCTCAAAGTTCAATGGTAGAAGGAGTGAGCAGTGAAAGGCACAGCTGTATTTAAAGCTGTTAAGTACTGAGCATTAGGCAAGGTGACAATGTTCCCTGAGCTGTGTGACTATTTGGCTAAATCTGTCAGAAAATCATGCGGCATTTTTATATCTTCATCAATATTAATTTTTGATTTGGACCACACTATGAAGAACACTAGAAAACCTCAGGGGAGCGTAATTGCAGAATGAGTTGCTGAAAACCATCAGTTGCATAGAAAATAATTGGTGCAAAAAGGTATGGATCCTCAGGTCATCCAGGAGCACCAGGCAGTATATTAGGTGATGAGTGTGTTTAAGCTCATTCCAAGACTTCAGTGTTCCAGCTCAAGGTGAAAGTAGGTCTCCCAGTGATGTTATCAACCAGAGTCAAACAGGTCACAGGAAAAAGTATGACTTAAAAGTACTCATAATTTATGATGTTGCTGTATTTTATACAGAAACAAGCAGACTTGTGCGGTAAACTGTATTCTTCCCCTAAGGATAGTTTATGTTGTTTTTGAAATGTGGGGGACAACTATTCAAAATCACTCACTCAGATTTTTTCTCTAGAAGCAAGGCAGAGTGTTTTGAGCATAACGTGCAACTCTCTGGCATTATGAACACGTTGGCAATGCACTGCTCAACAATTATCTGGTGGGTGCTGGAGAGAAATGCAGCTAAGACGTCGGAGCAATCAGGAACAATTTTCTAAAATCTGTTTTGTTCCCATGTCTCTGCGCGGCAAGAGAGTAATTTGCCCAACCAACAGCATACAGGTGAAACATTAATATGAGATGAATGACTGTACTCTTTTTGTAATTTATTAAAAAAAAGTGCTTCCGGGAGGTGGGTTGGGGGGGGGGGGGTTGTGGATACAGCTTATTTAAGGAGGAAAGTAAATGTTTGTGAAAATTAGGAAAAATGTTAATGTAATTAGCAAAAGTGGGTGATGAGCATTTTAGCAACTGCAATGGCTAACAGATTCACCAAGGAAGACTCTGGATGAAGTTGGGCTAATTCTTGCATGCAGATCCTAAATAATAATTTCAGAATACAGCTTTCTGTATTGACATATTTGCATAATTATCACCACATGTTGGGCCCAATGTTAATTTAATATTTTTTCTTTTATGAATCAGTTCTACCAAATGCTTTCCTAGTGATAGTGCTGGACAGCACTTTTGTTCATTGCCACCATAAAAGCAGTCAGCCAGGGTGACACTGCAGAGCAGGGAAGTTCAGGAAGGTCAAGGCAGGGGCAGATCTAGGCATGGGTGAGACTGGCAGGTGCCCAGGGCTGCATGGCTATGGGGGTGCCGTGGGAAGCTTACAGTTGCGGCTGCAATGGATGGCCCATCCACCCTCCCCACCCTGGTTTTAATAATTTAATGTTACTTAAGTTTTTTTTTTTTTTTGTTCTCCGGGGGGGCACTTCAAATTGGTTTTGCCTGAGATGCCAAGTAAGCCAGAAGCACGACTGAGTCAAGGTCATAATCGGGATCTAGGAGGCAGGAAATGTCTGCCATTTCAAACAGAATGAGATCCAAACTGACCAACCAAGTAACTACTGCATAAACATATATGTATGCATACACATGCATCTATGCATATACTGTATTACTACGATAAAATTTTATTATTTAAACATTTTCACATGATATACAGAATCCTTCTGATATTGGTATGCCAAACGATGGCCAAGCCCTCTATATTGTATTATTAGCAATATGGATTTTATCTTAAATCCCTATTAAACATGCAAGTAATTAGTACAATGACTAAAACTCATTTAAAAACTGGATCACCAAATATGAACAAACAGACTTTTGATTAAAATCATTATGTATTAGACACCATTGTTTGATACAGACAGTTTTATTATAAAAATCAGGCATGATTATATTTACAGATACCAAGCAGTCTGCTGTTCTGGTGGCCCACAGCATGACGTGCCAGTTTTTCCTGGCATTCTTTAGTTTCGAGGTTCTGCTTTTGGACCCAAAGTGTGGGGCTCAGCATTTTATGTAAGGAGTTCTGCACTTTGATACTTTGATTTGAAAGATGCCTCGAAGCAATTGTCTACTTACAGAATCTACCATGGCTGTGGTCTGCGATGATATCAACCTCTGTTGTGTAAGGGTAGTTCAACAATGGTTTGTCACTCCCGCAGTATGTTGCACTGTTCTTCTTTTGTAAATTTTAGCCTTAGGGTTGAAGACCTGTGATAATCACTCGTATTTCAGCCATAGATGAAGGCCTGTGACCACTGCCCTCATCCCAGCCATGTGGGAAGACCTGTAATCATCACTTGTATTTCAGCCAAAGGCAAAGGCCTGTGACCACGCCCTCAACCCAGTCATAGGTGAAGGCCTGTGACCACCGCCCTCAACCCAGTCATAGGTGAAGGCCTGTGACCACCGCCCTCAACCCTGCCAAGGGTGAAACGGCTGATGAGAGAACAGCACAGTGTCACCAGGAAGGCATAAGAAACACAGAACAATTTATCACACGCTGGCTTGCAAATGAGGATATGAAGATGTGATGTTGATGAGAGTCGGTGGCCACATGCAGACTAATGGTGAGATCAGTAATGACGAACATTTTGCTTTTGGATCAATTTGTCTATTCCCATGTTTCTTTTGACTCTTTTTACTATGTGCCATATGTAGCAGTAGTATGTAGTTTTTTTAAAGATAACTCAATTTAAAAAAGGATGTCCATCCATCCATCCATTATTCTTCCAACTGCTTCCCCTAGTCAGAGTCATGGTTGGGGGGCTGGAGCCTATTCCAAGCAGCAGAGGCCACCATGCTAGGGTACACCCTGGACAGGATCCCACTGCATCACAGGGCACATACATGCTGACACTGACACACCCAACTGAGCAATTTAAAGATGTCAGTTAGCCTAATTTGCCTAACTGCAAATCTTTGGACTGTGGAAGGAAACCATCGTGCCCAGAGGAAACTCTCCAGACATGAGGAAATAATACAAACTGCAGACACACCAAGTAGAAATGGGATTTGAACCCCCCCAACTCTGGATGTGTGTCAATAAACAATGCTAATACAAGAGGACATGTTTGCTTAAATTCTTAAAATTGTTTTATTGGAGTAGGTTTATTTACATGACAAATTATGGTTATTATGCTGGGTTTGATTTATTGGTCTGCTTGATGGCTGTGGTCTATAATGAACTGCAACCCATGTAAGTTGCATATGACTTGTGTACCTGGAGCAGTTACAGGCATTTGCTACTAAATTTGTCATAGATTTGCAATGCAAGTGGTATTGAAAGGGTTAAAAAACTGATGCAAAAGGTCTAAAATCCAGATCCCTGGAGGGGACTGGTGTTGTAATCTTTGGTGAGGCATTTCTAATAAAACTGCCTTGTAAAATTCCTCTGAATGAGTAAAGGCACACATAGATAACTGGGGGTCCTGTAGAAACCAAGATTTAACCCATATTCAGTGCAAACTGGTTGTTTGATTGCCTTCAGTGGGCATTGCAATATATCTGGCAAACCCAAAGTCCCACAATTGCAGGCTACCACACACGTTGAAACACCTGGATGCTAAACTGCAGTGTATGAACTGACTTCCTTGGGTTTTGGAAAAAGCAACATTTTTCCACTCAGTCTAAATTAGTGATTATTCATCTGTAAAATAAACAACATGAGATGATGGCTTGGTTTTTCAATATTAAGAAAATATGTTGTAAGAAAAAAAACACTGCCATTAACAGAAAGGCTTTCGACAAACCGTTTTCTTTTCATTGTCCTGTTGTCAGTCCATAAGTAACATATGCATGCAAGATGTTTCATTTCAGCAGATATTTGGCAAGAAAGAGAAAAAGAAGAAGAAATGTGTGTTACTCTGTTATCCTGGTGTGTCACCTTTACTAGTATTACAAAGGCTTCGTCCTCAGGCATCCTAAGGAGACACTACTACATCTTTTTGTGACATGTCTCACCTTCTCCCATTCCCCCCTACCCACTCGCTCACTCTGTTTTCCACCCCCCCATCCTTTTTCCCTCATAATGAAGTTTCATGCCTGGAGTCTGGTTATTTGTTCACTAGACCATGAAAAAACTGAGGGAGAGAAAGAGAGAGAGAGAAAGCGAGAGAGAGTGGAAGGGAGAGAGAGATGGAGAGAGAGGAAGGGAAAGAAATGGAGAGAGAGACAGATGGGGGGAGGGAGGGAGAGAGAGAGAGGGAGAGAGAGTGGACATTTCAGGTGCAGCAGGGTCCAAGGTTTGTCGTAGAGCAGGGATTGTTTCCTGTGAGGACCAGTAACATCTGAGAAAGAAGACAGATTCTGTGCTGAATGGCTGCAGGGGAAATGCGTGTGTTGCTAACTGCAGTTTAAGCACCGCAGTCTACAAACACGACAACAGGACATTTCACATGTTCAGTGGGTCTTTGGCTGGGGCTCATTCCACAGCCCATAAAACCCCAAATGTGCTTCAGACACTTTATTTCAGGTGTTTTGTGCCAATGTAACATTCAGCAGCATTTGTTAAGATTCATAGGATTCAGGCCCATTCATAAGCAACCATGAACACTGGTGCCGTGTTACTGCAATAAGCACAAACCCTATACAGGATTACAGGAAATTTAACCTTTAGACGCGGCGTTTTCTGCTGCCTCTCTTATAATGCACTCTCATTTAAACTCTATACCACCCAAAGGGGGATTTTTCAAACTGGCAAAGTAAAGCTGCAATGGGGTTTATGTCCAGCCGTGACATTTTCTCCACTGAGAGAATGGTGAGCCACAGCTGACGATGACTGACAGTTGTACCACCACAATATCATCACATTGGAGCTCTGCTCGCAATTGAGAAAAAGACGGCTGCATTAACATCACTATTAGACGTACCTGTGTAAACACAAACTGCCTCCCTAGTGTAAATACTTCTAAAGCGAGCCTTCTTGTTATGATGTTAAGAATTTTGCTTATTTATCTTCATTAGTCTAACTGGTATTAGGGAACTGAAACAGCATGATTTGGAAGACACAGATGCTCCTTGTAACTCAAATATTTATGTTATACATATCTTTGTATATATTGCTTATGTTGTTCCAGAGAGCTGAGAAAATACCTTGAAAAATGGCCCTGAAATTGCAAAAATATTTCATGGGCTCACATGCAGGACACATTCAAAGGAAAGTCCCCTGTGTTTAGAGTTAGCTACTAATCCAGAGACTCCTGCATCTGGCAGAACTCAGAGGAGCCGAGTCACTAACTGGAACCACAAGCAAAGTGAAAAAGAAGCTGAGGGCTTTGGGTTTGTAAGGAAACATGAAACGGAGGGCTTTGGGTCTGTAAGAGAACAAATGAAGCTGAAGGCTTTGGGTCTGCAAGGAAACAAATGAAGCTAAGGGCTTTGGGTCTGTAAAAGAACATGGAGCTGAAGGCTTTGGGTCTGTAGGAGAACATGGAGCTGAAGGCTTTGGGTCTGTAAGGAAACAAATGAACCTGAAGGCATTGGGTCTGTAAGGAAACATAAAGCTGAAGGCTTTGGGTCTGTAAAAGAACATGGAGCTAAGGGCTTTGGGTCTGTAAGGAAACAAATGAATTCAGTATAGCAGTTTTCATACTGCGGTGGCAAATTAATAACACGAAAAAAACAGAGAAAGGTGATGCTAGGCAGGTTCAAGTGGCAGGCCAACTGAGGTGTAGACCTCTGCCTACGCAATACAAACTGTGCTCTCTCTGAAAGCCACTAAAGACCTACACAGTCATACTTTTGAGCTGTGAAATGGGCAGGCAGCTGGGGGGCGCCATGATTTGTCTGCAACCAGGCTCCCTGTAGGGTGTGGACAAATCACCCTGGCTCCTGGGTAATGTTTGGAACTGCCAAGGACCAGAAGTACATTGTGCAGCCACCTACTCAGTAAATCACATACACGCTCACATGCAACAACCACACACACACACACACAGTTTCCAATTTTCGGAGGCTATTATTTCTTCTGGGGCTCATGACATGTTTTAATATCCTCATTCATTGTCACATGCCTGTGTGACGCACACACATTAAGGCAAAAAATTCATACATATGGTATGTTCTTGAACAGCGACATCATGAACATAATTGCCTGTGAATGAAAGGCACCGAAAATGGCTGCTGAATGAAACAGAAACACTGGATGGTGTGTGTGTGTGGTGTGTGTGGGGTGGGCATTTAGAGCTTCAGTGTCTGAGGTATTTTTGTGGGAGGCAGCTATCTCTGCAACATACAGGAGAGGTCAGGTCATAACAGCCCATTCTTTCCTCTTGTTGTCTCCACCTGAGGACTGTCATTTCTGATTACAGTCAGCCACGTCACAAGCAGATTTACCGCGGTCGCTGGAATCTGGAGAGGAACAGGGATTGTGTGAAAGGGAGGGGAAGCTCTTTTATGGATTTGGCATAAACATCTGTGATGCGTGAGTCACCTATTTACGCTCGCCGAGCGGGCAGACTGAGCGCATGTGTGTGTGGGGGGGGTTCAAATCAGCTGTGGAGTGGGCCGCCGGCACATCCCCACATCGGTACCGGAACGCAACGTTTCAGACGGGCTCAGACACCATGCCCTGCTTTGCGCTCTCAGCTGTGTCTCCCAGCACAGCCCCCCCCCCCCCACACCACCCTTGTGACGTCACAGGGGTGTTGAGGCGATGCTGTGAGGGGGACGTCACCCAAGAGCTTGTGAGTTGCGGCTTTCAGGATTATTCGAGGGCTTGTCAGGATGGCTGCTGCATTATTGCTGAAAGTGACCTAATTAAATGGTAGATTAAACAGCCATTGGCGAGAAATTTCTCAGCTAAGAGTGCAAGACAAACGAGATCCCTGATTGGCTGCACTCTTCTACCCACGAGTGAACCATAGAGACCGCACCTCCTTGCCAGCACCCAGCGCCAGATGGCTTTCATGAAATTTCATTCAATTTTGCTTTTTTATCCAAATCTATTTGCAGGCAGATAGGCATTTAGAGAATGCCTAACTACAATGCATGCGGAGACACGCCTCCAAATGGTCACAGCCACGCGCATGGCAAGCAGGGGAACGTTCTCCCCCACCCGCGTGCGGCCCCTGCCTCACATGTACATGCCGACGGGAGCATGTGACCGTCGCCTGCTTTCATCTGATCGAAAGGTAGACTTTGATTGGCAGGATCAAAGAGGTCACACTGGGTTTAAGTGTGACTGAGGCATAAAGGGTGGGCGGGCAGTTGGGGGATGGCCCACATTATCTACACAAAGACAGGAACGAGGTAAATGTCACACGGGAGAGGAAGACTGAGCAGAAAAGGTCATAGAGAAAATGTGAATAGAAGGATCATCCAGCACATTGCACACTGTTGTTACAGCTGTAACAGGTACAACAGTGTAATAAACACTCACACACGTCATATCGCATAATGTATAAAACACACACATCAGACTGCTTATTATAATAGACACTCACAGATACATGTCACATGTAAGTGCAAGGTCAGGTTCTAAAATAACAGTCGCTGTTTAATGGGTGGTTAAGATTTTGTAGTGGTGATTTTATTGGCTATGTGGTGCATAGCAGGAATGGTTAAAGTTGCAAAAAGTGTTCCACTGGAAAGACTCATAAAGTGATCTATAAACAAAATGTGCATTCAGTGAACCCTGTAATGTTCCCTTAAGCAGATCATTTTGCTCTAATATATAAAATAGATATATAAATAGGTACATTACTTAAGATAAAAATGTTTGGTCATGCAAATGAATGTGATGGTGATTCACGGCTTATCCCCAGAGGCACGGGGCATAGCATGGAGGACATTCTGGATATACCTTGAGGAAATCCACACAGCTGCATGGAAAACATGCTAGGCTGATGCAGCTGAGGGCTAACGTCAAAGCATCCTCCTGGGAGGTGTGACAGACAAAGTCAACCAGCATAAATTTCAAAAAAGCTTACACAAAAGCAAAAGTAACGTGTAGGAGAAAAGCAATGAGATCTAAGTCTAACCTGGCAGGTGGCCTGCAAAGCTAGCAGCTGAACCCTTGCTGTGACCATACAGAGATAAAGTGCATCACTGTTTTGTTGCCGTTTAAACCTTTTTGGCCTGTTTTGCTCTATTGGACACTTCTTTGCACTGGACCTCCTCACTGTATAACACACTCTTCGCATCAATCACAACACATGCAAGCAGATGATCCACAGTTACACATACTGGTGGATCTGCAGTCAGATCAGCCATAACGACACGTTCCAAGGGATCAATCATCAAGGCATATTCCAGCAGATCAGTCATCATGACACATTCCAGCAGATCAGTCATCATGACACATTCTAAGGTGTCAGCCATCATGACACATTTGAGCATATTACAAAACATTCCAAGGGATCAGCCATTGTTACATATTCCAGAAGATCAGCCATTGCGACACATTCCAGGAGATCAGTCATCATTACACATTTGAGCAGATCAGTCATCACTCCACATGTCAGTGGATCAGTCATCATGACACATGTGAGAGAATCAGCTACCACGACACATTCCAGCAGATCAGTCACCACCGCATATCCGAGCGGAAAGTTTTCTCGAGGTGGTGTGATTAGTTAGTGATAAGCAGCTTTAACTGATATGACATCACATTGCAAAAAAAATTACATATACAACTATATATAATTATGTGGTTGACTGTTAGTACTATGATTAGGGATCACTGTGAGAGCTACACAGTGCAGGGTGGTGCCCCCACCCTGTCCGGTTACAATGGCATGCGTACTGATGTTGGTGCACCGTCACTGATGCTTTTTTCCTGCCATCGCAAGGCCAGCCTCGTCCCCAGTCACCCACAGCAACTCCGGTCAGGTGTGACGAATGATCTGAAGGACAGAGCCACACTGTGCCTGTGCATAGGAATTCTGGGAGAGCGATGTCACGATGGAGATGGAGAAAGTGGGTGTGGTTTTGGAGTGAGTGGGGGGAGGAGCTCAGCTGTGCCTGTGTGGGTTGGGCCAGAAAACAGGGTGCTTTTTCAGCGTGAGTCACCATCTTGAACACAGAAACTTGTGTTCCACGAAAGCTTGATTTGAATTAGCAGTTTACGTGGCATGACGGGGGGATGGGGATGTAAAACATTAATGGTTTTTGCAAAGCAGATTATCCACTGGGTAGTGAAGTTGTCTTTTTTTTTGATGCGTTTGACTGCAGTTTCATGAGCATCGATTTAGCGGTTGGGGGTAAAGAAACTATCAGTGGCTTTGAAATGTCAGATTATGTTGCCCGGGGGCTGGATTGTGAGCCGCAGGAGCGCACAGATGCTTCAGTTTGACATTTGAAAGCGTCTGTTGGTTTAGTCATTAACTGCAGCTGACTCAAGCCTCCACGGACAGCCCCCATAGGCTGACCTTGGGATTCGGCCACCACAAGAGCGTGGTCACAGAAAGAGGTCATCCAAGCAACTGAGGGGTCATCCAAATAACACAGGAGTAACTCAAACTGAGTCCTGGACTGACCAGCGGCGGTCTCACCTGCCCCCCATGAACAGAGTGAGGGAATGAGACAAAACTAATGCTCATCAACTGCATGGCTTAGATCACCTGACCAACCGCTGACTCATTCACAGCAATTGCTTTGCTCGGCTTTATTTTGCTTCTCTTTGTTTTCTTTTTTTTCCTGAACATATTGCTTCGAACATTTGAAATGTTTATTAGGATGTTTTACAGCAAACCCCCTTGCGGTTTACAATTTCAGATCTCCTCCATGGCGACATCAGGCTGACTGTGAAGGACCCCCCCCCCCCAAACCCACGCTCACCCCTATTCTGCAGGAGTTTGTGGCACTGCTCACTTGGTGCACACGACCGGAGCAGAACCAGAGTGGGCGTTGGGGCTCTTATTCATCTTTCTTCCCTCTGCTTTTGACTCATACCCCCTGGCCTTCGTAACTCCTGCTCACCCTGGGTCTCCGTATGAGAATTAGCATCATTTAATGTTTCTCTAATAGCTGCTGTACCCACCACCCCTCTGCCTAATGGCACTCGCTCTCCTCCATCACACACTTCCTGTAATTAAGTCCTGCAGTGAGTGTGCATGCTCACAACCCACGTTTTAACAATTAGGCTCTTCGCCTGTTTCTGTTAATTACTGTACACAGGGGATGGAGTCTGCTACTGGTCTGCCTGTTAGCAACACACTGTTGGCACAGTGGAGATCCTGGGGAAAAATGTGCGTGAGGGTAAACAAATGTGTGTGCGTGGGTGTGTGTGTGTGTGTGCGTGCGTGGGTGTGTGTGTGTGTGTGTGTGCGTGTGTGCGTGTGTGCGTGTGTGTGTGTGCATGTGTGTGTGTGTGCGTGTGTGTGTGTGTGCCATGTTTATATTATGTTGTGGTGACAAAATGTAACCAGGAAGTAATTAAACCTGATATTTTTACCCTGGGGGGACATTCGTCGTGTCTTCACAAAAGAACCAAAAAAGCCATCTTGCACTTTGTTGGGTTATTTATGGTTAAGGTTTGGGCTGGGTAAGGGTTAGGGATAGTTAGGATTAGGATTAGGCCCATATAAATGAATGGTAGTTCCCCACAAGGTTAGAAATACAAATATGTGTGTTTGTATGTGTGTGTGCGTGAGAGAGAGCCAGTAACATTCACACAGAAAGTGTCTGTTTACCAATATTTTTTCACAGCTGTAACAGGCAGAATCCTTTGAGAACCCGGATGTAACATTCATTGGTGACTAATGATAGCGATATTTCTGAAAAATTGGAATGGCTACCTACGGTCTCTATTTTTTACAACCAAACACAATTCTGGCATAGCCTATGGATACAACATCCACAAACTGATGCCTGTGAAGTGATAGCTGTTTCCTATGTAGATTCAGCCAGCCATTTACTGCCCATAGTGGCCAGGGCAAGACAGTGTTTGGCCACCACAGGAATCTGCATACACGCCAGAGGAGAGGCTCAAGGTTAAAGTGCCCCTTGTGGACAGCATGTTCTCACAGCACCCATTCCAGCCCACTGGCTTCCTCCTGCTTCTTGTCATTTTCCTGGTGATTACCTCCTCCGATCACCCCTTGTAATTTTCCTGGTGATTATCCCCCCCCCCCATTGCCCCTTGTAATTTTCCTAGTGATTATCCCACCTGATTGCCTGATGTTCTGTGTGCTGGAGATTATCCTCTACGGTCACCCTTTGTGATGGTCCTGGTGATTATTTCCCTGTGTTCGCCCCATGTCCTGGTGGAGTTGTGACGTGTTGCTGGCAGAGTAAGGAGTCACTCAGCAGCCAGCAAGCTGGACTTGGGCAGATGGAAATCACGACAAGATCCAGGAACCTCAGGCACACAGGTATGTGTGCGAGAACCATTTCTGCAGCCATTGCTCAGACCGGAGAGTCATGAATGACTGGTTATTATTGTTAACATCGTCACTGTCATCATAATCATCATCATCAGCATCACCACCGCCATCATCATCATCATCATCATCATCACTGGCAGCGACCGCAGTCTCTTGTCCTCCCCCTGCCGGAGACATGCGTCATATGGCTCGGTCCAATTCAAGCGGTGGCAGGGAGGAACCAGTTCTGAATGTAAAATAAAAAAGGTTGAATCACTCTGGCAGTCTTTCAGTCTCTCTCTCCCTCCCTCTCTTTTTCTCTATCCCCATCACTCTCCCTCCCTTCAAAAACGCTACCCCCACACGTAATGTTCATCCCTGTTATACAAAAAAACCTTCATCTCTCCTTATCTCAGTTCAGCAAATCTTCAGTGACTAAAGCACTTTTCTTCTTATTTGTCTTTTTGGCTGCACCCCCCTCCCCCCAAATCTCCACCTCCTCGCCTCCCGGCACCGAACACGCACCCCTCAAATGCTATTATTCTCATGACTCACAACACTGCGCTGCAATCCTGCGCCTGAGAAGTGACTCTGGGCCTCCACCCAGCGGACACTCTAAAAACTGCAGTTAATGAAAACGCTCTGAAAGTCAGAAAACCCAACCTTCGCTTTTTTCGGTCCAAACAGACAGGGGCGATTATTAAATAATATTAGAAAATATATTAACCAATTCAAGGTAAAATAAGATTTATCACAAGTATAATCTCTTTCTACATATAATTTTAACATGGCAAAAGACGCTGACTTCAAATGTCTGCAATTATTTTCAAAAACAAAACAAAACAAAACAAAAAACGTATAATATGTATAATGTAGTAATTCTGGTGCACAGAAAAACAATTCTAGAAGGGAAAGACTCGCAGTTGAAATAAGTCAAAAAAAAAAAAAACCTCGGAACATATTTTACGTTTTTTTATTATTATTTTAAGAAACAAAAAAGTTTAAATAATAAATATCAGCTCATTATATGTATATATATATACATGTATATATATATATATATATATCTTGCTGGTGTTTTATACTAAACGATTACTAATATGATGTATGTATGTTGAATAATATGTTTACATACATATACGAATTGTTTTATTAAAGAATTATTTGAGCATTTATGTATTTATTTATTTATTTATTTATTTGGAAAAAATATCAACCATTGAGATTTTAGCATGACCTACAAATAACGCCATCAACCGCCTGGTAGTTTTGGACCTTCCGTCCGTCAAGACAATTAATTATGTGAAATTCTAATCTTGCTTGTGATGGCAAAAAGAAAATTCGCATATCAGTCCAAACACAGGCGTTCATTGTACTATCGCTATCAGACTATTTTATAGTGTTTTGTGTAACAGTGAAACCCATGAGACCATACCCGTTCACTCTGCAGCTGTTGGGTGAGACGCAATTGAAGACACGGATTAACGGCTTTGTTTTTGTCCCGGAGGGCAGTGGTCGTCACGTCTGCTTCACATACCGTACAAACCCTGCAAGTTGGAACTCTTGTACTACCAAGTGTGGGTTTCACTTTGAGTAACGTTATCTCTGTGTTATGTACATATACAAAATATAACAAATAACTAACCATTATTAAATCGACAATGTGTAAAACTTTCTACGGAATTCAAATTCAATACGCTATGCTAAACAACTTAAACTGTAATATTATCTGGACAATTGTTTCGAGAAATTATCCTGGATGAGCAAGTAGATAACAGTCCTAGAGTTTAATTAAAACTTGTTTTCTATTTTCCTTTACATGGGAGATGGTGGTATTACAAACTGCTTCTGGATTTGGGATAACATCTGTCACTAACCTTCATGACCACCAAAATCTACTAAAAACCACCAGATATACTCCTCGGATAGGCTGTAGTTACATAGACGGGAAAAAAGGGAAGGAGCTTGTATGTAAAATCTAATATTTACCAGCTTTGTTCCTTGCATTATTACGACGAGAAGCGAAGCCTTCATTATATATTCCATTATAAAGAGTCCGCGCCAACTGTTATTACATATTAAAATGTTCAGACTTAAGAACCTATTCAAAATCCCCGTTCAGTACTCAGTATTTACTCTCTGTGGTAGGCTATTTATTTTTGTATCTCTTTAATCAGACTTTTCTCTAAAGACTTTAACGCACCATTGTTTGCTTTGAGATAGTCCAGCTATGCAAATTGTGTCACAGTCACGTCAAGGGCAAATACAAGGCTGTATCACCATTTTTAATTCAGTCGTTATGGACGGTTCATCCAAATTTCAAATTCGCAATCTTAGAACAAAGTCCCACCTAAGCCTTACACACATGGTCTCCAGTTGTTGAAATAAATCGTGTTACTAAACAATTTGTATTCTTTCAGAATCTTTGTCCATCTGTCTCTTACCCTCGTAAATGTTCTCCAGGAACAGCTACTACAGGAGTATGCCTGAAATTTCCTCAACACTGACTGTATGGCTCTCATTGAAGTTATTTTGCATCTCCCACATTGATCTACACATGTAAAGATACCATCAAAGATCTCCAAGTCTTCCCACAGGCTGTCCCAGGACGTGAATTGCCTGTTCTAAACATGGGAACATTAAGCATAGGTGGCACTCAACTGTAGGGGATTAAATGCATTGGAGTACATAGACTCAAAAAGCCAGCTCCTCAGGATTTAAAGGTTACACATAACTGGCTACAAAGGTTACCAGTCCAATAAAATGCCTCTTCTAGGAAAGTGGACGCAAAAGGCTATTTCAGCATCAAGCAGAATGTCCACCAAGTGCTCTCCTCATGTAGGACACCAAATAAGGCCCGGGTCTCCTGGTTTATGGCTCCTACCAGCCTCATTACAGGTTTCAGGTTGCAATGAAAGTGATGAAATCTCCTGGGTTCGCCATGTAATGAAAGAAAAAAATAAAGAAGCAAAAGAATTAAGGAAAGCACAAATGAAACGTGAAGGTAAGTGTTTTTTTTTAAAACAATACAGTAACTGAGACACATATGCCTTAAAAAATCTAATGCTGACCATCAAAGGATGCTCGGTCAGATGCCCAGAAGTTTAAATCTGACCAGCCTCACTCGGCCTGGGTTGTCAGTCCTTGCTATGCTCCTCGTGTGCACTGTGACACTAGGTAATAGTTGCAGTCTATACTTGTTGCTGAAGCTCTGGACCACACCAACCACACCTTGACCTCTCTTACAGGGACACACCTGCAAGCTCACAACAGCCAAGGTCTGTTTGTTGCTCACCACCAGCCTGCACTCTAGTGCCACTTTTGCAGAAGACAAGGTTGTTTTTTTCTCATGAGCACACTTCAACATCCTTAAATCTCAGAAGGAATGAAGCTGTTGTACCTATGAGTAAGGCACTTTGTCATCCTTGCTCTGGTACAAATCCAACTGAATGAATAGGAAATTGTACACCTAACTCACTTTGGATGATAGTGTCCACTGAGAAACCAAATAATGCTATGTAATCATCCCCATCAGCACTACAGTCGTCATGGTTACTTTTATGGGTGTATTTTTAAAATGGAAATGCTTTGTTCCCTCACATTCCCCACTTCCTCTTCCCTTTTCATGTTTCAGTCCTTTCACATTCCTGCCTCATGATCTCAACGCATCTGCCATATTTCTTCCTACATTGAAAGCCCACACACACACACAGTCATTAGCATCTGACCAAATTGTCCCACATCCCACCAGTTAGTTCTCATTTTGTGTCGTAGCACTATCGTGTGTGCAAGTGGTGCATCAGAGAATTGTTGTTCTAGTGTATATCCTCTGAGATGTCCATGACGTTCTCCAAAACAGCCCCCGTGACCGACTGCATATAATGCAGACACATACATGCAAACTCAAAAACACAAACAAGACACATAAAGACATAAGCAGATCACATACAATTAAACAACATTTAAAACAATAATGCTGATAAATCCATACTTTCTAACGGAAAGAATGGATCACAAGCCAACATGCTCTCAGAACACGGACTCCAGTTGTTCAAACAAATCGTTTAACTGTCTTTCTAAACCTGGCTCTTCTCCCCCAACGTCTGAAACCTGGAAACATTGCCATCCACTTTTGACAGTGACTCCAAGGTTCGTTTAATGTCGCAGGGCATGGACCAAAAATTAAAATAGTTAGTTAATAAGCTGTCAGAATCTTCAGCGTGCAATTTAGAATAGAGAGAGACCGAGAAAAGAAGGCAAGCCCTTTGTATACATATATATCTCAGTATAAATTACAGTGCCGAGTATACACAATGTACACTGCCAGTGCAAATCTGACATTATTTCCACTAATAGCACAATAACGATAACTAATCATCGTGTCAGTATATATATGATCTTGTTCTAATGTTTTATTTTCATGTATTTCACCAAGTAGCGTCGTTACAGACGAATCTGAAACGTCGGCCGAATTTTAAATAGATTCATTCCAGCGATGAACTGAACGGGCTTTCTTACATTCATTGGCTGTTATTTTCTCTTTGTTTCTGTCAATATCGTATACGGCTCAAGCACCAGTTTTGGCGTGTTAAAAGTGTAGGGTATAAAATTAATGTTAGGAGTTCGCAGGGTTAAAAATATTTGAATATCATTAGGGGGGAATGGGTGGTTAATCTGCAACTCAAAAATCTTATCTTTAATTTTTTAATCACTCTGCCAAGATACGAAATGCTGAAAAAATAAAGTATCCGAAATTAAAGTAATTTACACATTCAAAAAGATTTGGTGCGCTCAGATGAGCAGATGCTCCTTAACTCGCAGGACGTAGCTTTTCGTTGTGAGTTCTAGATCATGCGAGAAGAGGAACCGTTGCGCCCCAACTGATGAAGGAGAAGGGAAATGCATTTTTAGAAGAACCACCGACCTGGCATTCACTGATAACCGCACGGGCGGGGCGCACTTTGGAGAACGTCCCGGAGAAACAATGCTGATTTTAAAATATTGCATTTTGGAATTGGACTGACGGATCTTAAGCGTTTGCCCCGGAAGAACGTGCGTTAAAATGTCTCCAATAATAAAATACCCATAATAGTCTAGATATGTCGCAAAATCTATCAGTAATAGAAAGTTAATTGTTCCGTCAATAAATGCTTTGTATTGCTGAAATCTGCTCATTGAGTTTTGTTACCAAGGAGCCTATTCGGTGAGAAATGCATAGGCTATTCACCCCCGTTGTTTTATAGTTGTACAATACACATGAAAATTCATATTTAATAGTAAATGTAATTGGTATGCCATAGGCTGTGTAATTTTTTTTCAGATACTGATTTTTTACTCCTAGTTGCATGCAATGGACCAGTGAATTAATTATCAGCCAGCATCCACTTTAAATTACTGAATTCACCGAACAAAGATTATAAGATCTGGATCGTTAAACTAAGGTCTAGCACGGAAAAGGCCAATAACTGTTACCATCTAACAAGCGAACTGCTCAGTTTTATAGCCTTCTATTTTTCATTATGAATTAATTTGAGGGTGAAATCCACGTGACATGCTGTTAATCAACGTATCTGAATAGGCGTTCGGGAGCTACCGCATGATGCAGAACCGAGCTGGTATTTACACCTGATTCTATGAGCTTCTTTGTCCATCCACACCCCTCAGTTGATTGAAAAAAAAAAAACACAGCACTGGTTAGCATCTCAGGGCGCCTGCATCTTCCTTTCACTCGAGATGCATTGGATGTTTGCAGGTCACCCTGCATCTCCGTTTTCCAACCCTCTCTAACTTTTATGCCTGATTCGGGAGAGACGATGAGAAAAGGAATTGTATAATTAATATAACAAGCAATCAATAATAAGTATGTAAATATGTACCAGCATTATTACTGCAGTAAGTCGTGTTTTGACCCGATAACTGCCACTATGCACATGTCTATTCCGGGGGTGCCGATTACGCCTGCATCGCATTGTTTGCGCTGAGCGCCTCCTTGCTTTCATGATCCAGTTTATTTCGTCTGCTTAGGAAGCAAGCGATAATAACAACTGCCATAATTACTCTGGACCCGAACTTAATTTTAGCGAAAAAAAAAACTCATTGACATAATTATGGTTTATATAAATGGCAAAAGCAATATTTGTTAACAGGGTGAAACGCCTTAACTGTCCGTAACGGCTGCTGTGATAATAAGCTCCATTTACGGGCCGTTTTCCAGTGAAGTACAGGTCGTACTTCTAATGGAATACACGCGAATCGTGAATATCGCTTAACTCTTTTGCATATAAAACTCTTGGCTAATTTCAAGGAATAGGTAAACACCATAATCGGACCTGTACTCGTAAAGGTGAGGGAATAACACCATAATAAAGGGAAAGCACTTTCCACCCATCTCCGCTTGCTCTTCAATCGGTTATATTGCGGTTTGTGACGTCTAATCCATGATGATTGTTTCAGTATCACAAGGCGTCAAGCTGTGTGAGGGTCATTCTCGTAGAATGTCCTCCTTGTTGTTAGCCCCACGCCTGGTGGTGGTAACGATTCTTCGTTAAAATTTATCTGAGCTCAGCCCAGATGGCTTCCGGGCTTCAGATCAATGTCCACACGGGAATTAAAACATTACCATAGAGGATCAACCAGCGAATACAAAGTATTAACACCAGAGAAGTCGTCATTAACTATTTATATTGACCTGGGAATACTAACAATACACATGAGCCTATACATGTTACTGTCGTTATTCCCGTCAGCGTTGTTCTGGTCTCTGGCGGCTTGAACTTTTCTCTAGAAATGAGCCTTCCCAATCTGACTAGATGCCACGATTTATGGAATTAAATGTACATTGTGTACGTTTATTACACTACACGTGTCTCCAGGGGAGCTCTGGTGTGGGTCAGTCTCTTGGGAAAAGGGAAAAAAATGCAGAAGTCTGATAAGGAATAAACCCTCAGCACTTGCTAATTTATCTATGTGTAATATTTTACGTCAGCACATTATTATTATTATTAGGTTTTGTAAGATGTTTGGCAAGTTGCACAAACGGTATCAACCGCTAGAGGGTAGTGCAGTGTAAAGTAAAAAACAAGCTATTTCTCCTAGATGAATCATATTGGAAATTAAATGATACATTCTTTGCTAATTATAGAACAGGTACATTGGTATGTCGTATTTGCATATCCAATCTTGCTCATCATGAAACACACATAGATACAGCACACATACAGGTGAGATCAAAACTTTGGGTCAGAATGCAGGGTCAGCCATTCATCTGGTAGCCCTTGAGCTGATTAAATGCTTTTGCACATGGGCCGAACAGTGATATGGACACTTTGCTAGCCATGGGATTCCAACAGGAAACCTTCCGGTTATAGTCACAGTCACACACCGCCCACTGGTAAGTGATATACAGTAGATCTCATGCAAGTGTAAGATTCCTTACACTAAAAATTGTGTTTAACTGACATATGACACACCAAGATGACTAAAATAAAATTAAGGACTGTGTGAAAAGGAGACACCCTGAAGCCTTCTGGATCAGTACTGAACTGTTTCTATACCCTCTAGTACTCTGGTAAATTCAGCTCCTACATATACAATTGATCCATTTAAATTTTGTTGTGTTATTGATCAGAAAATATGTGCACATTTGCTTCTATCAGGAGTAAATGTAAATAGATCACTTCAATGACATTGCTAATGGAATTAGCATGCGCATAGGCATGCACTTCCGGTTAGGTTGGTGAGCTGTCTCAGCACTGATCTTTAACCCTTATCCATCAGCTAAACATAGCAAAAGTTCAGGTATCATTCCCACAGTCACTGTGGTTTTCCTGCCTTCACACCCCTCTGTGTCTTTTCTGCAAGTTTGTAGTTACCCCATATTCTCCTGGGTTCAAATGTACTCTTCAATGTCCCAGGAAAACTCCAGGAAGCATGGTTAATAGACAACAGACTGTGTACCAACCTCACACTTTGAAAAGCACTCCTTAGCTCAGCCCCCATTGCCAAGCCACTGAAGGCTGAAACCTTCGACCCCAGTGGAGAGATGGGTTTAGCAAAACTCTTCACCACCTTGTTACAAGCTGCTATACTGCTACCATGGAAAGCACCTCTTTGCCCTGTCAGAAGGGTGACAAGTTACAGCCTCCTGTTTGCCATATGCATTGTTTCCTAAAATAAACTGTAGGGTTTGAGGGGGAGAGTATAGGGCAATTTTGACCCTTCTGTGTTGATGATTACTGTCTTTGCATTTAGGGGTAAAGGCCTCAAGACTTTCCTACCAAAAGAGTTACTGGGAAAATATCAAAGATATCAAGAATCAAAAGAGAAATTAGTCAATGGAAAAAAACAGGTGAGACATACAGAGATATGCCAATGGATAATAATTATTTAGCTAAATTATGAGTCACAGCTGTGTTTCAACACCACAGAGACAGGTCACTGAAAAGAAATGGGGAAAGTATAGTATTATTTATGCAATATTGTCTGTGTAACATAACATACCTCTTCACACAATACTGGCATGTTTGCATATTCAAAATGCATACCATCTCATACAGGAGATTCTCATCATTAAAATGTACGGTCCAAAAAACCGGCGGGTCTCAAAATCCATGAAAACAAATCACAGACAAAGCCAACAAAACCAGAATACAAAAATCCAGAACTCACAGTTTGCACAGGAAACCAAAATCACAAAGAGAAAGGCTTAGAAGGGTGTCAAACATGCAATATCTCACACTGAGCCAAGGAAACTGAAGTGATTTCAAGAAATGGACTGATTACACACAGCTGTTGTTAATATTTAGGTGCTGAAGAACACCGGCATGTTGGGTGTTGCTGGCTGAATGTCTTCGTGGCAGGAGTTGGGTTTGACTGGCTTGGCATGGGCTTGACAGAACCCTACTCCCCAAGGGCGGCTCCTGAAGCCTGCGGTGGTTGACATGGAGATTGACCACATGGATGAGGAGCTGGGAGATTTGGCTGAAAATGATGGAAATCTATGAGTGACAACCAGAATGTCCTAGACAGGGATCCAGGACTCCTACTCTGGGCTGCAGGCCTCCCAATCCACCAGGTATTGGAGTCAACCACTGTGGTGCCGGGAGTTCAACAAGACACAGTGTAGGCACATTCGCCCCCAATGTCCAAAGGAGGAGGGGATCCACAGGAGCAGACAGTGGATGCATGAGACTGTAGAAAATGGACTTCAGTAGTCACACATGAAAGGATGGCGAGATCCTGTAATGTAAGTAACTGGGTCAATCTGACAGATTATCTTGAAATGGCTTTCCCTAGTTGGAAGGCATATTTTAATGTCATGAGTGGACAACCAAGCCCATTGCCCCGAGTGAAACAGCAGTGTCAGCAGTCTGTGAGTCACTTTTGCACCACCTATGGCTCACTGTACTTGGAAAATCTCCCACACTCACTTGCTCTTCCAATCATCCACCACTGGAACATTGTTGGCTTATACTTCCCAGGGAAGCAGTGGAGGCTGTTACCCTAGGACACACCGGAACAAGAAAGGGAGATCTTGGTATACACAGCCCATAGAAGATAGCAGCTCCATTTAGCTTGGGCTGATGAGCAGTACTGGCAAAGGAAGTGGCCTGTCTCCTGATTGAGATGTTTGGTTTCTCCATTGGGTTGAAGATTGAACCCTACAAAAAGACTTAGACACCCCAAGACACCTACAAAATTTCCTCCACAACCTTGATGTAAATTGAGGCCCTCTGTCTGACACTGTGTCTGCCAGGATCCTGAAGAACCTGAAGATCTGGTTGAACAGACATCTAGGTAACGATAATTAATAATGGGGCAATTACAATATGCAGTGGTCCAAAAACAGGCAGAAGGTTGGTGCACAAGAGGTTCAAGCAACAGGCCAAACAAATTCAAAATGCAATCCACATAACCAAAGTTCAGGCACAGGTTTCAAAATTCAGGAGGGCAAAACACAGAAATAGTAACCAAAACAGAGGCAGGGCAATTCGCATGCAATCCAGTCACAACACAAACCTATGAATAGGGTATCAAACACACAATACCTTGCAGTAAGGCATGGAAACTAGGGCAATTTAACAGAATAGTCGTATTACAAACAGCTGTTGTCAATATTCAGGTGATGAGAAATGTTGGCATGATGGGTGTGGGTGTCAACCTGGCAGGAGTTGGACTGGACTGGCTTGCTGTGGGCGTGACAGCTACATAAAGACCCAGCAACATTTCAGAATTTTTTCATACTTTATTTTCATTTGTAAATATTTTAAGTTCAAGTTGGCTTTATTAATACTTATTAATACTTGTATATTCACGTGTATAATGGCATGAGATAACAATTCCTAAGGACCACAGTGCATTAAGTAGACAATACATGTTACATATACAGTAACATGAGGTTACACTCAGTGCAATTGAAAAAGAACAATGTTTATTAAACTGTGCATAATTTAACTGACTGTCGGTTCCCTCATTGGAATCATAGTCAATTTTTTTTCTTGCATATGCCAGGTCTTGAAGATGCCATGGCCCGGATTTGCAATTGGCTATAGAAGAGAGAGATAATACTCCTGTAGTTATGTTCTGGTATTCAGGTCTGAATTTAAACTGTGATGAGAAGTTTTTAAAGCTTGACAGCTGAGTCCGCATCCATAAATGGGCCTGGAATAAACATAACCTTCAACTTTTTCCTTTGTAGAGATTCATCTCCTGTGATTGAGACATCAGCTGTAGTGTCAAACTATTCTGATTTTGCAACATTGCATTGTGGGATACATTGGCACAAAGGAAAACTTGAAAAACTCTTTCTGTGAAACCCACAATGTTTCCATCAGGTCTGTAAATGATCTCAAAATGAGGTTCAAAATTCTTCTTTGAACCCCTTCCTGAAAGAAGAGCTGTAAATTCGCAGTCTCTGGCACTGGAGGGCAAAACTAATTCATCGCAGTCTCAAGCTTCCCATCACTTTCTAAAGGGTGTCTGTGGGGGTCAGTGATATACCGCAAGGCTTCAGATTACAGAGCCTACGACTAATACAGAATTCGCTTTTCTCAGCGTTGTTTCTCCCTCTCTCTGTCTAGAGTAAAACCCCATAATCCCATTATACATAGACTTACATAGACACTCATAATTCATGATCCCTCCATGGAAATATCCCGGTACATACTCATAACGTATTGTTGTGTTGGAAGGTTGATAGGGGAGCCATTTTTACCATTACTTGATCAACTCCATCTTGTTAGGTGGGCATACAGAGATGAACAGTTCTTTGTACCAAAGCAGACTACAGAGTGGTTGGTGGGAGTACCCCAAACTATCAATCAATTCTGGCAATACTCCCACCCACTATGGGTTTTGAAACCTCAGTCGTCCCATCACTACCTGTACCCTTGTGTTTCTCTGTGATCCTGTGCTATTGTGTGCTTGCTCAATGTCTTCTGATTTTTTGTGCATTCTGTCGTGTGTGAAGGCAGCTTGCACTGGGGATGGCCTTACCTAGATGCCTGGGAATACAACAGAACAATTTACCTGGGCTTCTCACCCCCACCCTGACTGTGTGTGCTGATATTTACGTAGCAGTTTCCTTTAAAAAGCTCACCCAAGCTTGCTTTTAAGTATGTCTGAGTTTCTTTGCTTACGCCTATCTTGTTGTGTACTATTTGCTGCACCTCACTCTGCCGTGTCACACCTGACATATTTGACATTATAAAATGTCCAGAGGGCAGTCTTCCACCTTCTATTTTGAAGTTCAGCACCCTTTCAGGTCGATCTTTAGCACAATAGTCAGAAGTTCAGCTAATTGGTCATTATGCTCCCTGCCACCACATAGCCTCACTGCTTCAAATCTTATGGCCTTTGTTTTACTTTTTTAGGCACCACAGTACATATCTATCTAATGACTCCTCCTTTATTATGTTTATATAGGTTACTATGTAAGACACCTTAGATAACTCAAACATGGTAACTTTTAAGCTTTGGAACAAAACAACATTCAACTGCCATCACCTGAAACATCATTGATCCAACTTACTGCTGTCACATAACACCGAATGCCAGGTTTGGCATGATTTTCTGGAGGCTTATTCATAACAAACAAAAATAATTTATGGAATGATAGGATATAGCAGAATGGTGGGTGGAAAGACTTGCTCACCCGATACTTTTATGTAAAGTCCATGTTTTAAAACCAGCATGGTACCTGCTGCAGTTTAACCTAGCCACTGGGGGTGCGCAAGCCAGTGTATTCTTTAGTGTCGCTCCCAAGCCTGGATAAATGCGGAGGGTTATGTCAGGAAGAGCATCCAGTGTAAAATTTTTGCCAAATCAAATATGCAGACAACAAAACAGATTTCCATACCGGATCGGTTGAGGCCTGGGTTAACAACGACCTCCACTAGCAGTGTCAGGCAACAGGGTGCTGGTGGAAAGTGGGCTACTGTTGGCCGAAGAAGAAGGAAAGGGGGAAGGTTAGGAGAGTGGAAGTGAGGGTAGGAACTTTAAATGTTGGCAGCATGACTGGTAAAGGGAGAGAGCTAGCTGATATGATGGAGAGAAGGAAGGTTGATACATTGTGCGTGCAAGAAACCAGATGGAAGGGGAGTAA
>JAACJT020000032.1:7119823-7143217 GCA_009936485.2 Gymnarchus niloticus | reverse complement strand
TGCCGTCCCCTCCTCCTTTTGCCTTCAACCTTTCCCAATGGAACTGCCAGGCAAGAGGAAAACAGGAAGGCCAAAGAGGAGGTTTATGGATGTAGTGAGAGAGGACATATGGTTGGTGGGTGTGACAGAGCGGGATGAGGAGGACGGGAAGAGATGGCGAAGGTTGATCCGCTGTGGCGACCCCTGATGGGAGCAGCCGAAAGGGAATGATGATGATGGTACCTGCTGCAATTTAAGAGTAATGTTATTCACCCCATGTTGATTTTTTTTTCTTTTTAATTTGGCACTTGCCAAGATGTTGTCATTTAATCGAAGCATGCTAGCACACAAATGGAAAATAGAAGCTTACTGATGCCGACTTTAAATCTGAAAATGTTTATGAGAAAGCTGTGCATGGCCCTCCCTGAGTCACCAGGACATGAATGGAAAGTAGATGTTTATTGATGCTGACTTTGAATTTGGAGATGTTTACGAGATAGCTGTGGGGATGCTTACGAGCCTAGCCCTCAGTAAAGTGCAGAACCCATCGACCAGTGTGTGATTTTTGATTTGTTTACTACTTGATTGAAGATCTTTCACTTGTAACCATTCCTGCAAATCTGCCTTCCTTCATCGGGTTATTATCAAGATTACAGAATGACAGGTAAGTTTATCTACACTGCACATTTTAACATAAATATCAAAAATGTCTAAAAAGGACCACGGCCAAGTAAAAAATACATCTGTTCAGGATGTTGGCTGCAGGACCTGGCTGTCAGGAACTCCAATACCACTCCTTTTTGTTCAAAGAAAATCAAGTTTGATACATTCTCGTCTTGGATTGAAGCTCCAACGATTGTTGTTCACTAGACCCCATTAATTCACATTCTATGACACTTCCTGTATCTATGAAATATTAATTCATGGGTTTAAAGACACAAATCCAAGGCACTCTTTTCATGTACTGGTTCAGCTATACCTTTATTCTGACCTTTAAAGGCTTTAGGGATTGGGGTGTTTTTGAAGGTTGTAAAGCTTGGTATGAGTAGAATGTTTATTTGGGATTTTTCAGATGTCCAGGTGAAGAGGTGCCAGAAGCAGTATCCATGGCTACATCAGGTCACACTCCACTACGCATTGCTTAGAGTACCCCTTTACCAGCTCTGCCCCCAATGTGTCACAGCAGAAGTTGGCCAGCAGCTCCCAGAGAGGTGGAGCCAGGAACATCTGGCACACAACATGGCCAGTCAGGCAGTGAGCATAGTGGTCTAAGTGTGCCAGGATCTGTTGGCGCACCAGTGCTGGCACCTTGCCAAAGACATCAATGGTGAGGCAGTGGCAGCCGTGGTTGAGAGGCACATGGAATGGGGTGGAGCACATGGTTAGAACGGAGGGTGTGGTTACATTATCTGCCATCCAGTCAATATCCTGCTGCAGCAGCAGTGCTACATTTTCAGGCAAAGGCCTGAAGGGCTGTCAGTCCTGCACAATGGTGCCATTAGACAGGATGTCCCATACAGTGTCAGTACTCAGGAAGAGCCGCTTCACTTCCTCGCAGCCAAGTCTCACAGGATGGCCCATCTCCAGTGCCCCTACTTGTGACCTCAGATCACTTAGTCGCTGCCTTAGGTCCTCAGCCTGGAAACTAAAATAAAGTATTCCCTGCAAAGAAAATAAATCAAGAAATCAAAATGAATTCAGCCATCCTTCGATCTTCCAAAACCTTCTTCAGAGTAGGGTCACAGGAAGCATAAAGCAGCAAAATTTTTGGTTTTGTTCATCTAAGAAGCACAAAGAAGTGATAAAGCAAATATGGTACTGTGAAAGGAGCTAAGAACTCATAGTAAATATCTAAGGTAAGTATTTATAATAAATTGCCTGAAGGTCAAAAATAGAAATTTTCAAAAAGTAAAGACATGGGTTTTTTTTACAAACTGACAAGAAGAAAGGTGACGTTGCCCACCTGTTTGGCAATAAACCGGTACTTCTGGAGTTCCCTGGGCCCAAGAGGGTCATCACGGGTTAGCCAGCTCATCTTTACTTTGGCATACCTGGTCTTCACAAATTGGGAACAGAACTTGAGTGGAACACCGGCCACACCTTTACCCCTTTCTTGAGGTGCCACCCGCAGGCCTTCCACAAGTGCCATCTGGCCGTCGTCAATGATGCACACTGACTCCAAAGCGATCTGGAGCAGAGGGTCAAGGAGACACACATGGAAGAGAATGTAGGCCTAAATAACCTCCTTGAAAAGTTCTGCTGCGTCTAGTTAGTTAGAGGTGGAACCAGTCATAGTAGGTCATGAATTTCTGGCCGAGAGCCAATGTGTAGTCTTGGCATTAGGCCCTGCCTCCTGGCCACGATGACCATCCGGTGGGGATCCTGCAGCCAAGTACCATAGCGTGATGGAAGGTAGTCCAGGTCTCCATATATGCCCTGGCTAATACTCATGACCTCCTCAAAGTCTTCCTCAGTTGCCTCTGAAAACTGCAAGCTGCAGTGAAGGTGGGACAGAGGAAGCTTCTTGCATTTAGATGGGTATGTCGGGACATCTTGAACCACCTTCTTCCAGCTGGATGAATGGGAAGGTTGAGATAGAAGTGGAGTTAGGACAAGTATAGCAGAGAACAGCAATCTATAAAGGGTATACACAGCACCATATTGTACACTAAAATTACCTATCAATTTAAAGGAACAGACAATCTGTTTATTTTTATTAGACAGAGTTGCAACGGAAGCTGGAGTCTACTGCAGGCAGCACAGGGCAAAAATTGAAGGATATAATCTGGATGGGATGTAAGTCCATTACAGGGCACATTCATACATTACAGGAAATTGAGAAGAAGCAAATCACATGACTGCATGAATTTGCAGTGTGAGAGGAGACATGCACAACATGGGGAAAACATGCAAACTCCAAATACAGCATTAAGATGAGATTCAAACTGCTAACCAAGAAGCCAAGAAGCAACAGTACTACGCACTAAGCCACTATAATATCCTAAAACGCAGCTCATGCCTACTGCATATATGCTAATGGAATATATGTGTATATTTCATTATATATCACATGGTGTACCTTTTTGAAGGCCTCCTCTTCCTGCCCAGCTGTTTCTTACCTCCCCAGCTGTTACCCCATCCCTGGCTCCCCAGTGGTATCTGGGTTATCCTGCATTCACATTGCTGCAGCCATTGCTTTGACTGTCCTTTCTCCCCAAGGATGTGAGCCATTGGCTGCTGCGGAAAACCTGTGAATGAATGACCAGACAGGGTAGAAGTCCTTCTCGAATACACACACACTTGCAATACCCTCATCCATTTTCCACAAGCACTCGTGCAGTATAGGGTAATGGGGAGCCTGGAGTCTATCCCAAGAAGCACAAGGTATAAGTCAGAGGGCACCAGTTAAGTGCAGGGCACACACAATGTGCGATATAGAGACATCAGTTCAGCTAAGTCAGAGAAAACCCACACAAACACAAGATGAACATGCAAATACTACACATAAAGAGCCAGAGACAGATATGAATCTTCAGTACTGAAGGTGTCTATATACTTGTCAAGCTTCATCAATTACTTTTAAATAGCGGTAGGTGTTTCAACCAGACATACTGATGTCTGCTTGTCCTTGGACCCTGACCAGAATAAGTCGTTGTAAGAACTATGCCTGTTGTAAGGTTACGTACTCTTTAACTACATGCAGTTCCCAAAATACTTCAGGTCACTTCATGTTGTGCGACTATAGTTTGGTTGATATTAAAATTTGTATGCATAATTGGTACAGTCACGACAGTACTTTGCAACTCTGCAGTCATTCTAACATAGCGCTAAACACTTGTAACATATGTATTTGTCTGGATATCTTCCACAAGCTTTGTCATTATTTTGCCCACTAAGGCTTTTTGAACTTTTCATTAAGTAAACTGTCATACAGTGAAAATATGAAGTGTATGAATCCGAAAATGACCTAAAAAACGCTCCTTTGCCCAGAATAGTAGTACAGTACAGAAAATTAACTTTCTTTCACGCAACGTACTTTAATATTACAAATACATATGGATGGGATACACTCCTCGCTCACAGAAGTGCCCTTAAATAGATGATTTCTGTTTACTACACATAGAAACGATGCATTTCTATTCGTTAATACCATGTCATCGATATCGTCTTCGCTGCTTATTAACATTGTGTCTAGGAAGCGCTAAAATCACCGAACCTGCACCCAGTGACACCTAGTAGATGGGAGAAACCCTTACCGGTGCTGTCTAAACCCGGCAGCGTAGATGTTGATGGGCACCGCCTACCGGTACTGCCATAAGATGAAATGAGAACCACATGAAGACGGTCGGGCAAAATATACATGCGTATGACTATAGATATGCCCCTCCTACTCTCTACGCTGTCTTCACTGCTCCCCTCTTGCCAGGCTCTTTCCACATTCTTCTATTCGATCTCCACGTGTAATTAATGCCTGACGGGATAGGTATGTGTCGTGCTGTTAACCCCGTTTATCTTCCATATGACCCCAGGTACTTGAATCCGGGGCAAGATGTGCGTAAGCCCTTGCATGACTTTGGAAGGAGACGTGCACAGTTACTGCTAGTCTGCACGTACGACTGATGCGCTGTCAGTCTTGCAAGGAACGATCACCTTACTTTAGTACACTTTCATTTTTTTATTGTCGAAATACAATATTTCATCTTGAGCTACTGCACGATATGGTTATAGGAAACTCAGCCAGGAATCGTTTGACTGCCTGCGAAGAAACATTACAGCTTTTCACGCTTGTTTCCCGGTGATATACTGTATATAATCTTAATAGCCTATTCTATTTTGTTCTATTCTATTCTATTTTATTCTATTCTATTCTATTATATTCTTATTTTTAAATACCTTTCTTGGTTGCATTTGGCTAAATTATTTAAAGGCCCTTCGTTTTAAACTACATACAAATGACGCAGCAAAATAACGTTCCTTCAGATTAACAGCGTAAAAATAAATTCCAGGTAAACACTGGAAGTGTACCCTTGCTGATCTCGTCGATTTGGAGTATTACCCCTGAGACATATATCGCTTATCTGCATTAAGCGTTCATATTAACTTTGGAAGGTGTGTATTTGTAACCTTGATCGGGACTGTAAATTCATTTTAATGTTGATGGCGTTCAGTTTTCGCCTGGGCCATGTATATTCGTGCGTATATATTGCGTAGGGAGACTGCATGGTAATATGCTGCACAAGTGAAGGCTAAAGACACGACAAGAGCCGATCACTATAGAAGGGGGACAATATACGTGACTCCGTTAACACCCTTAGGTTTCCATATCGAGAAAGTTTAAGTTGAGCTCCCTGGTTGCAGTTTAAAATTACACTAATTTATGAAACAGTTGAATGTTTATGTATAGTGGCTGTATTTTGTTCTTATTGTCTTTTATTTATTACGGCTAGTCTGAATGAAGCCAGCAAGAAATTCATTGTACTATAGTAAGCTATGTAGTATATGTAGCCTATTATATATCACCTGACTGCCTCCTCCAATACAATTTGTCAATCTAACTCTTCTGTCTCATTGTGGTTCATATTGTATTAATGAACTTAATGAACCTCTACTGCCCGGTCTGGTTCCTTCTAAGGTTTCTTCCTCCTCAGGGAGTTTTTCCTTGCCACTGTCATCTTTGGCTTACTCCCTGGGGACCTTGGCCCTGGGACTATGTAAAGTGATTTCTGACAATGCTCCATGTGAGAGGTGCTATATAAATAAAATTAAATTGAATTGATTTGAATACAGTGCATATGTAAAAATACCAAAACTTAAAACTTATTTACGAATTATTCTGCTTTGATAGTAAGTGTTGTTTCCAGTACGCAACTTTACTGTTTATACGTGTTAGTTTTTCGACTGGCAGTTTTGCCTGTTGTGTGCAGTATCAGTCTGCAAAAAAAAGTGATGGGGGGGCAATTCCAAGGCAGCTTAGAGCACAAAGTATAGGCAACACCCTGGATGGGGGGGCCAACCCATCATAGGGTACAGTCATACATATTATCACCAATTAACCTACATTACATGTATTTAGACCATGGGATGAAACTTTAGTACCCCAGTAAAGCTTTGGAGAACATGCAAAATCGACACACACAAAGCAAACACAGGACTCAAGCCCCCAACCCTAGAGGTAAAAAGCAAGAGTACTAACCACTGAGTTACCATGTCCCCCATTCTGAGAACAATGGCATCAGTTCTCACATCAGGGTACTACTGTCTTGCTTTGCCCATCCATTCACATGCTTCACCTTATATGCACACCGGGTTCATAACTTTAACTTTATAAACAAGCCACTGAAGTGCAGTTAACTGCAAGGGAATTGTTTCTGGTGAGTCTTCTATAAAACAGTCAAGCAATATTTTTGGATTCTGAATTTGTTGATTAATAATGCATTATCAATGCATTACACAGACACAATAACAGTGCCTGGCATACACATTATATAACGTATACATAGCAGCAATGAATAAAATGACTGATGTACGTTACTTATAAAATCACGAGTTGTCCCTCAAACAAAAACCCTGAAGTCATAAAGATAGCAGCACACACACACAGGGACCACAGTGATGCATTTCTGGGTACTTCAGCAGCTGTGTCTGGGACTCGCTGGGTTAACAGTCTGGTTATCAGAACTGGTCACCATAGTCTCCTTCCACATGTCATCGTAGTTGCTAATTTTAGATCTGTGGGACTACGGTTCTGGGTTTAAATTTAGGCAGAGATTGAGTGCTGAGGTGAGGAGAGAAGCACAGAGTGAAACAATCACAATGATTATAACATAAGTCATAAGCCAAAGTACATTTGTTTAAAACAAAAAAAAGGAAATCACTCATTATACAGAAAGGCACCTTATACTAGCTTTGGTATGTGCAAAATTCATAAATTAATAATACCTGATGACCCAGACAAGGAGAAAATGTTGAAAAAATAAATGGATGGGTGATATTACATTAGATTTGAAATGCTATATTTCACATTATTTGAAATGTTAACCATAAAAATACATGGATAATGGATTTTCTTTGCAATATGTACTGTTTTGTGTATTTTGACATATTTAAACATACTTTACACATATGATTTTGAACATCAGTGTTATTGCTTTATTAGACTAGGTGTTTATGAAAGGAGTTGCTGAATGGATTACTAGTTGTTTTGGCTTTCAGCATAATTAGTCATTCCAATGAATGAATTTTAAAATAACTAGTTTTCAATTTTGTACTACAGTGGAGGAAAGGAAGCGTGTCACCATGACGACAGGAAATTGGAAAAGGACTTGGGAGGTGATATCCTGCAGAGAACAAGGAAGACACCAGGCAGATACATTTTACTCTGTGTTTATCTGCAACAGGTTAGTATTCAGATATGTGAGAATTCTGAAAACAGTGATATACTTCAGGAATAAAATCATGACCTGGTAAGGGAGAACATTCATGTAGATACTCATTGTAAAACGCTGTTCCCTCACAGGCATAACTCAGTTCCCCATTTGCCTGTCATTCTAGGTCTCAACGACTTTAAAGGCGAATCACCATCAGCAACCAAACCTTTCTTGCTTTCTGACTCACTTTATAGCCCCCTTTATCACACTCTTGCAGCTTGTACATCTGAGTGTTTCTAACTCAGTCCAACTCCACCCTGAAATCCATGTCTTCTTGATGTCCTCTTACCTGAGATTCCTGTTTCTCCCGAATCTCAGTGATTTTTCTCTCTTCTTCAGTAGTTGTTGCACCTCTGGCTCAGATGTTTTCTGATTCTGCCACAGTCTCTCCTCTTCACTCTTCCTTCCAGACATGGGTAATTGGTTAATAATGAGACTTTAATGGAGGTATATTATACAATTTATTTGTGAATGAATAATGGGTACAGAGATTCCCATAAGCAGTCAATAATTGAAATTTGCCTCTTGCTTGTTTCTTAGATTCATTATGGGCATGAAAACAAATGCTATGAAGAAAAAATTTCACTGTGTTGTGAATCCAGATTTACAGTATTACTTTTCTTTGCAGCAGATGTGCAGATGCCCTTGAATAAAAATGTTAACTTGGGATTGGATCCAGGCCCCTCACCAGAACCCTGATCAGGATTAGTTCTTAGAAGATGGATGGATGAGCAGACATAGGAACTTGCTCATCAATTTACATAATACATATATATCTTTCTATGCCACTGGACGCCCACAACACCCCACACAGGTAATGCTGGACCATGGCAAGTCGCTACAGAGCTCTACCAGAGAGTGCATCATGTCCTGTCCCATTACACAGGTCCTAAGTGATGGGGCTACACTGTTTCTAAATAGCCAGCTGGTCCATTCCCAGACTGTACTTCATTGTACAGGATGCAGCTTCAGCTCCCTGTTTCTGAAGGAGCACAATCTGCATCTACAGCTGCATGATTGCTACCTTTGCTCTCTCCACTAGTTCCTGATGCCACCTCTTTCCCTTCACACTTTATTGTGGGAATCTGCAAAATCACCTGGCCCCTTTTCCACTTCCACTGTCAGGTAAAGCCCCCTCCACCTGCCAACCAGAGCATTTAAGCAGGTCAGCTATCGGCTACTGAGTGACACTCAGTGGAAGAGGGTGGAGATGCAGTGCAGCAAGCAGAAAAAGAGGCCATTTAAATGGTTTTAATGTACTGACAATAAAGAAAAACATGTTGTCATAGGCTTACTATTCAGTTTGTCATGCACAAGTGATTTCTTTGCTTATCATTAAAGAAATGTTACAAAAGATGTAATCTTCACTGTCTGCTTACTGATTGAGATTGAATGTAAAGGTTCTCTGTGTGCAGAACTAGTTCTCTGGTGTGGTTTCCTCCTACGGACCAAAAACATACAGTCAGGTAAAGTGATGCCTAAAATTGCCCATAATTTGTGATTGTAAGTGTGTACTTTGTGATGGACTGCCGCCCCACCCAAGACATCCCATTGTCTCATGCCTGATGCGTCCCGGATAACAATGCTTACAGCAACCTTGTACTTGACAAGCAGTTTGGGAAGACAAATGGACAGATGTGTTAACAGACGTGACTATATTATCAATATATGATTAATCACATTTATGCATGATTTGCACAGTGGGTAGCACTGTTGCCTTAAAATCCTGCCACTGTTTTGTTTGTATGCAGTTTGCTTGTTTTTCCTCAGTTATGGCAGTGTTCTGCTTCATTCTGAAGAGATACAGTTAGCTGAATTAGTTTTGTAAATTCCCTACTCTGTGTGTGTGCCCTGTGATGGCCTGGCATCCCATCCAGGATAAATTTATGTAATAATTCAATTCACTTTATTGTTATGATGCCTTTCACAACACGGTTGCCTCAAGGTACTTAACAAGAGTGTGTGATAATTACAATGTACATTGAAAAAAATGAAAAGGGCAGAAGACAACAGAGGAGAGGAACCAAAAACTTCTCAGCAAGGAGAACAAAAACCTCTTTGCATGTTAACCTACTTGCCACACCCATATCTGGCCAGCTACACACAACTTTAAAATGTTAAAAAAGCAGCTTCCACGCAAGTGTACACAGAATTAGGGGGGCAACCTGTCCCTCAATAACAAGACCAGGGACTACAAACCTGAACCTGTAAATTACTAGTTAAAAAAATGTCTGCTTAGCAACACATTCTACCACGACAACATCAACTGTGGTAAGGAATCCCTCAGGTACTACACCTGTTTCTCTCAGATAAACAAAAGAGGGTGGTGTTCTAGCTCTGGGTTTTTTAACAGTAGCAGTGTTCTGTTGTTAGATTTTGCCAGCGTCACCTTAAAATGGATATTAATGCAGCTTTACATCCATAGGGGTGGCATCCTGTATTTCTTCATATTGAAAGTGGTGACCCTAAGTTGCAGATGGAGGTGATGCATCTAAGCAGAGGACTATATCTGAGGTGAAAAAAACGGTTTCACGTACTTAAAGTGTCAGCCAAGAAGAGTGTATAAGCGGAACATTGCTGCAGTTGAGGGAGGACACAGCGAAGAGTAGCTGTCTAGCTTAGGTAGTCACATTGCCAGTGTTATTGGAGAAACATCACTATCAGGCATTATAGAGAAAGGAGGAGACAGTGACAATATTTCCATCATGGAGGAAGCTGGGCTATCAAACAGGAACACAGATGGCAAGATACAGTTGGATAAATAATATATTGAATACACTGCACAGGAGTGATATTACATGTTAAATTTGAAAGGAAATCAGTTTTGCATGCTTTTTATAGGGTTAAACAACAAATTCACATATGTTTCTATACTTAAAGTCAATTATGATTTAGATAATTTAGATCACATATGAACAAATTAAGAATGGTGTTTTGATCAGTCTGAGAACTGCTGTTGAGCACTTGCCAAAATTTGAGAATACTTGGCTGTATCCCAATTTCCAAGTTTTAAAAATGGTCACTAGGGGGCAGAATGGGTATAAATGGTAGGTTACCCTTGAATGCTGGTTTGTTCTGTGGTAGTTTCACAATTAACAGGTTCAGCACAGTGATGTGGACCAGGAAGGACAATGAAAAGCAAATGTAAAGAATTGTCAAGACAAGCTGTGGTTATGGAAACTACAAAGAGTTGTAAGAATACCAGAGTGGTGTGTAGCCCAGCAGGTTGTATGTATGTCTCCAGCCATGTTGTGGGTTCAAATCCCATTGCCAGCAGTATAATCATATCAGTGTTGGGCCCTTAGGAAAAGTCATTAACCCCAAGGGCTCCAGGGGTGCTGGATGTTGGCTGACCCTACACTCTGACCCAAAAATTTGTTCTCACCAGTATATACATGTGTGTCTGTGCCTCACATAATACACAAGATAAGTGTAGCCTTCCCCAAACTGAATGTTGATGAAGGCTTGGCTAGTGGTTTTAGAAGATTTATTTGCTGATAAATGAAGACCCTGTAGATTAATTTAAAACCAACCAACATACACACTGGAATGATAATAAAAATATACTGAGGTACTAATGTCCATGCATTTTAATTTTAAATTCATTCATACTTAAATACAATGTCTGTAATGCAAGAATTAATAAATTGACATGAAAATCATGCATTCTTTTCCATTGCATTGAATGGAGTAACATTAATTTTCTGAGACCTTTACCTATCATGTAGCTCACCATTCATGTCTGAACAACTGAAAACAAACATTAAAAACAAAAAAACTCATTCAATAGAATCATAGACTGGTTATTTGACTAATAATTTCAACAGTACACACTACATGTCTCTTTAGTGGACACTTAAATTGTTCTTTAAAAATCCTGTTATGAACTTTCTGTGTACACTCTAGTCATGTTAGTTCTGTTTTTTTCCTTTTGTATGTTGTCAATTTCCCAAAACTCTTGCAATATTATAGAGAAACTTTTTCAAAAACACTTTCATTAACACAGAAAATAATAAAAGTCTTAAGTTTTATAGCTAGTGATGGGAAAAATGAGCCTTCAAAACCCATGTTGGGTGGGAGAATCCTGAACTACTGATCAGTTCTGGCGATATGCTTTGGAGCCTCATTTAAGCACTAATACTGGCTAGTTCAGGATACTCCCACCCACCACTGATTTGTAGTGATTGTCCCATCACTACTTACAGCAACACATAAGATGTATGTAGGCCTATATACATACTGTAAGAAATGGAAAGTGGTTATACGATGGATGGATGGATGGATGGATGGATGGATGGATGGATGGATGGATGGATGGATGGATTTTTACAAATGTCATGCAATCCTCAAGGAAGATGTTAGTTGTTTACATGTTTTAAAAAAAGATTTTAGCAACAGTGAAAAGTGACTGTAATAACCTGTGAAACACTGACAGCAGCTAGATATTGTACAAATAGTAGTTTGGCTTGTATTTATAGTGCAATTAATGTGCTTTGAAGTAGGTATAAACAGTTCTTAAATAATTGCCATTATGGGGTGGGTGATGCAAGAGAAAGAGAAGTTGGGTTAGGTGTGTGTGGGGGGGACTAAGGGAAGGGGCTTAGGTGTTTATATGTAAGAAGGAGGAGGGTACTGGGTGGTCGTGTTTTGGAGAACAGTATAATCATCTTCATTAGAGGCAGCAGGGGAGAGAGGTTTTGAAACAAACTAAGGTGATATTTACTGTGAGAATGTCATTGATTATTTACTCTCCTGAGCTTAGTGTCTGCACCCTTATAGTAACTCTGTAACCTCATTAGAGTCAGCAAGCATGTCAAAGAGTGCCTCTCTAAAGAGACAGGTCAGCATTTACTGGGGAGGCCTCAACACGGGTGCAGGGCTAGCATCTAGGTGACTGTGTCAGAGCTAGCAGGAGCAGCAGGGAGCTGGACATTGTTCCTCATGCTAGTCCATGTGGGAGTGCAGCTATATGAGAACATTCAGGTATGTGGGGACATTGGAGGTCTGGGATGCTCACTGCAGTATGAGATGCCATATTCACCGTGATTGATGGGAAAGCACAACACAAGCAGGTGAGTGGCTATCATTTGCATCTGCATTCACCCACACCCACAGCCTTAATCCTGAGTGGGCTTACACCAACACACACTGACACACATACCCATGAGAATAAAGGATTACTTTATGCAGGTATACACGGTCCTATATTTAGAACAAATAATGCTTTATTTTAGTTTCAAGTCTGCAAATAATTAGGTAGTATAGTTTTGTGTCACAATACCTGGAAGATATTGAGTTACCAGGCATACTGGGTTTCATTCATCTCCTCATAAGATCAGTAGTTAATAATTAATGGCAGATTCAACGAATGGAATCTGCACCTCAGGGCCTGATTAATATTGCATAAATGATCTTGAAGCAATAAAATCAGTTATAAAATACAAAAGAGGGACTAATAAGACATTTGAATACATTTTACTTTTTCCTACTGTGAAACCACTCACACTACATAAGCCGGATTTAGATGTCCAGGTAAAAGTCCCGTTTATGATACGAAGGTTGTGATTTGAGATGGAAGTTTTTACTGAACTGCGAATGTCATTCAGATGAAATCAAGACAAAAATTACTGGAGAAAGAAATACAGAAATAGACAGGAAAAAGTGGGTGATAGTGAGAGATAACATTACAGCATTAATTCCAGTGTTAATGCAAACCCACCTGAAGGAATGGGGCAGGGTCCAGGGGACAAATGAATGAATGAGAAAACACCCAGAATGTGTGTTACTTATTTAAGAGGCAATGGAGTGAGAGAGACTGAATCAGCAACATACACTTATACTGGTCAAAAGACATCCCTGCGGATTGTATTATGGGGAGGAGACTGTGAGGAACCAAAGCTGTCTGAATGTTAATAGCTGAATGACAGGAGAAAATAGAAGGAGGGGAAGATTGTGCATGGATATGAACCCTGTAATGAGAAGATTGTGCAGTCTACGGATCGTTCTGTCAAATACTTTGACAATGATGCTGTTCTCTGAGTGAAAGTCAGCCTTACCAAGCTGTGTAAATGCATTTAGACCAGGAAGAGCATCGCAAGACACATATCGTAGATAGAGATGAAATTCATTTGTTGAAGCCACAGATCAAGGGAACGCACTTATTCATTCAAGAGTTGCTATGACCATGTCTAACAGAAAAAGGCAATTAAAATGGAATTAACCCATTCTGTCTTTACAGAGGCTGTAAGGTTGGTTTTTAACACGGCCTAGAAGTGAAAATACCCTCTGAAGACCTCTGTTTGGAACTGTGGACAAACTAGTCACTAAAGGTAGCTGGTGGCATGGAAACTGGGAAAGAAAAACGAAGAAAGACCAGAAGATGAGACATAGCAACATGGAGAGAGACTGCCAACAATAAGATGGGTATCACAGTAACCAGGCCTGTGGAGGTTGGAGGGGCCAACTCCTCCCTCCTTCCCTCTCTCCTCACATCTTCCTGCAGTATTGATGAGTCCTATAAATACATTTTTCTCCCTCTGTGTTACTCCTTCACCTTCATTTTTAGTCTCTCTCTCAACTCAGTGGTTCTGTACCGGTCCTTCCGCCACACCAAGCGCTGGAATGCCTCGCTCATCTACATGGTCAACCTCGCCTCCACAGACCTGATGTATGGGCTATCATTACCCTTCCTGGTGGCCAGCTACATTATGAGGGATCACTGGGTATTTGGTGACTTTATGTGCCGCCTTGTGCGCTTCCTCTTCTATTTCAACCTGTACTGCAGCATCTTTTTCCTCACCTGCATCTCGGTTCATCGCTACCTTGGCATTTGTCACCCAATGAGGACTGTCACCATGGAAACCAAGAGAGCAGTCAAGGGTACCTGTGCTATCGTCTGGGCCATAGTTTTTGTCCTGACCAGTCCAATCTTCCGTTTTGCACAAACAGGATATGTTGTCCGGGCGGGCCCAGCTAACCAGGGAGGAGTCAATGCCGTGGAGCCAGAAGCCTTTCTGAACTGCTGGGATGATGCTATTGATGGGGAATTCTCTGAATATGTCCCCTATGGGATCGTCCTCCACCTGCTTGGCTTCTTTGTACCCTTTGTTGTTATTGCGTGGTGCTACTCACATGTAGTCCTGACCATATTTCGGACCTTACACTTGCCTCCTCAGCTACAACAAGGCGTGGTAGGCACAGAGGGCAGGGGAGGACAGGAGAGGATGTCTGTGGCATCGGGGCAGTCCCCTTACATGCATCGCAGGCGCAAATCCATCAAAACTATTGTCACCATCACAATCCTGTTTTCTCTGTGCTTTCTGCCCTTCCATATCACGCGCACGCTCTTCCTGGTGCTTAAGGAGTTAAAAAATGTCCATTGCTATAACATGAGAATGGTCTCCATCTGCTACAAGGTGACTCGGCCATTGGCCTCTTTTAATGCCTGGCTAAATGCTCTGCTCTACTTCCTCACCAAAGACAAGGGCCCCCCCTGCTGCCCGCGCCCTGACGCCACTAACCACCGGGACTTGCTCTGGCCTCTTAGGACGCTAGGAAGAGTAGGAGATGGGGAGGAAGCCATCGGAGCCGAACCAATTCCAGACAAGGAAAATGAGTCAAAGTCCACACGCATTTACTTGGAAGAATTTGAAGGAAACCAGTAAAATTATTTGGCTGTTAGCTGGACATTGGATACAAGGTCAATTGTTTTTGATAGTCAGGATGAACAAATATGAGATTTTGAACAATTGTTGGCAGTCTTTTCAAAATATGAGCATCTCCTCTAGGGAATATAGGTGGTACTTAGTCTTGTTGGACTTTCCATGACCAAATTTAATGGTTACTTAAAGAAACCATGGCACAGGTACAAGTGAAATTTGACAGCATTGAATGGATATCATAATGTGAGAACATCTCCAGATGGACTTGTTTGTCGTTTGAATTACTATATATGATGCGCTTAACCCCTTTTGAATTTTCCTACAGCAATGCACTTTCCTGAATCTTAATTGAATCTTCTACTGCATTTCCTGGCTGCCATTAAGACTTGGTCCAAAATAAACGATTACCTTCCATTTGGTCAATTTTTGTCTGTTTTGTGCGGCAAGGCTTGCAAGCATAATTTGTTGTGTGTCGTGGGGTTAGAACACAGAGCACTTACTAAAGAGGATAGTCATCTTTAACTACAAGACACAGAAACATTGCTTATGACTAATTATTTAAACAGGTGCTAATTAGTATTCTGGGCAAGTGGTCAACATCACCCAGTTACTCAGAATCATAAACAAGAATATATAACACAGTATTTTGTCAGGTGTAACATATGGCACAGGTCATAAAGAAATCTATGACTGTGTTAAATATCAAAAGATGTTTTTCTGAAACAACATCAATCCTTATCTTTTGTTGCAACAAGGGTGCTGGGGGGGACTTAAAAATGATTTGCGTGGGTTAGTAGCTCTTGTTCGGATTTTTTCACAAAAAAAAAAAAACAGATGCAGTGTACTATAGTTTTAAAAGAGCATTGACCCTGTTTGCTGGTTAACACTGTTATCTTTTAACAATGTATACTATTTTATCCTTATTTTATTTAAGGAGCAATGCCTTGTTCATATTCATTCATAAAACAAACCCCCTCCACTTCACCTTCACTATACGCAGTCATTAAAACTATATACACGACACTGCCCACCTCCATTTTATTCCCTGACCGAGTGCAAGATTCCAACATGTGATTACGTCACCAGGTAAAATGGCTCTGTATATAGTCGTTTCCCTTTCCGATTTCTCGTTAATAGCTAATGGATTAATGATCCATGGAAACCTTGACCACAGACTGTTGCTATTGCCACCCCCAAATAAATGATTAAACATGATATCCCCTTTGCAAAACTACAGTTCCTCCTCATGAAAGAGTCTTTAATAAATTACCTGAATCATTAAAAAAAAGAGTACTGGCTGTACTCTAACACAAGGTTTTTATTCTAAACTTCTCTTGAAGTTTTAAGAAACAGAATACTGTTTACCACTGTGTACTATAGTATGAACACCAGGATTTTGGAATAGTTAGGCTATCAAATAGCAGATACAATAATCACTCATTTATATTGGGTACTGTAACAGTAGCAGGACAAGACAACAGATATATCATATGAGGACTTTAACCTTGAAATAACAAAAAAACAAATACAAACACAGTTACAAAGATATATTTGATTGAATACCAACTAGCAATACTGTATATATGTCAGCTATAAAAGAGGTCTTACAATCACTTTGAAATGTGTTTTCAAAGCAATGCTTTTGCAACTAACACTACCAAAGGGAACATTTAGAGGTGCATCAATCATAACAATTGACAACATATTCAAAACAGCAACAAAATGCTTTAATAAGGAGGAACAGTAGTCGTAAGTTGAAGCTCACTAACAAGGACTGAATAGACACTTAATAGAATTGTGAAGTATGACCTAAGAAAAATTACCACAAAACTGAATCAATTCCTCTGTGACGTAATATCAACAAAAACTGTATGTCATGGGCTTGAGTATGTTGACTTTACTCCAGAGCCAACCAACAGTAACTACTTGTGTTGAAGGATAATGCAAAATGATACATAGCCGTGTGTAAGGCACAAAAAATGAGCTCTTGAACAATGGGGAAAAACAATATGGTTTGAGGAGTCATCTTTCATCATTATTCCTGTGTCTGGATGAGCTCACATTTGGAGAAAGTCAAAGCTGCCTTCAAGCCACAATGTCCACTGCCAAACGGTAAACATGGTGGATTTTTTGTAATGATATAGGCAGCCATCTCATTGGAGTCATTAGGATCAACTATTGCTCTGCATGGTTCTCTAATGACCAAGGACTATCAGGCCATTTTACAATGCCAGATACAACCTATGTTGTAAACACCTTTCCCATATAACATGATGATACTGCCTCCATACACACTGTGAAACAAAAGTGGACTCATGAACACCAGGATGAAGTCAAATGCCTTCTATAGCTTCTCCAATCTCCAAACATAAATAGAGTGTGAAGCTCATTTTCACTTTTTTCATCCAAAAAAGTACTGGATATTTTTCTTCATGAAGAGCCTTCCAGTGTCCTAGGCAGTTCAAGACTTATGACACCATTCCAAGAAGAGCTGAAGCTGTTCTGAAGGAAATAAGTGGCATTAATCCTTATTTAGCTTTTCTTATTAATATTTTGTGAAATATATATTACTTCCTTATATCTTCTAACGATAAACCAAAGAAAGAAAGCAAAATACACCATACATTGAGCTTCACAACTGGGCTTCAGGAGTTAAGCACCAGTATTTTGAGCCTGGTTTAAAAGTGGTAAAAATTTCCATACAATTTTTAAAAAGCCATAGCCACACATCGTGCAGTGGGATCTGTCCTGTTGCAGACTCCTGCTGTATATGAGTATTCATGGGTCTATTTATGCCAGGGGTAGCCAACCAGCTGGAGATGAAGAGGCAACACAAGTTTAGGGGGGTGGGGAAAGGGGCATTGCGGGAAGAGTGCATAATTTTGTTTTTTAAGGTGGCATACAAGAGGAGTACACATGAAGAGGTGCACGCAATTTGCAAGCATCTTACTGGCCACCCGTGATTTAGGGGATGTTTGGGGCATGACTGTACACCTTACACACCTCTAAACGGTTTATGACCAACAATTTTTCAATCTCAAAATTTTATAGCTCTTTAAATAGTTGGAGTCCATTCTGTTATTTATTGGGATTATAAAAAATCTTCAAAGAAAATCTGCACAATTGTCTTACATCGATCCGTCTAAACTACTTATCCAGTACAAAGTTGTGGTGCGATTCTTAAAACGACCACATAATAAATCTAATGCAGGCTCATCTGACCACTAAAGGATATTGTGGTAACTGGTAAACTTTAGCTATTCCAAGTACGAATTAAAGCACCAGCTACGCGCATTACTGAACACATCACTCAATACTTTACAAATCTATGAGTTTTTAACAGCTTCGACTGAAAGCAACCACAAGGCTCCCGCGTGGGAAGCTCCGATTCGCTCCCTCACCTCCCTTTTGCTGCACGTTTTCTAAGCGGCGATGTCCACCTTGTCTGCAGTACGCGCCGCGGCCACTGCGAGGCGTTGCAGTCACTAAACAGGAATGAATACATTTTGTCGCGTACTATGTGACAAATTTAATTAACGGTTTAATGCTTTGAACAAACCCGATTGTGTTTTGAGGTGGTTTTATGAGGAGAATAATAGGCTGTTTGTCTGTTCACAATAACGTTTATTCGTTTTCAGTGGCCGGCTGACTACAGGTTGTCATCGCGGTAAATGCGCACGGGGTTCAGCTGCCTTTAAATTTTAACTTTAGGGAAAGTTTGTGGATACAGGGTGATCTCCACCAATACCAATAATGCGCGAAAATAAACAGTGAAATATGCGGTGCTGTTGATCTACGGGTTAAGCAGGCATACCTCGAACTGATTACTACTGGTAGCCAAATGGAAACTAAATAGCTTAAGTTAGATAATAGTCGTGGCGAACTTAGTCAGCTGGCAAATGCGCAGTATTCCATTCCACATCTAGCACTTGATTCTTTACGATAAGAAAAGGTTTTAATCTGAGTCTGAAAGCTGACACGTTTTTTAAAAAATGCAGTGAAACAACACGATCGGGTGCGTGTCTTCTACTTAAGATTTGGACCAACAGATCCGGTGTGAGGCCTGCAGGTCGGGCTTTCACCGGATTAAAGTAGGTATTTCCCACCGAGTTTCAGAGACGCTCAAATAGCTAACGGAAACTGCGGCGACTTAGAGGCCTTGAAGAGGCAGAATGGAAGGGATGGAAGTGGACCAGTGCGCAGGCGCAATGGCGGGCAGCGGATGCGGGGTCCTGCGTAGGTCCAACAGCGCCCCTATGATCAGCGGTGTCAGGTGAGGGAACTACATATTCTATTTCGGAAGATCTAAATCGTACCGTCTCCACCTTCCACTGTATATTCATACTGCTTCTCTCTGCTTGCCAACCTGTCCGCTCCCCTGTAGTGATGGAAAGATGGTAGTCAGCACTGTCAGCTCAACTCGACATCGCAGGAGCAGTGTGTCTGTAAAACCCTGCTTTCCCCTGAGGGTCAGTTTCATTGACTGTGCGTTTTTGCTTGTCTCCGCGCTAGGGACATCAATGTTTTAAAGTAGTTATCTAAGTATATTAATGTCTTGTAGTTGTCTGGGATTGTGCATGCCCTGTCACAGTTGTCAGCCTCACACACTCATTTGAACACAGTAAAGAATGTCTCTCTCTTCTAGGGTCTTCCACAGATTCCATTCTCGCTGGTTAGTGAGAAGCCTGACCCAAAGAGGCAGGTAAGAACTGAGTTTTTTTTTTTTTTTGTAGAGAATCTTGTGTCTTCCTAACTGTGAACGCATATGAGGCAGTCATTATTAGGTGGACAGTGGAGAATTAAACTACTCTGAATTTTGGACAGGTATAATGTAAGTGTAAATTCACAAACATATAAAAAATTAATTAAAAACAAAGGAAACAACAGATAAATGTTGTAACACCTTAACTTTAGACAGTCCAGTAAATGAGTAAATGTATTGAGTAATTATAAATAAGGAGTAATAATTCTTGATTTTCACAGGATGAGCAGTTATTAAAAATGGATAATGAATATGTACTTCTCCATTTTGTGTATTTATATTTTATTGCTTATTTTTTTTCTGTGCCTTCTCACTTTATTTATGAAAATGCAAAAGAGTCACGTTAATCTGAAGACAGGTTACTCAATTCAATGTTATAATTGCTCAGAAGCAATTTGTACGCCATACTCCCAGGATATTTTCCCCAAATCACTTAAAGATTTAGCAACAGCAACATTTTAGATGGACATAACAGAAAGGAGAGGTTTAACCAGGTTATATTTTGCACTTCTAATTACTTTTTATGCTTTTTGCAGTTTTGTCATATTTTAATGGTATAAACGTAGAAATTAAAACAAATTATTAACACAGGAGTCTCTAGTGAAATGTCCGAACTTTGGACAAGAACCTAGATGGCACTATGATCAGTCTACATAAAAAGTATTTTTCATGTAGAAGCAGGGGGTACGGGGGGTATTGGTAGACGAAGTTTAGCATTGACACACAATAAAATAGACACCAAGCTATAATGCATACACGTGTACAGAAGCATTGCTTTGTTGTGGTCTGATTGATAGCATTTGCCTGCATTGTTTTGTGAAGATGGACCAATAATAACATTGTATCTCTTCACCTGACTCTGGCTTGAAATTTCTAATTTGCATTTTCTTGTCTGATGTGGGGGAACAAGAGAAAAAATAAATATCCCTCTTCCAGCTTTTTACCCTGAACAGGGTCACATGGAGGGAGGGCTTGGAGCCTGTCTCAGGCAGTTTAGGGCACAAGGAAAGGGAAAATACTGAACAAAGAATTAATAAATGCAGAAATGAATAAAACTATAAATGTTATTCTTGTATACATTGCCACATGTACAGTGCAATGAAAATGTATTTGCCCTTTGTTTCCATTGTTATTGTATATTTGTCACATTGGTTTCAGATATTTTGGTAAATGTAGTATTAAATACCGGGAACCTGTTGTACTTATTTAACGAACAAAGTTATCAGACGTGCATATTACTTATGTAAAAAAGTAATCGTTTAGCACAAGTGGGATTTGTTGGAGAGAAACAAGGTGGAAAGAACAGTAAAAATAAACTTCAGTGGTAGTCTCAGGTTTGTTAATGTAGCACCGCGATGATCCCCAGGCAGTAGTACAGTGACTCAGTGGATACTGCTACTACCTCACACCTCCAGGGTTGCTGGTTTTGAGTCCCACCTCCACTCCATGTGTGGAGTTTGCGTGTTCTCCCCATGCAGTGTGAGAGTTTCTCCACTTCCCACCCAGAGTGCCAAATTGCCCACAGAGTGTGTGTTTATGCCCTGTGATGGATTGGCATCCCATCCATTGTGTACCTCAGCCTTTTGCTGTATGCTGCCTGAGAAGATGGATGATAGATGAATGTTCCACAGTCAACAGTGGAACATTTTGGAGAATGTGGGTACCTTAATATCTGCTCTAAATCAAATCCAGTATTTGATTAGTAACATCACACCAACAGTCAAGCTTGGTGGTGACCATCTGATGGTGTGGAATATTTTGTTGCCTCAGGACTTAGATGGCTCACCATTATTTAAGAGACCAAAGTCTGCCCTATACCAGAAAATTCTTGTGAACCATGTCTGTTCATATGGGGCACAAGGAAATTCACAATTACATTTCAGATCTGTCTGTGTGACCTGAAGCGTAATAGTGCTATACAGCAGTATAATGATCAAAAACATAAAACACTTTGAAATGTTTAACAGAAACAAAGTTTTGGAGTGACCTAATCAACAAACTCCCTCAAACTCGAAAGAGATACTGTGGCAGGATCAGAAACGAGTGGCTCATGCTCAGAAACATACCAATGTGTCAGAATTTGAGGAAATTAGCCTGGGATCAATGCATTTTCGTGAGACTGTATTTTAATTTTTGTATTACAGCTTTTAGCTGCCATAAGTACTTCTTTGCTTCAGTGCTTGTCTGTCATTTTTATATTTATTGAAAAGAACATTTCACACAAAGACAATTTGTTTTCCTCATGTCAAAATTTGGCTTTTGCCTACAGACCCCGGGAGAGTGCTTTTGTGGCAACTTGCTTGTGAATAGGCACACTAAACAACAACGTTTAAGTAGTTGCTACATGTTGTGTTGTAGTGTTGAGAAGAACTTGTAGTGTCTGTCCTTTAGGAGGCAAGTATGGAGCTCAGTTTGAGAGGGAGCTATTGTAGACTAAGGTAAGAAACCATACCAAGTCACATTCTCAGCCACATTTGGCAGTTTCTTGTTACTGGCCTTTAACCACTTTTAATTGAACTGGGTTTTGTACTGTTGATAGAACCTCTTTGTTTGTCTCTCTCTCCATTGCTTCTTTTCTTTATCCTCTGGCACCTAGCAGTAACACGTGTGGCCATGACTCGCTTGTGAGTATGTTCCTATCAGTAGTAAATATAGTCTCATTCTTCTGACTACAACCAGAATTATAGACTGAAAATATAAAATAAGACAGTTTTGCTGCTTCGGGGGGTGGTGGCGGATACCAGTCTTTGACATTTGTGTTCATCCTGTGTTACTTTATAGGGCATCCATTCTCCAGACAGTGGTGTTACACCTAATTCTTCTCCTAGTCCAACAAGGAGGTTCAGAGGGTGAGTTCCCCATTTGGTTTGAGTGTGCAACAGTGAAAATTATAATCACTTAAAGATTCAGTTTTCAAGGGCATTACATACTTCAAAGAACAAATGTATGCAAAGCAGGGAGCAGCTTTTGATGCATTCGCTCTCCAACAGAGTAACATTGAATCCAGGTGCAAGATGGCCTGCTTTAACTTCCCTGAAAAGGAAAGGTATGTTAATAGAATAAGGTACCACTACTGTTTTACAAACATTTTTTGTGCATGCGATGAAACTAGGGAGGTCAAACGATACTATTTTTTTAACTGCACACCTTGGTGATTAGTTGTGCAATTAATCGCATATGCAATCGTTGCAATGCCATCCAAAAAAATTATTGTACAAATTGTAAATCCTTTTTTTCAATATCAAAATTTATTCCAAATGGAAGTCTCAATATATAGCATCCTCAACATTACTCAAAGGCCAACAGTCACATGCAATCCATTTTACCGTTGCATTTGTTAATGCTTTCACCTTAGCACCAGACAGATCCACATGCCATATCTTCATGAATTGTAGCCTGTTGCACATAATCAATGGATGGTTTCACTTTCAAGTGATATGAAAACAAAGTAGTGTTCCTGTGGTGTTTGAATCTGTCAGTACAGATATAGCCAATTACAATATTTAAAATAAAAAAATTAACGTTTCATGCCCCTAGAACCCGCTCTCTCTAGCCACACCCCCTC
>JAACJT020000032.1:7089893-7118640 GCA_009936485.2 Gymnarchus niloticus | reverse complement strand
ACACACAGACATACACAGGCCCTGCAGGATCAAAGGAAATCGAATTATTGTTCACCTGAGATGTCGTATAGACAGACAGCAAGCTTTAAGCGGAAATTTAAACCAGTAGCATGTTAAGAAATATTGAAAGATCAGGAGTCATTCAGATATTTAGTGATAACTTGTTGAGTAGTACAAGAGAACAGATGTGCTCTTTAGTTGGAGATTGCTCCAGTATTGTGGCTGCATAAATTTTTTTGCCCCAACAAAAAACTGACGTCTGCAGTACCTGCAAATAAGCAGTTTATTTAAGAAACATTAACAATAATCATACTTGGTGTTTGCCAAGCTTATTACCCTGAGCAAGGCTGACAGTTGATACCTTTGACAAAATGGATTTCAGTTTGGAGAAAATATCACATTATTTTTTTATGTCTATGTTCATTTCTGATATGGGATTGGCTGATGACTGAAAGATTTTTTCCATCAAATATAACATCCCAGTCATGTACATATAATGGGATCGTGGCCAGATGGTAGCAAATTCAAAATCTGAAACAGCATTGCAGTTAGAGCTTTGAGAGGGGTCTGTCTGAGCTGATTCATTAAAACATCCAACTTCAGCAATTCATCCATGTGAATAGCTAATGTAAAATGTAAGTTATGTAATTATAAGCTTTTATAGGAGCCTGCTAAACCAAGAAACCATTTAAAGGTGCCTCTGGTTCAGTTTCAAACCTGGAAATGGTTTTAGAAGTATTATTAAATATTTCTTTGCATCTGTAAGATAAAATTATGCTAATGCTTTTGAATACTTTATGAATATGACACAATATATTGTTTTAGGGGGGAAATGTACAATTTATATAAAATGAGTATTGTATGAATAAAGACCTGAAAAATACCAATAATTGTATGCTTATTGTGGTGTTTATTGGAATACTTAATTTTTTTTAATAGTATGCATTTCGCAGAGTCCTGTAAACTTAGTTGATTGAAGGGCAATAATCCATTTGTTAGAAGACCTGGTTTAACTGGCACTGTCTACCTTAACTCGGTTGAGAGGGACTGATACAGGTTTTGATCATGGTTCTCCCAAAGGTGCTGATCAATTTATTTTAAAAGTTTATCTTTCACAATACAGTTGCCCCAATGAACTTACCAGTAATGTTTTAAGTACTATGTACTTTAAAATGAAGAAGGAAAAGAAAAAACCTGCAAGTTCCAGGTGTTATGTTACAGTAGTAACCTCAACACTGTAGTATGTCTTGAGCACACTAGTTTGTCTTGTATGAGGACTTCATGCGCCAACCGAATGTGTATAAATTCAAATAGATGACTGCATTTGTGGATTACACACAATAAAACATTTAAAAGGACTGCAAATTACATGATAATATAAACCTTTTAAATACGTGTTTTTTGTTTAGCGTTTTAACCTTGAAAATAAAGCTTCCAACCTTTCGGACCTACCCATTGGCACCGAATAAACGATGCATTTTTTACACCAGTAACCAGATATTTTCCTCTTTTAAAAAATAGCGACATGGCCATACATCGAAAACAATGGGACCGGAGTGGCGCACCAATACAAAAAAACGACATCACGAAGTGAGGCTTGTCGCCTCGCGGATTCAAACGAAAACCGCGCGAGCCCCCTTCCCGTCATGCAGTGCGGCAGCGACGAGCGGTCATTCTAATTTTAATTAAACAAAAAATAACTAAAAATCAGCGAAGACGTTTTATAAGAAGACACGTCCAACTAACAGTTTGGCTATGTAGCCCACACGTTTTGAGGGTACTGAAAATTTGTTATTCGATCACTAACGTTTTTATTTAATTTTTTTCCCTCAGTGCCGTGTCACAAGCATAGTAAGCCAGCTGCGAGCAGCCGTTGGCGCCATTTTCAAACAGCAGCGCCTGCGAGAATGATAGGATTGAAAGGCACAATAAAATATATATTTTTTCCACTGTTCAAAAAAATTTACAGCATTCTTCATGAAAATTCGACTATGAATTTTAATTAATTTATGAGGTTCTTTTTACATTGGTTGGACGGAGTTAAAGGTAAGGCTCTTTAATTCAGTTTGCTGTTTTAAAACATGTTTAACTTTCTTGGTATTTCTTAAAATATATAGTTGAACGTTCACCACGTTGCGTATAACTATGTACGGCGGCTTTGGCTGCCCGGGTGTCGGGCTCCACTGAGTCGGTACGTGGCTGTAAGCGCCAGCTGCGTCGTGTATCTGCGTGTCTGTCATTCGGCGTTATCAGCGTGGACCCCTCCCCGAGTCTGCCCTGCGCCCCTCCACCCCTGCCAGCACAATAACGGCCACCACCACGTCGGCTCACTTTACCGCTGGTGAGCTGGGTCGCGGCGCTTAGCGGCTTCGCTCTGGCTTCACGTTAAACAATAACAGCTAGTCGAACCCATTAAATTACGAGAGTATGCGTGTTTTGACTGGGATGAGTGACGCGCCGATACAGTAGTCGGTATGCTGGACGTGTTTTGACTGGGATGAGTGACGCACCGATACAGTAGTCGGTATGCTGGACGCCCTCCGCTGAGTGCGAGGGATCTGAGTCAAACATGGAACTTAAGCGAAAAGGCGTGCAGTTTCCGATGGGGGAATGCTGCTCAAAATATAATTTTGATAAACGCTGATGGCTTCTTTCATTGGTGCCCAATAAGACAGAAAAATCTACACTTAACTCTTGCACATAAAAAACTAAATGTTTTTAGCACGGTGTTTCATGTTCTGTCAAGAATACGAATGATTGGTATTTCGCTTTAATATATCATGTTCATTTCCATAATTTAAATAATGCAGAAAAATTCCCAGGATGTAATTTCACTCTGCCCTACTACAGAATAATCGTAGCTTAAAAGTGTTATTTAGTTTGGTATTGGTGATAAAATAAACTGGAAAACAATATATTTTTGACTCGAACTTGAGCTGGTTATGAGTCAGGGAATATTTAAATGAAATGTGCATTACATATAGAGGAAGTCTCAGAGCATTGATGATGCTCTTTTTGTCATCTGCTGTCAGAACAATTCGATAGTGAGTAATGTTATTTTTATAACCATTTAGAACAGCTGTTCTGATAATGATTATTTGTTAATACAAAACCATAAGGTATCCTAATTGACAAAGTTATTTGTATTAAAATATAATTTTAAGGAGTTGCAGTAAGAAATTTCTTTCTATTAATTTAACGGCGCTGCTGCAATTACTGCACTGTCTAAAGAAATGTAAAATAGGCCTAAATTCCAAGTGCTATTTTTAAATGAAATTGTTTACAGAATTTAATGCATATTTGCATTTCAGTAAACCGCGTAATGAGTGCTGAGAGTTTTATGCCATTGTGGTTGGGAAAATAAAATTAATTTCCCTGTCTTCTCATTAAATGTAATACGAAGGTACTGAAAAACTTGACGTTTGTCCATTTAGAACATACTTCAGAACACATTATTAAATTGTGTGTGTCTGCGTGTGCGCGCGTTTCTGTGTGTTGACATGCGAGTGAGTATCCCTTGTTAACAACAGTTATTTGTTCATTAACTTAAAATTTTAACCAATATACCACCATCTTACCTGTTTTTAAGGTAAACCAAGGCTCTCTGAATATCACTTCTAGAAGTGCTGTTTAATTATGGGCAAATTTTCCAATTAAATATTTTATGTATGTATTTAATGCATTCTAAAATGTACAAATAATAATGTCAAAATTATTTTTGCACAGTATTGCTAATGTATTTTATTTCCCATATACTGTATTCTCTCTAACTTTGTGTCCTATACTGCCTGGGATAAGCTACAGGCCCCTGATAAACATGATCAGGATAAGCAGGTGGAAGATGAATGAACGGACATGTTCTTGTGTATTTATTGTACCATGTAAGCCTCCGATAATTATTTAAATAATATTTATAGTCTACTGTCTTGGGTCAATTTGCAGCTGTCAGCTAGTACGAATTATTGAATACCTGTAGAGGTCAGGCAAGTAGGCCTAAACAACACTTTGTTTATCATTTGCTAGCAACAAAAAATATTGAATTTTATAAAGATGCTAAGGGCTTCAGCTTTTATCCAGTTGTGTATCAATTAATGATATTAGCTTTTTACTAAGTAGGAGGTGGTTTTTAAAAATCTGTTAAATTTTTATTAAATAATCCCTGACTTGCAAAAGCTACAAAATGCAAAGGACATAAGCATGGGTTACCAATTGCTAAATAATTTAAAAGTAATCCATTCCAAAATAAGTACATAACATGGTATTTCTATAAATCGGTAATTACATAGGTGTGTTGCTGGATGTTGATTGAAAACAGCTGGAAGCATTTTTTGTGACAGTTGGATTGATCAAATTGCTACATGTCCCATTCCAGTGTGAGATAATTGGTATAAAATGTAGCAAAGTTAAAAATGTAAATAGCTTTTGCTATGTTGTGTTTAAATAATGGATAATATGAAAGCTCCTGTCTATGAATTGTAAAACCTTAGCATGTTGGTTTACCAGTGATAATGAAACAAAAATAATTTTAATAAGTATGATTTAATAAAAGCATGTTTCTGGGTGTATATTCATGCTGACTTTTTCATTTACAACTGAGATGTCAAGTGCCTTTCAAAAAAATTTTTTTTTTTTTCGTAGGTTGATGGTAATAGCCCTAAAAATACTAGCCATTGTCTACCTTGAAAAGGCACTACATGTAATCAGTAACATTTTTTCTGCTTATTGAATTTATTTGTTGGCTCAGTGACAAATCAAATCTATATTGTTTTGTTTTTATTAAATGACCCATAGTAGTTAATTAATTAATGATTTGCTAGTATTTCTTTTTATCTGAATTTAGTTCAATTCACATTAGATAAGATTTTTATCATTGAAGCAGATAATCATTATGAGCATAATGTCTTTGCCTCACATATTTTTGAAATATTGCAAATTTCAATTAAACAGTCCACAAGCTTTTTTCTATTGATGTACAACATTTCTATACCACACAAACATATGTAACACTTACTTTAATTCCATTTTATATTTGTTTTGTACTGGTCCTTTGATGTAGCAAGGGAGGTGTGTGTGTGTGTGTGTGTGTTATTGTCTGAAGTGGGTATGTGGTCAGTGATTGTTCTGTGGTTTCCTTATGGTTTGTTTATTTTTTTCCAGTCAAAATCACCTGGTCAATGTACATATAAAAGGGACTTTAGCAAATATTTACAAGGCAGAACATGTTAGAAATAATTAATTTTGTTGCATAGGTCAGTATCTTAGTCGCACATCTGCAACTTTCTGATGGCACATGTATATGAAATGATTTTCCTTACAATTTTGGAAGGTCTTTTTATTGGGAGTGTGTGTGTGTGTGTGTGTGTGTGTGTGTGTGTGTGTGTGTGTGTGTGTAAGCCATCTAGGCCTCATTCTTTAGTAAAACTATCTGCATAACCAGATCAACATTTTCCACCCTTGGCTTTGCTTCTGATATCTGTAGAGAGGCACGGGACTAAGAGAACAGTAGGGGAGCAACACCATCCCAATTTAGAAGGCTAAAAATTGTTAAAAATCTTTATAAATAGTTTACAGTAGCTTACCGTCATCCTGACTTCTTTATTGTCTTGATATAGATTCTATGAAACTTCCTTTATTTGTTCCCCTTCCTTTGTAAAATGCAATCAAGATCATATTTAAATTTTAAAAAGTTATTTGGCATCCTGCCTGACTGTATCTCTACATTTATGTAGTTTGCCCTAACACACACACACTTTTACTAAGGAAAACAACACATTCCCTTTCCTTTTTCCCTTTCTTGTTGGTTCTCCAACGTGTAATTTCCCCCCCCCCCCACACCCCCCCTCTCACCCACACACACACTCAACCACACACGAGTCCCCACAGACCAAAGCGAGGGAGAGTGAGCGAATGCTGTTGAGTGCTGGCTCAGCCCGGACACAGAGCCCCATAAAATAATTTTTTGTCCCTAAACAGTGATAGCTTTGGATCCAAATCTTCAAATACTAGTAAAGTAGTCCCAGAGGAACTCCAAGATTTTTTTTCAGATTTTTCTAACCCCCCAAATAGGTTCATTTTAATTGTAGAAAGTGATGCCCGGGGAAAAAGCCTACACACACCCTGCTTTTTATGCCGACCAAGTTCCTCAGACGGCATCACTGGCCACGGCAAAGCAGAGGCAGCACACCACTGGAGAGCAGCTTTCTGGAGGTGAATAGGGAGGAACAGGGGCCGAGTGAACATGCAGGAGGGCTGGGGTTCAACATGAAAGATAGGGACCCTTGGTTCAGACAGTTAGGATTCTCTCCGTTTAATGTAGACATGGAGAGCCCCATTGTGTGGTGAGTTTTAACCCTGGACAAAGTCCTGTGTAGTCTTTTTTATATTTAATGTCAATGTTTACATATTTAATATATATTACAAAGAAATATATATTTTTTTTAGATGTGTTTGTGGAGTATCTGTGTCATACCCATTTTTAGCTGTAAAGGTGTGTTCATGTGTATACATTTTTTAAAGGTTAAGAAATACTAGATTTTTGTGTTGAATTTGGTAAAGCAGGGATAGGGTTCTTTACCTTTCGGCAGTTTGTCATATGCACAAAAAATTAATCTATATCGATAGAGATTAGGACAAAAAGCTATATTTTAAAAATAATAATTTTGATGTTCCTTTGTCCCTAAAGGAATTATTATTTGGGTTATGTAATTGCTGATTTTCTCTTTTGCATTCAGTTGTTGTTACAAGTTGTCTTTGTTCTTTCTTATCCACCAATTTGTGCCCTGATAGTGGAATTTTATGAAGACTGGAGGTAAGTTTTTAAAAATGTATTTATATGTCACCATTCCCCTTCCCTCTTTTCCATTTTCACTATTGGTAACTTCACATCCTTCAAGAACTGCCTGATGGGAGTGTAACACAGGACAAGGCTGTCAGCTTTTCATCTATGTCTTGATTTTCTTCTCTCCTCATCCTCTCTCTCCTTTCTCTCCCTTTTTTTTTTGTCGAGTATACTGAGGCTGGCAAAGGAAGCAGCCTCATTCTCCCTGCTTCTCCAGTGCCTACAGTAGTATGTTGACCATATCACTTAACTTTAATAAAGGAAAAAAAAGAAAAACTGACTTCAGAAGCTAAAAAAAACACCATGATATGTGTATTTATGCCCTGAACCTGACACAGCAGTCCATAGGGCACACTTAGAACAAGCAGGTCACCCTCAAAGCCCTATCTGCAGTTGGCAACTTCTTCAGCTGCTGGCTTGTGATGTTTATGTGTAATAATACTTTTCCATCATGTGTTTTTGGGATGATTGTTGTTGTTGGGATAATTTCTGATACTTGTCACATTGTTTTTTTTTATTTTGAATGCTGGTTTGATGTAGATGTTAAGGTTGCTCTTTTTGGAAATAGGGGTAAAAGTGTAATACTTAATCATTTAGGTTGCTGTAGTTCTGCAAGTTAAAATATAACTGTATAGTACAGTTAATACCATGTATGGGTGTTATGGGTTTTTTGCCTGATCTGAGTAGACTGGCTTAATTTTCAGTACACCAGTTTGGGTGTGGTGTACTTAAGACAAGTACATAAAACTTGAATGCTTAAAAAATACTAGATAAATAAATAATTGGTGTTGCTGTTGTTGTTAATTTTAATTTTCAAATAATTTAAATTAATAGCATTTGAGAAAAAAAGGCTTGAATGTTTGTGAAATATTGCCACATCACTTGTTTTTATTTGCTGTCTTCTATAGAATTTGTGTCACAGAAGTATTTGTGGTATCTTTGGATTTAGTTTTACTTGTGTGTCCATACTGCTAATTTTATACAGTATGGCCATTGTGCATTTGTTGATTGTTGTATATCGAAACTTTGCAAGATCATGTTTTCACATGCCCTTTCTCTTTTTTTGTGTGTTCTCTCCTCCATTTTGTGTAGTCCACCATTTTGTCATGAACACTAGCTGAGTAATTAATTCAGATTCCAAAGTCAAATACATTTTCTTGCATTTCAGTATTGCAAAAGAATTATTTTTACTTGAATTTAAAATCCAGTATATCGATTCTAATACAAAACAGCAGAGCAGATTTTTTTAACATATTTATTTGTCGAGTTGTAAATTACAGGACTAACTATGAAAATTTTTTTACATTGTGAATTTGAAAACATTGCCTACTTTTTTTCAGTATAGTGTCAGTCAAATTTTTTAGTAGTATTTTTAGTGGACTTGACCAATTAAGGTTTTACAGGGATGAGGTGAATAATTTTCCTGTTTTATCATAAGTCACTGTCTTCCAGGAGGTGAGTCAATAATTTTATATGCCCCTCTGATGGATGGCATCCAAGTTCTTTATACATTATGCCCTTCGCCAGGGGCAGAACCAGGACAAATCAAAGTAGACTCCTAAAAATGAGCAATGATTGGCATTATAAGGTTAATAACATTACTGAATTCATCAGAGGACTCCCCTGTAATGTTGGGCTTTCCTCTTCTAATAGCACTGCCAACACGGAGACAACTGAGCTGCATTTTAAAATACTATTGATCACATTTGTATATTATTTAATAACCAATTCTGTGAATGCACCACTGACTGCAAGGTAAAAAAAAAATAATGTAAAATTTGCAATCTTAAATATTAGTTAGCTCAGATTGCTGTAGTGATTTTACAATCTTTGATCTTTTGTACCATATTTATCTCCTCTTAATGAATAATTGTAATGAATAAGGATGATATTATTCTAAGGCAGTGAGAGGCTGGACACTGAGCTAGGTGAACAACAAACTACTGCGGGTCTTGGTGAGAGAAAATGTGTTCCACCTTCATTCATACTAACAGAATGTGTCAGTACAATGAGACAAACTAGATGAACCACAGCAATTAAGCCTGTTTATACTAACATCTGCTGAAATTATTTGATGTAAATAGCTCACTTGAGTAAAACATTTGTTCAGCAATACTACCCTTCCATCCCTTGTGTGCCCAGCCAGGAGAGAGTGATCTCTTCTAACTGCACTTGACTTCAGAGTGCCCTCTAGCAGCACATCATGGTTTGTAGGCTCCCCATGATACTTTCCAAACCATTCTGTGCTGTTACTGGGAACTTTGGAAATTACTGAGAGGGTTCCAGAGAAATAGCACACCCCCATCCTCCTGATTTACTATTATTGTGGCAATCTTCAGCCAAGGATGTAATAATCAACTGTTTGAGTGTGTGATGAAACACATTATGGACCCTTGTGTTTGAGCACATTCAAGCTTAACATCCTTGTTGGCTGGCTGACAGCTTTTTGGAGATGGGAGAAGTAATATGTGATTGAGGTTTGTTGGGCTCATTAAGGCTGGTTGAAGCTTCCAATAAGGGGATGTATATTAACTTCAAGCTTTACATGCCACTCCTTTTTGTGTACCATCATTCTCGTTTTTGTATCTGCCTCACTTGTACATCACTTTGAACAAAAGCATATGCTAAAAATTAATGAAAATGTTTTAAACTTAGTGATCCAGTTATGTCCAGTGTAATAATGTCTATGACTGAAACCTGTGCTAACTATTGCTAATATACGGTCACTTTGTGTGCAGGGCTGTAGCAGCATGTCAATATTGGGAGCTGTTCTTTCTCTGAGCTGCCAGTAGGGCTCTGCTGCTGTAGTCAGGCAGGCATCACTCATCACTGTGCCCAGGGAATGGGGCTTGACCCAGAAATGTGACCAAGCACCACCTTACAATCCTACATCAACATAATTCCAGTATTTCCCAGGTAAGATACATTAGCTGTGACTACAGCCAGAGGCAAAAAAAATAGAGTCATTTTGCATACCCATTCATTTATACCAACTTGCCTCCAGTAAGTTCATAACATATTGTACTTTAGTTACACTATTCCATCCTCTTACCCATTCACATAGTTCCAAAATAGCAGCAGGATTGCAAGTCCACTCCTGTAAGTGGAATTGCAGTTGTACCCGACTTAAAACATGAATTGCTATTTAAGTGTTTTCAGACATTTAAAATGTCTGCAGTACTGCACATGTGCATAGTACAGTAGTGAACAGCAATAAGGACTACTCACGTTTACAATTGTGCAATATACTTTTAGGAACTGAATTTAATATTTTACAAGAGAATCCCACATTTAAAAAAAAAAAAAAAAAAAATCAGAACAGTTGTACAATAAATTTTATATAATCACATGTTTCAGCTTTGGCATTGTTGGACAACGTGAAAATCTTGGTACTAAAATTTGTGGGTATAAGAACTATAAGAAATAATCTGAACCAGGTCCCACAGTTGTAGAAAATCAGGTGCTTTATTACAACTCACACCAAGACAGTGAACATCCTGGAGCATTCTGAGAGCCATACTGTACTCCATTGTTACTCTTCACAGCTGGTGCATTTTTCAGGGATACAGTGAGCAACTTTAAAAAAAAAAAAAAAAAAAAAGCACTGATGTAAAAATAAGTGCATCATAATTGGTTAAAATTTGATGTGCAGGCCAAATTTATAGTATTTGATGTAATTCCACATCTTGAGTAATACTGTACAAGTTTTCTACTGGGATGACTGAGAGCCCACCCCCTTACATAGAAATCAGTGTATGAAACGCCAAAAACTTGTAAAGCTGTACAAAAACTAATAGAGCAAGACACAAAAATGCAAGATTTACAAGTGCATGTATACATGTAAAGTTTATACAGGTAGCACACTGGAGATAAAAGCCAGGCAATGTATCTATTTAGCACAATTTTTAATGACATTTGCAGAATAGGAATGTGAATGACTAAAATAAAGATATCTATTTCCACACACACATGCTGGAATCCTATGAAACAAAAAATTAAATTTTCAAATCTCCACATGAACTCTAAGTTCACCTTCAACTGAGAATGTGTGGTAAGTTCTTGCCTCCTAAATATAGTTAGGAATCTAAACAGTATAGTATTGCAATATAAACTCTGGAGTACAAATATAAGAAATCTACAAGAAGGAACCTTGCCCCCCCACCTAAGCCGAGTTTCCTTGGTTTTACTTATAAATGAATTTCACTTAACAGACAACTGCATTAATGTGGTATTAGTCACAGCAGTCCCAATATTCCTTAGAGGCTGTGACCCTACAGAAAATGAATCACAAGATATATAAAAAAAAACATTTAGTAAAATCCAATAATGCCATTGCAGAAAGCCTACAATATGGCACTGACATCAGAAGAGATCTTTTCACTTCACACCCCCAAAACAAACTTTTTGCTTACTGGTGTCTGGTCATAACAGAATCAAAAGCCTTTACAAACACAGGCTAGAACTTATGCTGGATCTATGATGTTCTGACATAAAAAATAAAAGCTTTACTTTAATCCATAATTTCTTTAAGGTGTACAGAATCCCAACATAACTGGATCCTTGTTCCAATATTGCTTCAGTAGATAATCTTGTTTTCCTTTATCTTTTTAAAAGGCAAAGACAAATGACAAAAAAAAAATTGCAAAGTTCACTACTATCATGGTCAGCGAGAGAGGAGGGGTAGGTCACTGGAGTTCATGATGAGGCTGGAGTCCAAATTGAGGCTCTCTAAAGACAACAGATAACATGTAAAATAATCAGATTTGTTCCTGGAACTATGCAAGTACCATGTTGGATGATTGGATCTACATTACAAAGCTATTAACCATTCATTGATACTGTACCCATACAAGTCTCAGATGAAACTGACTGTCATTAATGAAATATCTAAATATTGTAGCCAAAGCACTTATGCAAAATGCCTGAAATATACAGACATTTCGATGTGAGAAAGCAGTATTACATATTGTCAGATTCATTAGAGTCAGCTCTTACCTTGGTCAAAGTTGAGCTTTTTGGCTGTGGAGCCTTCACCTAGCCCCTCAATATCTACCAGATCGCTGTTCACATCAGAGTCGTTCAGGGCACTCAGGGTAACATCTTCAATATTGTGTACAGGCATCAAGATGCATCAACAGAAAGGTAATAGGGAAGAGAAGGACACTCAAGTTAAAATAATGCATGCATTCACTGGGGAAATACAATGGTTTGGTGTGTTTATATAGCAGAAGTTACCAATCTGACCACATCACACCCACCTGCTGTCTTCTGTTTCTTAATGGCAGGGGGAGTAGGGGTTGTACCCTGCAACCCTGCAGTCACAACAACCTGCGAAGTGGGTACGGAGATGACCTGAGGAGCCGGGGCAGGGGTCACAGCCACTGTTGTCTTTTTTGTGGTCTTTTTCGGAGAGTCCGATGAAAGTGGCACCCGACTGTCCTCATAGAGCTTCCGCTTCACTGTGGTCTTGATCTGGGCACTGATTTGCGAAGGGGTGCAGAGACAGGACAGAAGCAGGTCAGTGCTGACAATCCCTAAAAGCAGTTTTAAACAAACATGCATTTTAGACCTTGAATTTCAAATTGCTGGTCAGCAAAATTATCCAAGGTGGGATTTCAAAGTAATAAAGATGAGTGACAATGACCCCTAATCCCTGAATGCCATTTCCTGAGGCTGTACATCAAAACTGCCTCATTCTTATTTCCCTGTTACCTTAAAATATGCTATCTAGTCACCAGACAGATCAGGACCAAAGAGAGAGCACTGTCAAACTAATCGGGACACCATCATTCTTAATGCCAACAAAACTTAGGGATTTTACATAATGTGTAACTCCAAGAAAAGTACACCCAAGAGTGTTCATTTCACACACACAATCACACACATACACACAGTCTCCTGGCAAAACTTACCCATTACCCTGGACTACCCTAATTTCTACTGTACTAAAAATTAATGGAAATCCAAGGTATAGAAAATGGGACAGACAGGATTTGTCTTTATGTACTGTAAACACAGGAATAGTTTTAAGAGGAAATTTGAAAAAAGTGACAATGAATTGAAATTATTCTCAATGGAATCCTATCGACAATTTTATCACAGAGGGTCAATGCCCTCTTGCAGTGTCTAAACCACACTTTGGTCATGTATATCCAAGATCTAGCTGATGATTAAGTTGGTGGACTTGCCGTTTAAACCATTAAAAACTCAAGGTAATGACACTGAAATGCCAATCCCTGGATCACAGAAGAAAATGTGCTTCCAATGTGAATATCTATAGCAGCAGCCTGAGCATAGACTATCACTATGATCAGCATTTGCTACTCCATTGCTGAGAGCTGTGGTAGCGCAAGGCCAAGCAGATGGACCCTGGAGTAGCCCCTCCACACCCACAAAGAGAAGAGCAGTGAGGAGGAAGAGCAGCTAGTGCCACAGCAAAGTGTAGCCTCGCTGTATGGGAAAACGGCATAAGAGAATGGACAGGCAAGAGCTATGGCGATAGAAGACATTTTCTTACACGCGATGCAGCTCAGGATGAAGGTTAGAGGGAAGAAAGAATGTACAACTAAAAGACTTCAGACAAAGATGGGAGTGAAGGGCAGAGAAAAGGGTCTCCTTACACAGTGCGCTCCTTGATGACCGAGCTGATACTGTTCAGGTCGTCACCAAAGCGTCGCACGGCCGACCGCAACATCTCGATTTCAGTATCCGTCCACTTGGCTCTGCGAGACACACAGCGAGGGGTGGGGGGTGGATAAGGAGTGGCGGGGCATCATTTCCCTACTACGCCCCACTTGACAATCTAAGAAAAATTCTAGGGGAAGGAGACTGTCAAATCTTACTTTCCAATCTGTGGTTCTGTTTACCTGTTCCATCCAAGATGAAAGAACAAGTTCTATTCTTCAATCTAGACCACCAGCACCAGAACAGGTCATCAGTGGATGAAATTGAAAATAAGAATTTCATTTTCTAAATAAAAAAACTAATTGAAATTCTGCTCAGGATGGGATCAAACCAAAGTGCAAGGGATCTTCTGTTATGCTTTTAGACTGTGTTCTGTCACATGAGCATATCCACACAGGCACAAACTCTCACCCATGCACACACACAAACAGGTTTCTCCTGATTACTAAACACAGCAGAACATAAATGACAAATATGCTTTGTTCCTGGGGGTAAATTAAGCACATTCACAAGCACAGAACACAAAAAAAAAAAAAGTACAAATGAGTGGCTGGTCTTGTATTGCAATTTGGCTTCACACATTAATAAGTAGTGACTCTCTTCCTGTGCCTGTTATCCAGTCACCCACTCCTTTCCTACTAGAAGCAGGCCATTCAAAACACACCAAGGTCCTTCCCATGTTTAAGCACAGTGTCTAATACGCTGTCATTTGCAAGCAGTCATACATGAGCAAAATACTGCAGAAACCTGGTTTACGATTAGAGCAGGTAACAACCAGCACACTCAGGACGTGTGGTAGTCTTCATCCACCCCAAGCTGAAGAGGGTGTTAAGCACTAAGGGTAGACCACTTAAAAATATGGGGGGGAAAGCAGATAGGAGGTTGGCCTGACGTGGTACATTTAAAGTGTTGCCAGGCAGCAAGAAAAGGAAAAGCTGCAAAATGATGAACCAAGAATGACAACTACTTTTCCATTTCTATAGCTAAAAATACAGTTTGCCAAAACAACCTTGAGGGTTTTTCCATGTTGAAATCAGAGTCTCTCCCTCAGCCCCTTCTTTTCCAGAGTTACTTGTGTCTCTAAGCAGCTTCCCCTCTATCGGTCAATTTATTTCTGCATCTAGAGATTCACTGGTCATCTGAAATCATATGCAAGCGCCACAAAACCATGGCTATGAAACTGAGACTTACCCAGCAGGGCAGGAGTCTGCCACTGGATGCAACTGCATAGTGAGCTCACCCAGTTTAGTGAAAGCAGCACCTGCTGCTGAGAAGATCTCCCCCACCTGACACACATAGAGAATGTGTTAAGGGTAGGAAACAAACTCGGGATATCACACAGCAGAGACCCAGAATGCTAGGTGGAAATGATCAACGAAAAATGGACTGACTGGCCCTTTCAGCTATCAATTCATGTCATGGACACTGTGTTTAGTCATGTCTATCACAATTCAGAGTAGTGAGTCTGCCCCCCCATCACAACTCAGAAACTTAAGACAAGAGGCAGTGGAAAAAGCAAGGCAATTTAATTCATACATCACATTTCATCCAAAGTGCTTTGCATAAGCAATATAAAGCAGAAAATTCTCTCTTTTATAGCTTTTGTCTTAATTTATTAAAGCACAAAGTGTTGAGATCAAAGAATAACTTAAACTGAGGGTGTCCGTTAAAACAGCAGAAAATCACATAACTGATACTGTTTGTCCACGTTTAATGTCTCAATTCCAAAATTGCAGGGTCTTACTCAGTTAAGCGATCTCTGGCCTCTACTTTACTTCCAGGGACAGAAGGGGTGTTCACAGGAGTAACTTTACCCACTACTCACCCCCCCCGGACAACACACACGTGTCTCTTTCACTCACCCATTCACACACACAAACAGAACAGCACTGTCCGATAAGAAGAGCAATAAGTTAAGAACTACAAACACAAAGTGAGACAATCGTTACGTTAACAAAATCCGGATATTAAAATATTCGCAAACAGTCAGGAAAGTGTTTTTCACAACTGGAAGCAACCGAAAAAGCAGACTTCAGTGTTGCGTTTCCTCCTCGCAAAGTGGTAATGTTAAATATTCGAACTTTAGACAGGAGATCCGTTAAATGAGTGATTAATGGCTTCTGCACCGTGTCTTAACGTAACGTTATTCTTCAGACTCCATTACGACAGCTTTTAATGGGTTTTAAGTCGGATTTCGAACAACGATCGGCTCACCTTGGTCGAGGCTGAAGTCATTTTGCCGCTCGGATGAATGGAGGAGCCGCGGTGTTTACCCAAATAGCGCTTTTATTTATTAATATAAAGGGTTTATGTTTAATGCTCCAGTCAGGCGCCAGAACCTCACAATGGTTCACAACGGGCTTCCCAGGATAGAGCGGGAGTTTACAGGGAGAAGGCACCGAGCCGATAGCCTTTACTCGGCCGGCTCAGTGTCCAGCTCTTTATCGCGCCCCAAGTAAGCCCAGCTGACACCAACTCGGCACGGCACGGCACGGCACGGCACAGAACGGCTTGACAGGATGGCCGGTACTCGCTTACTGTGAGACCGAACTCCGGATAAAGCCGTTCACACGACCGCCCGTCCGCCCACACCAGGAACAATAACAGCCGGCCTATAAAGCGGGTGTGCACAGTCGATTCGTTGCTCTCCTAAAAATGCATCTTTTATGTACACTGTCGTATTTCGGATCCGTTAATACACTCCATTGCACATAATTCAGAACACCAAAATAAATAAATGAGCAACACCCAACAGACAACTCGATGAACGGCAACTTCAGCACGACAGAGGAAATTCCCATTAGCCTACCCCCACTTGAACAGCCATTGGCCCAAACAAACCAAAGAACCCCATCTCTGAGTGGCTAGTGTTCCTGTCACTCCTCCTTTTTGAATTGCCGCCCTGTTTCCTTCTCTTATCCTCCACGTCTTTTGGAAATCTTGTACCTCATTGGCTGAAAATGTAAATAATAATTGATCATATTCTAGGGGTTTTGCATTGTAATTACTTGGGTAATACTTTTGCATATAAAATGTATAATTTAAAAATTGCTATGACATCTCATAATCATTATATGCTGAGTAGAAAAACGATGTCAGAACCATGGACAGTGCAAACAAAATATTCACTCTTCGTTATAATTGCTCAATAGTAAACGTTAAACCTTCATAATAAAAATCACCATTGTTATCATCAGACATAAAACACACACATTGCCACTTAGAATCAAAACAGGGCAATCATTTTTCCATCTATGACTTACCTAACTTTTTTTTTCTCACAGATGGCTTATCTGTGGCTCTCCAATGCCATCCTTGCTTAGCCAACAAAGCTCAGGACAACTGAAGGAAAATGGCAAAAAAACAAGACATCTTGAAGATCGTACTATCAAACGTTTTCATTATTGTTCATTTATATTATCACTGCTGGCGAAAACACCAACTTCACAAGACTACCACTACTCAAGATACATGCAAATTATTATTCACCTTCAACGCCCTCCATACCACTCTACCTCCCCATCACCTACCACCTTGACTCCTGATGAGTTGGCCACATTCTTCCAGGAAAAAGTTCACAGTTATTAGCAGCCAACAATACCAGATGGTGCAGAAGTGTCTGTGTTACATCAGATTACAACTGGTGTGCCTAAAGTTTTTGCTCTTGGTCCTCTCCCCTTCTCCATGTATGCTATATTTCTAGGTCCAATCATCCAGTCACATGGCTTCTCCTGCCAGTACTACACAGATGACATCCAACTCTTTGTGATATTCCCTCCAGAGGACACCACAGTCACAGTGTGCCTCACTGATATTTTAGCCTGAATGAGGGATCTGCACCTTATACACCTTATAGCCAGAATTCTTTGGTATTTCAGGCTGCTCCTTCCCACCACAGGTTTTGAAGCCTCATTTAGCACTAGCATTGATTGGATAGGTAAGGATACTCCCACCCACCATGGGTTTTGAAGCCTCATTTGTCCCATCAATAACTAGGTGTACTGTAGCATTTTACTGACAGGGCTGACAGCATGTGTGGAGAAACCACTGCAAATGATATAAATGCAGCAACACTTCTGATAACCAATCAGCTGAAATGCTCCCACATTGCAACACTCCTTGTCTCTTTTAATTTATTGGCTCCATTTTGGTGTTTGCATCAAGTTCAAGTCCTTAGTGCATGCTTTGAAAGAAATTATTGGAATGTCACCAATGCTGAGTCACTCATTGGGACCTATATTCCATCTGACCCTCTACAGGCAACAAGTTAACAGTGCCTGGTGATTTCTCCACCATTCAAAAATAAGCGTTATTCTACATGTTTTTCATGTGTAGTTCTTTAATGGAAAAACATGCTATTCATTCACAACCATTAATAGAGTCTTTCACAACCTATAAGAAATGTTCAAAGACCCATCTCTTACAGGAACACCTAAAGCAAGTCATACTATTCAAACCAATTCTATCTTCATTGACTAGTATTTTGTCATAATGATCTACTGTATTCTTGTATTTTGCACTTGTCTTGTACGAACCTAATCCTCAAAGTGTTATGATCTGATGAGCTTTTCTGATGTTAGGTTCTAAAAATGTTTTCTTTAGCTCTTGTTCAAGTACTAACTTACACATTATTGGTCACTCATTGGAAGCACTTGTACTTAAGCTGGCTCCTTGACAACCGTATGCTTGTCCTGTGTTACCTCCCTCAGTACATGTTGCTTTGGACAAGAGTGTCAGTGAAATGTATAGATATAAAGCAAGCACCAAAGGCAGATGTGTAGTTTGGGACCATTGTAAATGACAAGAGTCTGGCACGCTTGGATGAGCAATAAAAGGAACCATTTTGAGGGAAGAATTTGAGAGTTTGGAAAGTTAGATGGGGAGGTTTGATTCCAGAACAACTACAAAGGGACTAACAGAGCTTGCATCTGGTGGTGAAAAAGAAGCTTTTCATTACATCTTGCTCATGTTTCACTTTGTAGAGATTTTGCTTGCTGCAAATTGATCGAGTGAAAACAGAAGATTCTCATGTGTAGTCCCTTGATGGCAGAACGAGCTGCCCATCTATATCAATCTGCAGACTCCCTGTCAACCTTCAAGATACACCTCAAGACTTATATCTTCCAGGAACTACTCTAACTCATCCAATGACTCACCTTTCCTGCTATGAACTTCCCCATCCAAATTATTATTTCAGTCTTTTGTCTTTAATGCTTTTACGCATGCTCTACTAGGACTTTGTGTTTGGTTAAAATTATCTTCTTGGAGGACACATATTGTATAACTGTCTTCCAGCACTGACCTGTACTTGGTTACTGATCCTTCATTGGATGCTCATCATAGCTGCGCTTATACCTTATGCGGTACCTTAAAATACTGTATTCGTCTATTGTATTTGTCTTGTTTTATGTCAGTTTGGACAAAAGTGTCTGCTAAATTAATAAAATTTATGAAAATGAAAGACTATATTAACAGCCTTCGTAGTTATTCTAGTTAAAATCAGTTCCTCTAAGCCACCCATACTTGAGAAAGGCACTTTTAATTGTTGACCTCGTCTATGTTACTTACCAGTACAGTCACTATTAATAACTTTGAAGACCAAATCAAATAAGTAGCAAACTACACAACACAAGCTATCTGTCCAAATCCATTAGAAAAGTTAATTTACCCGTCGTTTCGCCCATTTCCTCACTAGCTGATTTCTGTTTACGTCAGCTGTATGAATGTACCACTTAAACGACGAATGTACCGCATAAATAATAAAACATGGAAAATAAATACTATTAACATAAGGTTTTTGTAATTTCAGATTTAAATTATTTAGTAAAAGCATTCGTAAGTTTTTTTTTTTTTTTTAATTTTACGTTTATCCAAGTTACCAGCCTAATAAGCTAGTTTAGACTCCTGTCAGAATTTGGTTCCACTTATTTAACAGGACGTGTGTGTGCATATACATATGTGTATAAATATATATATATATTATAATACAGATAGATAGAAATGCCTGTATCATTGCTATTAACCCCCGCCTGATGTCCCGCCCACTGCTGCCGGAAGTAACTCACATGACGGTAGTGTTAAGTAACACAAGACCGGGCCCAAATAGCGTCAGTTAACCCTGATTACGAATTATTTCAAGCCGGCTAGAAGGATATCGTTCGATTAATAAACCCAAACATTAGTTGTTTAGGGAACAGTTAAGAATGGCATCGCTTTTATTTTGCGGTCCGAAATTGGCTGCTTGCGGGATCGTAATTAGCATCTGGGGAGTCATAATGCTGGTAAGTTTTTTTTTATACCCTATTACTAACACGAATTTCATTATTTTACAGTACATCCAAACTAACTGCAGTTATTTTTTACACTAGTGATGTAAAACCTGTAAAATGCTCCAGATCATCGTTCGATGGATTGTCGTTGGCGTTATTGTACCCCACCAGCGTATTTTCCGTCCAGTTTGATTTCCAAATAAATAATTCACAAAATAAATGCACGCCACAGCATCCTTTATCCGTCTTCTAACCGCTTCACCTAGTCGGGGTCGCGAGGTCATTAGACGACGGATCGCCAGCGACGCCCTTGGTTTTCAAATCGTTGATCTTTGGGTGTAATGTTGTTTGTACGTATACTTGTCGGTTTTGGTAGGGGTCGTTGAAAAGGCTTCAGCCTGTCTGTGACCATGTTGTGCATTTTAAATCCATTTGTTACATGACCGAAAGATTAAACTGACGTGAGAGATTCCGCATCAGGCGGTTTTGCTGTTTTCCCCCCTCAAGATAAGAGGAAGGAAGAGTTTGCAAGCAGCCCAAGGATTAGTTTGTTTTGAAAATGAAGCTATCAACTGACGTTCGACATTATGACATGGTCTTTAAACCTTCTTATGAAGTTTGCCTGTTGAAGGGCAGCATCATAACCCCCTTAAATTGCTAGGACTATGTCTATGTAAACCCTTTTGTAAAATAAAATCCTTCAGGAATTTCCCTGTTTATACTGGAGTCGTTCTAACTTGTAAGGGATTTATTAGGTATTAAACAGGAAGTTTCAGTAAATAATGAATAGATTCATTAATAAATGACAAAGTTCATTGTTTCCGTTTGTTATACAAGATGTGTTCATAATGCTGCTCCCCTCTGACATTTCGACTTTACCTAGGAATTGCACATGAGGTGGTTAAGTCCTTGTAAGGGTTATATTAAATTTGAATTCACAATCCATTTCGTCTGTCTTCCCTTACTTGGTTCTTATGGTTACACTTGCGTGTTACTGATAATTGTTTAATTAAGGGTTACATCAGTCGTCAATGTAAATCTGCTTATCTTCTGCCAGGTGATGCTGGGGATATTTTTCAGTGCTCACTCAGCGGTGCTGATTGAAGACGTCCCCTTTACAGAGGAGGACATGCACAATGAGTAAGTGTCACCTGCTCAATTCAGTCGGGATGAATGTGTCACACACTCGCAAAATGCCCACCATCAGCGGGGCACGCTTGCTTCCTGATTGAACCAGGTCACACCAGGACCACTAGTGATTTTTTTTTTTTTTGACCATTTCTCAAAGGTTACTTCAACCAATTCTGATGGATAATCTTTCATTTGTAAAACTACTGTATGTAAAAATGTTTAGGTCAGATTCATTTAGATCTGACAATATTTAACCTTCTAACTAAGATTAAACATTTTCTGTGCTTTCAATATGTGCATATTATTTGGCACTTTAAATTAATAAAGGTTGAGTGTCTTTTGATGACTTATGTTCCTGCCCCCCAGTAAAAATCCACCGCAGACTATCTATGGACTGTACAATCAAGTTGGCTACAACTGCTTCATCGCGGCAGCCATATATGTGGTGGTGGGTGGGATTTCTCTCTGCCAAGTCCGACTCAACAAGCGCAATGAGTACATGGTGCATTAACCCCCCCCCCCCCCCCCCCACTGGAGGGAAATATTTATGCAACCTAACAAAGAAAACTGAGTAAATTGGATTTTATAGCCCTAATTCTATTCTTGCCCATTTACAGTAGATGGTTCACAACCCTCTAAATGTTCCAAAAAGATCTGCAAGGGCACAGTATGTGCTATAGCTGGTGGTGGATTTAATTCAGAGAGTATTTGTTGTGATTGTAATGATGCAATATATTTCTCTATGTATTTATTTGTAACTTGGAATTAAATATTCAGAACCTGTTAAATTGTTTCTGTTATCTTCTGTTTTGACCTTGTTTCATGAGTTTTGGTACATTAACCTGACCCTTTTAGGGTATTTTTAAACATTAACATTTTAATGTGATTTACTGATATACACACAGGAACAAAAGTCGCATTCATGGAGAGGCTGGCTTGGGCAAGTAATGTTTAACATACTTAAAACATTTTTGACATGAACAATGCTGAATGTTGTAAATTTACATGTAAAGGAGTTTGCCATTTGCATTCCTGTTTTGGGGGGGGGGCCAGACTAAGCTGACAGTCCCTTTGCCTGCTGATTTTAAACTAACAGCTGTATTATTCTCTGTCTTCTGCTTCATAACTCATCAGTAAAGGCGATACTGTAAATTAAGTCAGTTCTGAAATTGTCCCAGTTATTCTCAAACAAGTAGGTGTATATGTAATGGTAACTGGAAGCTTGTCCTGCTGTAGTGAAATGTATATTTATGTGGTTTTGATTCCTTTGTGATGAAATGTTTGCATCCAGTCCACCTGTAATAAACCTAAATGTGAAGAATCTCAAACCTGTGTATTGCCTTCTAAACAGATACTTGGAAACAAAATTTGAAATATAAACTTTAATAAAAAAGGATGGAATAAAATGCCTCTAGGAAGAAGTGACAGCAGAATTACTGTGAATTTTTTTTTTTTTTTTTTGGTTTTGTGACTTGTTCCATGGTCATTTTAGTCTTTATCAGCTGGCTTTTTTGTCGGTTTCTTCTGCATTTCTACCTGTACAAGTAAATGGGGGGGGGGGACTTGAGGATGAGCATTTATAAAATGTGTTCAATATTATTTGACACAAATTCTGTCCCATATTCCAAGTCTAGGCTTGAATAAAAGCAAAGTGAGTCTCTAAGACCCAGTGAAAATCTCTATGGTGATGGGCCCAAAAAGGACGCCACAAGATAAATACACCGAAAATGTCATATGGCCTCTTACCTTATGGGTTTTTGAGTTCCCCGTTGAATGAAGGGATATCTTGTCCTTGAATGATGTTGCACGCAGATTAGAAACTATAAATGCAGCTCCTTTACGGGTTTTACAGTTTTTGACTTGATCACGCCAAAAACAAACTTCGATGCTGTCTGTCTCATCTTGCAGTGTTATAGACTTCATTGGAACCTTTTTCTTCTCATCCTTCACAGTCTTTTTCTCAATCTTAGACTACACAAAAAGACATTAAGAAAAAAATCTCAGAAACAATGGGACACAAATGAGCACCAGAAGACATTCACAGATTTTGGACAAATACAACATATATGACCAATCTATATTGCTGATCATATATAGCGCCTTTCACAACACAGTTGCCCCAAGGCACTTAACAGGAATGTGTTGTAATTACAGTATGTATTCATGAAAAGGAAAAAAATTACATGTCAAATTTTTAAGTGACTTGCAAACCTGATCCAATTTTAGTAATTAAAATCTATGTTTGAGAAAGGGCCAGTATTATCTCTTTAGACACTGTCCTCAGGAAAAATCACTGGCCTCCTTTCAAACTTAGATTTCATTAGCCAATATGTTATGTGGAGATTGTGCACTGCATGGGCAGAATTATCTTATACCAATTTTGCATGACCTAAAATGCCATTCCACAACCCTGAATGAATTCTGGAAGACAGAATTTTTCAAATGTTACAGTACTAGACATTATCATTTTACACGTACCATATGGTCCGTATGAACCAACATTGGACAGCCTGATGTTTTTATTAGCCAATCATAATTAACCATGTTAACTTTATGTTTGTTTCATACATCAGCACCCAAAAACCTACATACGAACAGCTGCTCATGACCCTAAATGGTCAGACAAATCAGTTCGGGACAGGGGGATGACTGGAGGACTCACTTCGATCACTTTGCCCTGGACAGTCAGGATAGTCCCAACGACAGAGGCCTTAGCTTGAGTGATAGTCACTGGGTTCAAGGTTCCATCCCCTGTCTTACAGGTGGACTCTCTGACCTTGAGCAATTTCCGAGACATACAGCATCATGTCAAATGTATTTCACCACGTTTTAACTGACAGAAATAACCTACAGGAGCCGTCTAACCACTAGGCAGAATGAGACCTTGATTAATGTCACATAATGAAGACAGAAAAATGTAACATCCCTTTAATTTCCATGTTTAACAAAGATTGTAATTTCCCTCCATATCTTACCAAATTTCTTGCCTTTTTGTTTACACGACCTAAAAGACAGATGAGTTTTTGTCATCTTGACCTGTGAGTCACTGTAACAGTTTTAAATTTTTGCTGCATTAGAACAATGATTGTCAGCTTTAACTGCTCTCAACCTGTACCTGAAAGATCTCAATCCCATCACTGCCTTTAGCTTTCCAATAACCTGTCTCTGCCAGGAAACATTTAGATCCAGTAAATCATATTGACCTGTTTCTGACTTTTTGCAGCTGGAGCCATCAATCACCTTTCTCTTCCGCCCTGGTACAGGGGAAAAAAACAAAAAAAAACAAAACGCAAACACCTTGATATAAAGTACAATAAATAACTATTAGTCATTCATTAACTTACAGTGAGTTGTCTAAAATAGTACATATCATCTAACTCCCTATATCCCATTGTGTTTTCCACTATAGAATCTGGGGGTGGGGGTGGATCTTATCTCAGGGAACACAAAGCTCAAAGCAAGGGAGCACTATGGATAGGATGCTAGTCCATTGTCTCTCTCTCTCTCTCACACACACACACACAGTTGTGTCATTATAACATTGTGGGGAGGTTCCATTCATTTCTATTGGTCTAATCCTAACTATGACAACCCTAACCCTTACCCACTCCTAACCTTTACCATGAGAAACCCAAAGAAATAAGACTTTTAGCTATTTAGGTTTCTTGATTGCATTTACAAATCTTTAAAAAATCAAATTTTTCCTACTGGAGACTTGAGAATTGTCCTCACACTGCAAAAAGTAACAAGTTTTCATTCCTCTATGGGACATTATGTCCCCACAATGTAATAATACACACACTCGCCTTTCTTGATGTCAAGAAAGGGCTTCAGCAAGCCACGGACAGCTGCATCATTTCTTGGGATCTTCTTCATGACATCATCAATGACCTGGACTGATTTTTCAAACCCTAAATGGGACAGGATTATTTGTGGCATGGCATCCCTTTTTTTGTTTTGCTTTATTCCTTTGGGGATGTCAGTGAGCAGGTGTTTCATCTTCTTGTATTCTTCGGATTCGAGGTCGTAAAAAATTTTCATCATTGTCTGTAACCATTCATCTTCTAATTCTTTGGGAGCCATCCCTAAACAAAAAAATAGCACTGCATTCATCACTTCACACAATGCTGCTGCTTTCTAAAAAGAAATGTTAATTCAAAATTTATTTCTTGTTCTCTATGTACTATCCAGCTAACACATAAGCAATTTGAAGCCAATTCTTGTCTCAAAGGTGACCTGTGATGGACACTCATTCTGTCCCTGCTTTGTTGGACAAGCAGTATGGAAAATCAGCAAATTATATCTAAAATGTGCGTATACAGAAGTTCTAGACATATATAATAGATTTGATATACAGTTGACAGTTGTGCAGGAAACAGATGTGGCTTTTCTCTTTTGCCGTGAATCAGTTTTCCACGTGACTGGGGGCTTTAGGCAGTGTAGTATATTTTCCATCATTAATAAATTTTAGCCTGTGTGCTGCCACCTCTGCGCTTGGCCACAATTGCATCAAATGTGTCCATGCAGCAGGCATTGTGTGCAAGCATGTGAAGTATGACTTGGCTTTACCTGTATAGTGACATTTTGGTGGGATGAGGGGTGGTAAAAGAGGGTGGGGCTGAAAATACTTCCTCTCCTGTAAGGTGAGTGTGTGCAGGGGCTTGGAGATACAGGTTCAGGACCTTTTAAAGTTTTCCATGCTCCACTGGTTACAGTTTCCAGAGACTCAATGAGATATGACCGTGAGTGACAATAGGACTTTTCACCCCCTGGCAGAATTGTTATAATACACGTGGCTTCCAAAAAAACTTGCAAAAATAATATTTACTTAACAGTCAGCCATTGATAAGGAAAAGCACAAAAAGCTCACTTTCAAAATTCGCTATAAAACATAGACATGTATTTCAGTAATCTCACAATTTTTCTGCAGTTATTTTTTCAGCTTATTACGATATTATGTTCTGTCCTAAAGCAGTAAGAAATGTAATTTTGGCTATACTCCGACGCCACCGTAACGCCAAGAAATATAATCTGTCCAACCGTAATATTACACGTCTACATCAGTTCTATACTGTATTAAAATATCGCGGCGAACTCAGAGAACTACAAAATGATTTACTTTGTTTATTTAATAAACAAGAAGAACTGCCGCAACTTGCGAATTTTTAAACACGGGGTATGGGAGACTGGTTAGGCTAAAATGTCCCGCGCAGAGCCGACCAGCTACGTCCGTCGTATCCCCATCATCCTCCCCGGAGTATTAACACCTGGGTCAGTTTATTAGGACTTCAAATGGCTCGTTCTCTAAATTCGGCGTCGGTCTTGTGGATTTGTTTTGATCTATGTTTTTAATTTGCTCTTTCCGGTTTCTCGACTCTCTCGTCTGGCTCTGTGTCTTCGGATTGCCCTGCTGCTGGGACAGACCTCCTGATCTGGTTCCACTCTGCCGGTTGTTCCGTCTCAGAAATAAATCCTATTTTCCGCACTTGGACTCCAGCCTGGTATCGTTACACACACGCTGCACTAAACTTACACACCACCAAATGAAATATCAATAATAAAGCATCCCGGCAGAAGATCCGGATGGGGTCCTGCCTGCTGCGGGACCGGACGGTGAAAATGTTTAAATTCTTGCGCATAAGTCTACACTATGGGTATAACTAAAAAGTAAGTCAATCGCATAAAATTCATAAACAGCCAGCCATCAGAGGTCTTAAATTTCGGGAGCTTTACAAACTTTGCAAACGTCCTACTAAAATGACAACTTCGTGACAGTTAAGTTCTTAAACCATTTCCTATGACGGGTTATATAGGTGTACATGTTGTCCTCATGAAATACATTCTACCGGTTCAAAAATAGATTGAAATTAATTAGTTCATGCCCAAGGTGCTAATCCTAATTAGCTATCTGGAATACATGGTACAACGAAACTGGTGTTCTTGTCGTATAAGTTGTGTTTTATGTTTCAGCGATAATTTAGAAAGTTTTACATTTTGCCCTTGAATAATCGAATCTTTAAATAAACACAATACGCATTAAACCTGCAACATGCAAAATATAAATGAGGCCAACAGCTCACTCACATACCCAAATAAAATGAACTGATAATCTTTTCTCAAGCTCTTAATGTTAACTCAATCGCACCCTCTTCTTGCTCTCATATGCACTCGCATACACCGCATTACACACAACACGAGCCTATAACCCCCTTCCAGAAAGTTCTCGCTCTTCCCGCTTCTTTTCTTTCTTTCCACCCAGCAGATCACTCGTCCCCTTCCGGAAAACACTCCCCCGACATATGGGTAATGAAGTCTTCCTTTTCCCGCCTTATACGTAGATTCATACACTCAAAAAACAAACAAAGCACCAAACAACCAATTTCATCATTAACAAGTCAAACATTAAATGTGGAACAAATTCAACTAAGCAATCATACTACGTCGTAAATAAAATTAACCGGTGCCTAGAGAGCTCTTGTAAAACTAAGTGAAATTCAGCGGGCCGTCAATTTTAAATAACGGGATGTATCTCAACTCGTCATCGCTGCTGCTGCTGCTCAGTGGCTCATTATTATCTGAACTTTTTCAGACTCTAGCGTTGAAATGCCCGCCGGAGGCTTCTTAGTGTGACGCAAAAAGGCCTTTAGATTTGAGAGGAACTCAGAAGAGTCGGTCCCAGCATCATGCGCCATTAACGTTTAATACTAATAAGCTGAATCAAAAACGAATTCGTATCATATAGTTTTATCTACACAATACAGTACTCCCTATCTTACAATGTCGACTCGTCAGTAAAAGCAAAATCTTTTCTTAGCACGCTGTAAACTTACCTGTCCCTCAATTCCAACTCCGTTCAAAATCGCTTCCGACTAGCTAAATAATGCACCACATAAAGACGATGTCACTACCTGATCTGCAGCTCCTTGCTGATTTGCAGCACGCATGTGTGGGTGAGTACAGTAGTACCAGCACATGTTTTGTGATGCTGACCGCTTTGTATTGCATGTTGATGTTCGATTTGATACGTATCTGTTTTAAAAGGATGGGAGCCAGGTACCGGTATAATGCTGGCTTATGGTTAGATCCTCGATATTCGTCAAATATTCGCAATCGTTAAAATTCAATAGCTTTTCAACTATATGACTTGCAATACTGAAAGCAAAAGTAATATGTTTAACAAAGTGACAGAAATGACGCACAACTTTCTGATTTTCGATACAGTGCACCACACATTTTATATAAAATTTTAATGTATTTAAATTTTAGTTTTTTCAAATTCAATAACATTTCAACCATATGATTTATAAAACTAAAACCAAGTGTATAATCTAGAACAAGGTGGCAGAAATGACACACAACTCGTTGATTTTTGATGTAATGTACCACATCCATTCATTCAAACCAGCCCAACCACTGGGGATGCACAAGCCAGTGTATTCTTTCGTGCCGGTCCCAAGCCCAGATAATTCGGGAGGGTTACATCAGGAAGGGCATCTGGTGTAAAATTTTTTGCCAAATCTAATATGTGGACAACAATACAGATTTCCATACTGGATTGATCGAGGCTCGGGTTAACAACGACCACCACCAATACTGTTAGCCAACAGGGTGTTGGTTGGAAATTGGCCTACTGTTGGCCAAAGAAGAAGAACAGGGGGAAGGTGTTTCCAGAAGCAGGAGGAGAGGAAGAAGGTTAGGAGAGTGGAAGTGAGGGTAGGAACTTTGAATGTTGGCAGTATGACTGGTATAGGGAGAGAGCTAGCTGATATGATGGAGAGAAGGAAGACTGATATATTGTGCATGCAAGAAACCAGATGGAAGGGGA
>JAACJT020000032.1:7057177-7088123 GCA_009936485.2 Gymnarchus niloticus | reverse complement strand
GAGTTCAGGGAGGAGTTAAGACAGGCACTGGGTGGCAGTGAAGACTTACCAGATAGCTGGGCAACTACAGCAGAAGTCACCCGAGCCGGATCACCCACAGGGAATTGCGCCACATGACCGTAGTGCTGTAACTGACGCTCCCTCACAATGCAAGCAATGTACTTCATTCTGGACTTCCCAAGCAACCGCTCGTTCGACACAAAGTCAAATCAGCAGTACCCAAGAACTCTCTGAAGAGACACAGTACCAAAGGAGTCCAGTCTTTGTCTCAGGTCACTGGATAGCATCCATGTCTCGCAGCCATACAGCAAAACAGGGAGTTCCAGGACTCTAAAGACTTGGACCTTCGTCCTCTTACAAAGATATCAGGAGCACCACACACCCTTTCCAGTGACCTCATGACCCCCCATACTCTCCCAATCTGTCTACTGACTTCACAGGAAGAGTCACCAGAGACATGAATGTCGCTGCCGAGGTAAGTGAAACTCTCGACACAGTCGACACTCTCTCTGAAGACAGACACACTGCTGATGGCTGTGCCAAAGAGGTCATTAAAGGCCTGGATCTTGTTCTTTATCCAGGACACTCGCAAGCCCAGACATTCTGACTCCTCACTCAGCCTCTCAAGAGCCCTGATCAGACCCTCCATTGATTCCACGAAGATCACAGCATCATCAGCAAAGTCAAGATCAGTGAATCTTTCTTCACCTACAGATGCCCCACAGCCTCTGGACCACCACGACCCTGTCCAACACCCAGTCCATGCAAGTATTGAACAGAGTATGAGCAAGAACACACCCCCGTCGAACCCCAGAATCAACTGGGAAGAACACTGAGGTTCTGCCTCCACTCTGCACAGCACTTACAGTACCAGTGTACAGGCCAAAATGTCCAACAACTTCAGGGGATCCCACGAAGTCTCAGGATGTCCCAGAGGACAGCTCAATCAACTGAGTCAAACGCTTTACAAAAATTGACAAAGGCTGCAAAGAAACTTTTTGCATGTTATCATGAATGGGATGGGGGAAAGCCCTCAGAAGCCTCATCCCAGGAAGATTTGAAACCGCCGGAGAGCCAATGGGGTCAGACCTATTGGGGATTGGAACTGGTGTGGTGCTGAGGCATTGCCCGCTGCACGGCAGCACTCGAGTCTTAATCTGAGGCAACCCATCCTGGTAGGCGTGCGGAATGAGCAGGACAATGCCAAACTATATTCTGTCCAGATTACAAGGGTATGGCTGTATAAACAGTGTGTGGATACTACATTGGCCTGCTGGGAGTCCTGACCACTCTCCTTCTGATTATGTGGTGTGCATTATGAAGCATGAAATATGGCAGTGAAGCCCCATACAATTGTGTAACACATTCAGCTTGGTCTCTTGTCATATTGGTTATTTCACAAGCCTACATTTGGCAGTGCCATTAAAGGGATTCATTTTTTTTTTTATTGGTTTGTAGGGCTTGGTTATTAAATATGATTTGCAAGGAGTGTGTTTGTGCACTGAGCTTGTGTAATAATCAAGTATTTTATTATGTAAATTCTGCACTTAGACTATTTTTCCTCAATCAAAATGTCCTGCTTTGGAGTAAATGCTGTCACAAGGCACTGAGGTTCCTGAAATAGAAAAATATGTTTTTGTTGACTGGAACTCATGAGGAAATAATGTCTCTTCCAGTATTCTAGGGGGTCATCTCCTCTGGGGAGATAAGGCGCTAGGAGATGTTGTTGAACCTCCACAGTGGCATCAGCAATAATTCTCTGCCCATGACTAGTTTCACCCACTCTCCCTTCAAAAAGACCCACAGGTTTCTTCATTATCTTCATTCCCCTGAGGAGCTGTGGTTGCAGATGTTCCAGGCAAAACAAGCATTTTACAGGATTTACAATTTCAACATGATCCCACAAGGCAGATGACACTGGCTCTTTTCTAGCTCATTCCCTGTAATAAATGTTGTACCAACACAATACAAAGAAACTGGATCCAAGACCACAGTTTAGTCTATGAATCATAATCACTATTCCAAAATTGAGACCAGTGTTCAGGCAGGGGTTCAAACAGAAATTAACAGCAGACACGGAGTCAAAAATAGAAATTAGATTGATGAACTGCTGTGGAGGCAAATAAACTCACTGATCAGACTAATTGTTAATAAGCAAACAGACTTATTGGGCCAACAAAATACCAAGTAAAACATGCACTGGTGAGCTTCATGAACATCCTGCCAGTCTAATGAGCTGACAATGAACTGTACAAGTGGCATGGCTTATATAGTGACAAAGCGAAAACGTGGCAAAAGAAGAAAAGGAAAATAGGCAGAATGTCAAACAGGTGGTACGAACGTACGAGGAGGGGGGCTTTTGGTTACTCCTGTGGGAGGGGCTAAGCAGGTAAGGTACGAGGAACACTAAGTTTTAAAGAAAAGGACCCTTTTATTACAATTTTCTACAAAAATAAACTTGGGCCCAAATATCAAGTTAAGTTCATAAATAAGCCCAAATTAAAAGCAAGGACTCACATCACCAAAACACGAGAAAACCCTGCAGTCAAAATATGCCAATACAATAAATGCTAATAAATGTCATAGTGTTTTGATTGCGTAAATCCTGTACATAAAAAAAACTGAACAAATTGCCTAAAGAAAATAAAATAAATTGGGTATGTAGGGTGTGCATACTAATTTCCTTGATGGCTGTGTGGGTGGCATTTGAAGCAGCCATCACAGCCTGGATGCTGCTGAGACACACAGAAAGGTGTGACAAATCGCAATAATTCTTACTCAATATTTAAGTTTCATTTCTGTAATTCGATCCCCGTTTGAATATTTAACTGCCAGGTAGTTTCCATCGCAGTTGGATGGTCCAACTGTCTTGCGTTATTTCTGCTAAATAGCGAGCTATGCAATTTTCTTCAACAGTTGAATAAATGAAAATTAACACCCCCAATTGGCCATGATCATATGGGAGATGGACGACAGCCTTCGCAATGAGCTGAGGATCGGACAGGCTTTATATAACTTTTTGACTACACACCATGTGGAAAAACTTACATTCGCAAAAACCGTTTGCTGAACCACCATCTGGTAGTATTTTAACTAAAATGAATATGCTCGTTTTTAAGCCAACGAAAGTTTAAAAAAAAAAACAAACATTTGTTAATTAGTGCCAATCGTAACAAGTCATTCACAGTACGTCACATACGTTATAGTAAACGATGTTATATATAGTACTAGAGTTAGGCTGTGAGAGAATGTTTGTTACCTATGTTGTACACTTCGATAAATTATTCATACAAACTTAATGCAGGGCCTGTAGTCTTTTTCCAGGGAAACGACAAAGCTAGAATTTTGTGCTAAGTTTAAAGTCAATCTGGAAATATCCTAAAGGTGTTTATTTGTTTGACTTTGTGTACAAATTACAATTACTAGAGTTGTTTTAAAACGCCTCTACACCACATCACACGAACACTTTAATAATCCCCCAAGTAAAGCAAGCCTGCGAAACGACACAAACCTCTTGAGGATCATCACCCAACGCGCTGATCTCCAGCCATGGATACTTGGAAGAATCACGTGCGTGCTAAGCTCTTCCAGCGAGACCTCTTGCAGAAGGATCCATTTACCGGTTTGTTTAATAAATGTATGTGTTCTTTCACATGCTTTACTACTGTTGGATATTTTATTTTATTTTTATTTAATGCGGTGACGCATACATGTTGTTAAAATATTAAGTAAGGAACATGGCTAATTGTGATTTTGAATAACTTAACTTTTTTAGACACGTTTAAAGCGGTTTTTGTGAAAATTATGTCGTTGTTGACTTATCTATTTATCACCCAGATTCAGAACTGCTGGAGAAATGGGAACTTTGCGAGATGTTGCGGGAGGAAACCCAGAACGCCTGGTATGATACGGAATTAATTGCCATGGCCCATACCATTGTTCTTCTAATAATGGGGGCATGAACGGCAGAATGGGTCGTGAGTGATATAAAACTAACAAGGTTTCCAAGAAAAATTTGAGGGCTTTATAGGCCACGACAGGAAATTTAAAAGTTTCAACTGCAACAAGCCGCTGTGCTTACTTGCATAGGACTGTGCCTGTATCTGTGCCTGTATCTGCTCCAGCTCTGGAAAAAACAGCAATGAAGGACAATCCTTTCACCTATACTTGGCATTCAAAGAGAGTGAGAAAGCCAGAGAGAAGGTAAGTATCCCAGCATCCTTTTAAAATGTATATAGCTTTTGGACACATCTTGCAAAACACATGTCTTAACTCCATATTTTTCACTTATAATCCATATTCTTGCTCCAGCTCTTGGAGACTGTTGCAGACCTGAATGCCACTATGTACCTTAAAGAGGCAGAGCTACAATACTGTCACTCACAGTGAGTAGATGATAAATGACAGCTGGAACCTATATCTGATGTGTACAAGGCTCTACCCCTTACCAACTCTAGCACACCCTCAGTGACACCAGTCTGACTCCTCTCTGAGGGTGTCCCGGTATCGCCAAGAGGCTGTCTTTCAGACCCGCAACAATGCGGCCCTGAGGGATGCCCTGTTGGATTGTGAGTTTACCCTGGAGCAGCAGTCCAAAGAACTGGCGGCCCTGCACTCAGAACAAAAGGTACTGTTGCAGGAGATGGATAAAATCCGGAGGGAGAAGGAAGAGCTACAGGACCGATTGTTGCAGGAGAAGATCCAGGAGGCACATAGAGTGAACCTGAACAATGAAGCCCAGGAGAGGTGAGATGGTGGATTAAGTTGACATACTGCTGGCTTTTTATATACTGACATCATTTCAAAGGGTGGTGTTTATCTTTCTTGTGATCAGGATGGAGAATGTGGACATTAATTTCTACAAGGGTACTTGGTTTGTTGACTACATCTTATCCTACCATTTGTTTATCTTAGTTATCAATAGACAGTTCCAATCCCCAAGTATACAAAGAGTAAGGTAGTTGATAATAGACAGGAGAAACTAAAACAACCAGGATTGTCAAAGATTGCTATAGCTCTTTTTATGAGCAATTCCTGTTGTCACCACTAGATGGTATTGCTTCACCCATCAGCTGACGAGGCGCATCCACAAAAGATATCGGCCTCAGTCTGAGAGTAAGAAAGGTCTACATGACTCCTCGAAGGGATCTTCAGAACCTCCCAGGGATATGGACAATTGAATCTTTGAGGTGATCTACAGATCCATGTTTGCTCTGAAGATTTCTAGCCGAACAGATGAGCACAGCTTATGTAATTACATTTGAATGCTTCAGGTAGCGGCTCAGTAGAGCTTAAGAGGTGTTTTCATATTGGCTAACTCTTTTCACTGACTTTACAATGTCACCTAAGGCTGAGAGAGCAAGAAACTGCTTCATAAATTAACTTTCAGCTTAGATATACCATATAAGTATAAGACAACCCCCAAATGGGCTGCTACTAAAGTGATTTTGAGATTTTTTTTTTTTTTTTTTATTTCAGTAGTAATACTTGGTTTATTAGCTCATTCCTAAATGACCAACTGCCCCATTCTCTCTCCATTCCCCAGCTGTTTGTCAGTATCAGTTGAGACACCAGCAGATAGATGTCAAAAGAGATGTTGACTGATGAGGGAGCAGCATTTCAATATAATCCTATCTTTAACCAGGACTAATTTAAAGTAAAAATGTGATGACTTTCAAGAATTAAATGGCTTTTCAAAAATATCAGTTATTACAAGTCAAATTTTGTGTGGTTTTTCTTACCAATTTGAAGGTCGTATTTTGTACTTAAATACCTCAAAAATGAACTATCCTTACATATTATGAAAGGTTCTGTCTAGTTTACAGCATTCTCTCTGTCTGGAGTCTTAAAGTATGTATGCCCACACACAGATCAACACAACTTCATGCAGGTTGCTTGTATTTTACATATTTGTATTATGCACACTAAATAAAGCAATTTATTTTGCTCAGTTTCTTTGCTATGTTCATTTTTATTTTATGAAAATGTGAAACCAGTCTAGTTTAAATAGATCTTCTATAAATTAATCAATAAGTGTGATTTTCTTTAATTTAACCAGCAGTAGTCTGTCCAGTGTTTCGATTGTAGCAAGAAACTATAGATCCTGGAGGTACCACAGCAGAATAGCTGGAGTGTGTACTCTGTCCACAGAGAGCTGGGATTGGATTTGTACCTGTAGTGTTATAGCTGTGAGATTCCTAGGCTACCTGACTACGAACAACAGTAACTAAAAATGGTCTTTCGTTGTGTGACAAGGGGTTCTTAATTGGATCACAAATAGATATCACAAACCACTCTGGTGAATCAGCAAGCCAGTGTACAAAGATGCAACCTGAGATTAAGACTTTGTAAACACAGACAATAATACTGTGTTAACTCCATTAGAAGTACGAGTAGCACAGGACTGAGTGGGATAAGTCCATCATAGGGAATATACACTCACCCTCATTATCATACTATGCAGGCAGTTTAGAGACACCTATTGGATTAAATGGAAGCCTCTGGACTGCAGAAGAAAACCTGTGTGAGACATGGTAACTCCACACAGAGCAGAGGTGGGATTCAAACCCTCAACCAATGGAGGTGTCATGTAACAGTGCTAACGACCAAGCCACCCACCAACACAAGGCTCTGGTTCCTACCATCAATGACATACAAATGTAAATTTATGATATATTAAACCTGAAGCTGACAAATAGAACTGTGATTCCTTGATATGCAGTATATATAATATGGCACCCAGAGCCATTGTTAAGAGGACAACTCTTGTAACTCAAGCAGCATGTCTGCATGTTTATCTGCCTCTATCCATGACACTCCCTCTCAGTCAGTAGAAAGTACACAAACATACTATAACTCAACAGTTACCATTCAGACATGTATAGTGGAGGGGTACTGTTTCTTCTTCAATGATCCTTGACTAGTTAAAAGCCATCATGCTCTCCTATTTTGTGCAGAAAGCCATCCAAACCACAAGGGGGCACCCATACTAGTCTCTGGAATGATAAGCTCGTAGAAAAAAGTGAGATAAGGGTTAAGGAACCCTATAGGCATCAAGTACCCTGGTGTATATATCTACCATACTTCCTTGGGGTATTGGGGGATTTGAGCTCAGCAGGCATGTTCATCAGCCTTCTCCTTATCACCCTTCATTTCCCTGAAATGCAGATGGACAAACATCTCAATCATAGTCATCTTTAACAGTCTATCTGAACAGTACACAAGGGAACACAACTCTGAAAGTCAGTATAACTCTATGACTATTGAACTTCTCCTCCACTTATAGCCTTAACTAAAGCCAATTCATATGTGTGTAATTTACCTGCACAATAGGCATATATAAAATAGGACTGGGGAAAGGGAAGTGGCTCTGACAAAGCTGACAAAGGTCAAAGATGAGTGCAGTGAAAGAAAAAGGTAGAGCCTACAGGATATACACACAGCAGTGAAAGTGAGCATAAAATGAATGTTAACCAGGGGTAGTCAACAACAGGCCAAAGGAAGGTTAAACACTGTTAGCAACATTTCCTAGATAAAAATGAAGATGCAAATATGTCTGCAAGTGTAAATGACAAAGGCCACAACATACTTCACATAGTGGTCTTTATCCACCAGGAAACGGACACCAATCAGGAACGTATCCACACATAGCCCAGGAAATCTAAGTGCATTCCACTTTGCCCTCCTCAACATTTGAAACACTTGTAAACCCCCTGAAAATGTTTCATTAAGTAACTTCTAACATGCTCCACAACTTTCAATAGATTCATAAAGAAGAAAGATGATAGACTTTCCACCAGCATGAGGAATAAACCACACAAACACATACACAGTGTATGTCACTACACAGTTTCCATGGGCGATCTACAACTACAATGAGTTGAAGTCACTGACAAATGGCAGGAACAGAATGAAACCGATTTACAGCTGGTCTGGGAATTAATCTTCACTGGCCATAAACACATTCAAGACAATAATATACCAGTTTTCTGCTAGATTTGTCACTAAATGTACAAGCTAAGCTAACATGCAGACTGAATCTGTAAGAGAAGGGCACCAAATCAAATACACTCATTGAGCTAACAAAAAAAAAAAATGGCAGGCAATTCACACACATGCACAAATTAACTAGGTTCGGCTTTGTTGCTATGGAGGCCAGCTGGAGTATTCTCAGGTTCCCGTGGCAACTGAAGAAGGCAAAATGAGGAGATAAATGATCACCCAATCAGCTGTCATGGTCTGAAAGGGTACAGGCAACATTACAAACATGTGATGATGAAAGAAAATCTGGACCATCTGGGTAAAACGTTTGAGTATATATAGCGCTAACCATTCTCCATGAACAAAGGCATCCAAAGGGACGTGTTAATGGGCGATTCTTATATGCACAGTTTCTCCTACCATTACTACACTGTTGACATACAGCTCTGTCTGGCTTTCCCTCCGGAGGATACCATAGTCTCAGCTCGGAATTCTGTGTCTTGTTAACATTGCTGCCTGAATGAAGGATTCTCACTTCCAGCTGAACTTCTCACAGACTGAGCTTCTCATCTTCTTAGCCAACCCGACCATTTACCGTACAACTTGGGTCATCCACATTGTCAACATCAAGATCTTCCAAGAAACTATTTGTAATATTAGGGATCAACTCCCTTTTGCCAACACATTTTAGCATCTCCTGGTCCTGCAATTTTGAGCATCGGGAGGATCACACTTTATTTGTAGGATTATGCACCTCAGCTACTACTCCAGGCACTTGTCATCTCTTGGTTATGAAACCTGCCTGTGCTATTTAACCATTTCAGATGACTCAAAATGCAGCAGTGCATGTGGTTTTCAACCATCCAAAAGGCTTCACTGCTTCCCCGCTTCCCCATAGGTGCTTGCATCAAATTCAAATCCCTGATGGAGGCCCTCAGAACCATCAATGGACTGGCACTTACTTCCAATGAGTCACTCATCAAGACCAACACTCCATCTCACCCTCTTCATTCAGCTAACCAGCACTGCCTGAACCTCCTCACGTGTGGTCCCTCAATGTTGGAATGAGCTGTCCATCTACATTCGGCCCACAAGCTTCCTATTGATCATCAAGAAATGCCTCAAGACTCATCTCTTTTGGAAACACCATTATTAACTCCTCCCACAATGGACCTTTCCTGTCACTGACCACCAGGCCATTAACAACAAGCTCAAGCCATGGGTAGGGCACTGTTAAAATCCCCCCTTTTGTTGTGAAACCCATGGAAAGGCTATAAAAGAAACAGAGCTGACCACAAAGGACCTGTTTTTATTTATTTTCTGTATTTAACACCTTTACAGTGATATTAGTTTGCCTTGGGATGCTGGCAAAACTGGAAGATTTCATTTGAATCTTAGAGTAAACAACTATAATTAACTGATAATCCAGTCTAAAACCATGGCATTTCATAATGCTACTAGGACACGCCAGCCTTAGAGCAAAATGCACTGCCTGGCCAAAAAAAAGTCACCGTTTCAATTTAAATAAGCAAATACAGTACTTAAGAACCTATGGTCTGGTCTAGGCTCAGCAAAGTCATGCAACAATAAAATTAAATTGGTTGAGTACCTTAAACTACTGAATGACCAGGTTATCACATCAATGGATTTTTTCTTCCCTGACAACATGGGCATATTCCAGGACAAAAATGCCAAGATTCTTCATGCTCAAATTGTGAAAGAGTGGTTCAGGGAGCATGAAGAATCATTTTCACACATGAACTGGCCACCACAGAGTCCTGACCTTAACCCCATTGAATGTCTTCGGGATGTGGTAGAGAAGACTTTATCGAGTGGTTCAACTCTCCTGTTATCAATACAACATTTAATGAAAAATGAATGCAAATCTAGGATGAAAAATATGTTGAGACATTGCATAAGGTCGTCCAAACAATGCCATGACGAATGTTCCTTAATCAAAGCTAAAGATGATCAAACGAAAGACTGAAGTGCAAAACTTTTATTTTGGCCGGGCAGTGTATGTTAAAGAACATGGGAAGAATAAATTTGATGGGGAAAAAAGAACAAGACAACCACCAAAAATGGGCTAAAACTTCATGCACACATTTACATTAAAGGGACCGTTTGTAACAACCTCTCCTGAACCTGCTTTGAAAAAGCATTTTTTTTTTTCTCATTTTCCATGTAATGTCACTTAGCTTTTTCTACCACTGTTTACTGCTGTCACTGCTTTAAAACCACTAAAAAGCATAAATGCAATGTGGACTTATGCCCATAAACCTCATAGTTGCACTTCTCACAATCAGATTATTTTCCAAGTATACTTAGTACGTATGAGGGATTTGCCTTGGTGTGAGGCTCTCAGCCCCTCTGAGTACTGTGACCTTAACGTGGTGACCCACAGAGCTATGGTGTCTACAGCTTAGCTCCTGATAGAGCCTCCCATGGAGAACAGATTAATGGGAAGAAGCCCGGGGGTGGAGGTCACCGGCAAGCACCTGGTGGCTGTGACACCCATATTACTCAGCCAGGATCATCCAGAAATGGCTATGTGGAGTCAAATTGTGGGCTCACCACCTGTAAGGTGAGAGATGAGTGTCAGATACAGTGTCATTTGGTCAGCGGGCATGAGGGTGGAGGACCCATATGGATTAGATGTTGCAATGGACATTGCATTTAGAAATGTGGAATTTCACCCCTCTGCTGGGGAATGAGCCTGAACTAGTGCAGGACATATAAAGGTATTAACTTGGTATAGTCCATCTTACCTCCATACCTACAGTATTGTGCAAAAGTCTTAGGCACACAAATAAGCCATTTGAGGCCATTTATCTGGGCAGAAAGTGTACATTGGTTTGGGGAAAAAAAACACAATTGACCATTAAACTGTATACTAATAAACAGTAATGCAACCAAAATTAACAAGAATTTCTTCTGCTTTCAAAAATGTTACTGCTATCTGATTGGATGGCTAGAAGAACACAGCTTTGATTCCTAAGTCTCTTATTAGGAGCACCCCAGTCATTCCATGTATTTGTTAAATTTCATCACTGGCTCATTTAACTAGTGAACTTCATTAGTTATTCTACTTTACGCAGTACTGATTAACAAAACGAGGGGTCCTCACAGTTAAGTTCAAGACATACATGGATACATTGGAAGGAAACTACAAATTTGGTAGTGAATTGAGATGTTTTGAAAATATTAACTGACACACTTTTACAGACATAAATTAATATAGTTTTACAGTAACATAAATGTAACTTAACCATAATTTTCTTTGCCTGCCTAAGACTTTTGCACAGTACTATATGTGTGCTCTGAAACAAGACCTCTTAATCAGAAGCAGAGTCTGTCTTTATCTGAAGTTATTCATGGTGCAAGACCTTAGTCTGGTGTGTGGATACTCACAAGTGCCAGGTTGAGGGATTGGCAGCCAGAGTTTTTCCACTTTGGAAAAAGAGGTTTGCCTCTGTGGCTGAGGGCCCTTCACTAACAGACAGCTACGACAATTCATAGCCTTCTTGGAGAAAGCAGCTAAAATGTTTGAAAGGGTACTGCAAATGGACTTTGTGGTCCTTTTGAGAGACTTCACTGCATACCTGGGGAATGATAGAGATACCTGGAGGAGCCTCATTGGGAAGAATGGCCTACCAGATATAAACCTGAGCAGTGAGCTGTTATTGGACTTCTGTGTAAGTCATGGATTGTCCATAACAAACCCCGTGTTTGAACACAAGTATTTTCTTCATTGTACGTGGTCCCAGAGCACCCTAGGCCAAAGATCAATGACTGACTTCATAGAAAAATAGATGGTTGATTGGGAAAATACATCAAAAGAGAGGTCTTTTCTGCTTCCTTCATATACATCAGTCTGAATATTGTTCCTGATTTTGTTCAATTTCTTTACATTTGTTTGGTGAAGCTCCTTATTAAAACAATTGCAATTTGAGTTATGTAACTTTTGTACCGTTTTGCAAATGTTGAGTTCAAGGCTGTTCGGCTTCAACTAGGTCTTCAGCAGAAAGAGAAGAGAAAATTTCAAGAAAAAATTTCAAGAGAAATTTCTCTGTGGCACTCTGGACTTGATACTTGACTTACAGCAAAACTGGTGGCACTCCATTACATTTAGGATGTATGTGTTCACATGGTGTGTAGTAATCAACCCTCACAGCCAAATATCAAACCAAGGCAGAGATGATTTTGACTCTGCCGTTAATAATCTGGTAGCAGGATGGCTAGCAGACAGACATGCCTTGAATTACATCAAACTTGGTGGTTCTTTGTGAATATCTGAGCTTCTTGTGGGCCTGGACAGTAACCTGTCAGTTCAAACCCAAGAAGCGTAAAGAAACAACCATAAAGTGTATCTCACCTGTTCCCCACATTGTCCCCTATCACTGTAGGTATATACAGTACATGGGCAGGTTTACAATGCTCTACATTTAGTTAGCATTGTTATCAAGCACAGTGGGGGACATGGAGGCTCAGGAGTTAGCAATGTCGCCTTGTACCTCCAGGGTTGAAGGTTCAAATGCAGCATTGCAGTGGTTTGTTCTACTCGCCTGGTGGACTATGATTCACATTAGCGAGGTTCAGATTTCAGATGAATGCATCGGTCACCTGCTTCAAAGTGGCAGCCTCGTGACACTGTTGTGTACTGCGGCACAGTTATTGCTGTTATTGATTTCAAGTCGCATCCCGATGATACCTCATTAAACGTAGCTTTAAAATACCTTGCACTTTATTCTGGAAAGCAGATGAGTCCAAATGACATGCTATTTAAAATAATTCATAAAGTATAAACCTACATGTTATTATATAGAGTGAGAGTACACCGTGTTCAGTGAATGGGCTGGAATGAAACGTCGCCGACGGGGAAGTTGAGAGGTGGAGGTTTTTTGGGCGGCTGTGCGTGGTTAAAACAAGGGGAGTCTACATTGTTTAGCTCAAGGGTTCAAAGGTAGATGGCACAGATATCTGTGCCCTTCCACTTCCAGAAATATCACAAGAAAGGAGGGTTCAGAGGAACTTCTTTCATCTGACGTGAGGATTAGAACACACGAATATGCCAGACACTGGGTTGCGAGTGTACAATTAGATGCGTATGGTGTAGGAATCTGAGTGAGTCACATAGCGGACCCAGCGCTGAGATGATCCAGGCTGGGCTGGGGACAGGCGGAGGAAGCGGATCTGCAGGCCCGTACAGGTGTGCTTTGGCAGCTCAAAGCTCATACTGACTGGACCTACTTCCAGAAGTGAGGCAGCACTCAAACCTGGGACTTCCAGCTAAGAAACAGAGGAACGGAGAACTGTCAGTTATTCATCAAAACACTGGTTTGCTGCTGATACTACCTTAGTATGGCCTTCCATCACGTGAATACTTGTACCTCTTAATAATAGACCTTACAATACTTAACCTTGTACACTTCTATTTTTAGTCATGTAAATTTTTACAACCACCTTTCGGAACCTGTCTGTCAATAGGGTCAAAGTACATGGTTGGTCACCTTGAAGAGTGCAGACAGCTGAGCACCCCCCAGGAAACGGGGAATCTCCCAATGAACTGCTTTGCTGCTGGGCTGGAGTTCTGCCCTCTGATCTGGGCTGCTGAGCTCTTGAGACAGGCTTGTGGTACAAGAATAATAATAGCAGTGCTATGAAAACAGTGGGACTATTGGCAAGAAGCAGCAATGAGGGCAGGGAGAGGAAATGTGGCCTCATACCTTAATGAGCCCTTGGGTACAGGTACAGTAACAGAAACATTTATAGCAGCGCTGCAATGGACACAAACACCAATCTGGATTAGTCTGTGTGCAACAGGAAACAGACTAGCCAGCAGTCAAGACCTCAAAAGTGCAAAGAAAACATTTAAAGATCAAAGGCACTTAAGTTGCAGTACCACTTAGGGGGAAAACCATTCTGACTGAATAATAACACAGTTAATCACACAGCAAGTATTAAGGGATATGGAGGTGAAAGGATTCAGGGAACTTCTCACATATTATGACGGCCAGCGGGCTCAAATGAATTTCATTACAGATTTTATATGTTATAGACTACAGCAGAGTGGGAAGGGGATGAAATTGCCACTTTTTGTGCATAAGATTTCAGACAGGTGTCTTGAGACATTCCTTTTGTTAGTGTTTTTATAGTATTAAATACATAATTTAGCAGGTTACGTAGTCACACGACACTTACCTTTTGGGTGGCAGGTCACACCTGAATTTCAGGTAAATTAATAGCCTTTTAAAGTATACAAGAGAGAGTTTGGGAGAAGGAGTGGAAGATAAAAAGGAATTTGACATAATAGCGAAATAACACAGTGATGCTTAATAACATAGAATTTTTGAAGAAGCATCCTGAGCAGACTAGCATAACTGACACAACACTGACCATTTATGGTTGCTGATCTAGGTCATAGTTTCTATGCTGAAAACAGGTGTTACACCACTCTACTTCTGGACACAGAACACAAGGTGGCAGTGAACGAGAGGAACTGGAAAAAGCTGTGGTGAGCATACCGGTCACTACTATCCCTCTCTACCGTTGGGAAGAGTCGGAATGGGGGAGCAGAGGGCAGGTCGTCACACAGCTGGTACTGCATCACCGTTTGCTGGAAAAACAGAGTAAGAGAGAAGGCAAAAACAGGTTAAGTGGTATCACAGGCAGCACAGTGGCTAAGAACCTGGGATTAGTAAGTAAAGTGTACTTCGCATACTGTTGCCATAGCTACCTCTCCCTGACTAGGACAGATTTTCAGGATTCTGTAACTGTCAAACTCATCCAGCCGCACAGCCTGGTGGAAACTGCACTCATCCACTCGCACTGCAGCCCCATAACCTAATCAACAAGAGAAGCAGAGGAAGAGGGAGCAAGACAGGTATCAGCATCCACTGGGTCCTTCCTGTTTAGAGCAACATGCATTAAGTTGCTTTCATGCAGAATAGCCACAAGGGGGCAGTACACTAACCTCGCAGCTGGGACTTCCCTATACTGAACTCTTCATTCAGTCCAATCCTCATTTCTGTGCGAAGAGAGAATACTGGTCTCAGGAAGGTAAAATTTTAACACAAAGGGACCACACACTTCAAGCTCATCCTCTGTGTGCAGGTTCTTGAAGGCTATGAAAGCTGCAGTGATTATAGTTCTCTTATGAATATTATTACAGACTACCGGAACATCACCATTTTTGTGGCACTATTTTTTTCTGCTTAGTTAATACTTTTATGTAAAGTAATTGTTGCAGGATGTATTCTGTCAAATACCTTTATCTTCACAAAACAGCATGGTACCTCCTTAGATTTTTCCTTGCAACACCAAGATTACAATTGCACCTGCAGTTATGCACCTGCATTAGGCCTAATTGCTGTCTTTTGGGACTTCAAGAATCATACCTGAACAGCTGGGCAGGTAGCACTTCACCTTTATCTCCCCCTGAATGTCCACCTTCATTAGCACACCCTACCCCAGAGAGTGACAGAAAGAGAGAGAGTCATGACAGCAGAAGTCAGGCGGCTGTTTAGAGCGCTGACTGATCTCAGCATGTGGAACACCTCAGCACCCAACAGTAATGCAGGGAGGGACACTCACGTTTGCACCAATGACCACCGTCAGTCGCTCAACCACATCCACAAAAATCTCATTCTTCCCTCCCTGGAGGCATAGTTGAGGCATAGAAAGGAAGCAGATCAGGTTTAGGTGTCAACATCTTCTCTACAAGGATTCACTATGGTTAACTGTGTGGTCTATTTATGATTTATGATTCAGTCAGTCTAGTTAGTTTCTTCGTATCGATCATCAGTGAAGCTCACCTGATCTCCACGGCTTGACATTATAGGCCTGCTGGCAGATGCACTGGGGGTGACCTTACTCTGTTGGGTCTCTGCACCGAACTGCAAAGAGAAAGACACACACAGGCAGTGCGCTCCATTTAAAGAATCTTGAGACTCACTGGCACACGTCTTGATAGAATAAGAAGAAGAGAGGGATAAGGTGTCCTACCAGTCCCACATTACTAAGGTCAAAAAGGCTAAAGGGTTTGGAGCTGATGGCCTCTGTCTGGATGAAGTTCTTCAGAACGTCCGTTGAGGTGGTCTGGATGTAGCCGTAATCCTGGGAGAGGCAGGAGAGGATCCAGAGCATAAAGAGGTGCGATGATGGCCTTCCAGACAAGCAGGCAATGATGAGACATGAAGGAAGGCTCTGACCAGCTCACCAGCATTTCATCCAACATCTCATAAATAAGGGCAAAGTTCATTCTGATTGACTTCTCAGACAGACTGCCACAGTAGTCCTTAATCAAGGCCGTCAACCTGGGGACACAGTCACATTACAATTTCACACAGGTAGTTATTTAGCTGATAGTTTCATACAAAATGACATAATTTTTACATATTTGTAAAGCTAGAAATTTTACTTGAACCATTCTAGTTAATACCACGCACAACAGCATTACAGCAGGGACCTTAAGGCTACAAATCCACATCTTTCAACACTGCAACCAGTACATTTTCCTGAAACAATTAAATAATCTTGTCACACAAATATACAACAAGATCATTTTCATAATATTTATGATAATATACATTCAAGAACATACATTTTTAGGTTAAAAATGTGGTATAGTGGGCAAAGACCAATATGTGAAACCAAAAGGTTGGAGATCAGTGAAAAAACTACATAGAAGCCATTATTAAAATGATTTAATACTGTGTATGTGGCCTGCGATGGACTGGCATCCCATCCAGGATGTACCCTAGCCTTGTGCACTGTGCTCCAGCCAGATCCTGACCAAGATAAGTGGTTAAAGAATGGATGGATGGATAGATGTTAACATTTCTTATTACTTGGAATTTCCTTCAGCAAACAACCAACTTCATAAATAAATAAGGAAATGGGACCACACGGTCACATTATGTCAGTACAAAACGGCACAACACCTTCAGCTCCTCACACACTTTGGTAAAATGTGACTCGCCTGTCGAGAAACTCGAGGATGGTGAAAGGGGAGACGTTGGTGGTTGTAGTGGCCACACAGTATAGCCCCCCTTGTCTGATGTGTATGAAGTGTAGCCCTTCACGGGTCTTCGTGGTACAAAAAGAGAAAGGAAACATGGGTACGTCATGACAACAGCCACACACTGCGAGTAGGAAGACGCTTCACGATAGCTTAGCAGAAGTGTGATTAGATTTTCAGACAACAGCACCAAATGAATTAATGGAAAAAGTAGGAGATCCAAGACAGCATGAAACCTCAGAAAATATTTATGAGATGTTACTCGTATGGTTTTAAGAGGAATTCACAAGACTGAAAATGGTAGGCTACTAAATACTTTACAGGGAGTTACTCTCCTGGAAAGATTTATTAATATCATTTACAGTACTGAATACATTTTATGAGAACATACATTGTTCCCATCCCACCATGGTGTTCTAGGAAATGCTACTAGGGATCTTTTCTGTTTGCCACCATAACACTATACAACAGTCTCTCTTCCTCCAACCATGGCTGCTGTAGCCCCACTGTCAGTGACACTAAGCATATTGACAACACATGCTGTATACACCATCCATATTTATTTACACTGTAGTATTACCAGCTAATGGATTCTCATATGTACATTGTACACAGTGCCATGAAAACTACTTGCCCCATTCTGATTTCTACTATTTTTGCTTATTTGCCACAACTTAATCGTCCAAGACTGTCAAACAAAATCTATTTTTAGAGAGACAAACAGAGTAAATGCAAAATAGTTTCAAGCGATAATTTAATTTATTGAAGGAAAAAGTTATCCAAAACCAACTGGCTTCTGTGAAACAGTAATTGCCCCCATAGTTACTCAATCAACCACTTAACCAAATTTAACTGACAACTGGCTTCAGTTAGACTAGACACACCCAGGCTTGACTACTACCAGCACCGCTGAAGCTAAAGATCAGTTAAATAGTGTGAAGCAGGCCTGCCAAAACTCATCCAAGTCCATGCTGATAACTGACACAGGAAGTCACAAGAGAACCCAAATTAATACTTAAGAAGCTGCAAGTCTCACTCACCTTAGATAAGGTCTGCAATCATGATTCCACTGCTAGACAGAAACTGGGCAAGAATAGTATTTCATGGGGAAAGTTGTGAAGTGGAAACCATTGCCTACCAAGCAGAACATAAAGGCACATCTAATGTTTGCAAAAAACATCTTGATGACCCGCAACCCTTTTGGGATAATATTCTGTGGACTGATGAGTCGAAAGTGAAGCTTTTTGGAAGACGTGGGCCTAGTTACATTTGGCATAAAGCTAACACAGCAAGAACATCATCTCAGCAATCAAACATGGTGGTAGTAGCATGATGGTGTGGGGGTGCTTTGCTGCCTCAGACCTGGGTGACTTGACAGAACCATGAAATGTGCTCACTACCAAAAAATCCAAAAGGACAACATCTGCTCATCAAGCTTATGTAGCAAGACAACAATCCAAAGCACAAGAGCACATTCAGTCCTGAATGGCTCAAAAAAACAGTGGTCTAGTTGAAGTCCTGACCTGACCAGAGTCCTGTGGCAGAACCTTAAATGCTCATGCTGTAAAATCTTCCGTGAGGTTGAATAAAACTGATTCTCCAAAGAAGGTGAGCTGAAATTCCACCACAGATATTTGAAAGATTGATCCCTAGTTATCAGATTTGGTTGCAGATGTTGGTGACACAACCACTTAAGGGTGATTTTTGATGAGTGATGTAAGTGTTGGAAAACCCTTTTCCTTCAATAAATGAAATGATAATTTTAATCTTTTTTGTTTTATATGTGTATTCTCCTGGTCTTATTACATTTTCTATGAAAGTTTTGACTAAAACTAGAGAAAGTCAGTAGGAGGTAAATCATTTTTCATGCCACTGCATGTGTATATTTTGCCCCTCTGACAATGAGTCTTTAGCCTTATAATTGCACTATTTAATGTCACTGCTGTTTGCACTTTAATTTCCCCTCTGGGGTGAATGGATGGATTTTTCTCTACCTATATTGTCAACAAATACTAAGCACCTTTAAACCAGACATATTTTGCAGGTTGCTAGGACAATGGTTCACAACTGTTGCTCTTCGAAGCATCTGCATAATCTTTATCACATGCTTGACTACAATCCCTACATTACACATCTGTGGAGGAGGCTTATTATGGTCCTAACAAAATTTCCAAAGGCAGTCCTGTAACGTTCCATATAGTAGTTTTACACTTACCATGACAACTGGAGGCTGATCTCCACGTAAAGCAGTCACCATCTGATAAAACTCGTTGATGGCATCAGTGGTGGCCTCTCCACGGACTAAGACGGCAAGTTAAGTTTCCTCCGATAAAGTTGACGAGGAAAGGCTGTTGTTTTAAATAAACTACACTTCGGAACACACGCACGTAATATCCTGCCCACTGAAAATGCGGTCTGAATAAAAAACTGAAGGATACAGTCTTTGTAAATTAGATGATCCCCTTGTGATGACAATATAAAGACCTGGGAAATCATCTTCCTGTATATCAGTAAATATATCATTAGAGCAAAATAGCAACAATTAATGCTTTATAATAACAGAAATCACAGTAAGTTACGGACTGTTTTATAATACGGTGTTTTGTGTTGGGAATAGTCAGAACCCTTCCTTATACATAATGTTACAGTACACACATTATTTAAAGATTTGTTTCTTATCAAATTATGCATTTATATTTGCGTTAATCCGCCAAACAAAGACCATATACCTATCTGTAAATACAGTATACTGCTCACTATCATTTATTAAGCTTCTACTCCCAAACTAATTCCACCAAAACACACCAGCCCATCTAGCAGTACGGAGAAGTCTTCGTAATACGATACGCACACGAAATGCGTAATTACGTCAGCTAATTTCAGCCAATAACAATGCAAGAAAGACGTTCGTGTATAGCATGGCGGTCGTGTTTATTGTGCGTCACAGCTGCGCGTAAATACTACGAGCTGAACTTAAAAAAAACGATCCGTATTACGGACGTGTTGTGTGGCGGTAAGGTGCTAACATTACAATAGTGCTGGAAAATCGGGAAAATGAAAAAATAAACAGTAGAAAAAATTAAATTAGGAAGGGGGAAAAGAAGCAAAAGGTATAACATACAAAGACTTTCTTGTACATCATTATCACTCATTAAAGATCTCATCATAACTGTTCAAAAGTTTAACATTCTTTTGGCTATGAATTATACTATGAGTCTTTATCAAGTACTCAATATGTATTAAAATACATTTAAGCTGTGTATATTCTTCAAGATGTTATGGTTATGAATGTAACATTTTGCAACAAGAAATTCATAGCAGCTTTAAAGGATTCATTTTGTTCATAGTAAAAAATGTCTTCATGCACAAATCTATTACTAAAATTAAGATTAGTAAAACAATAACGGCACTTATTTCTCCAAAAATCAGCAACCAGATTATACCTAGGTTTTACAATCCCTTGTTTTATTTTAAAATATGATCGTTAGCAAAACCAAAGCGACTCCAAGGTGCCGCTTAATGGTCAAGAGTAGTCATTGCAGACCTGTTAAATAAGCTTAACAAAAAAGGTGCGAAATGATATTGCTCTGGCTTTGGTACATTACATGTATAGTTAACATTTTTATTATTTTCAGAAAAGGCTTTAATGTTGTCCTGTCCATTAAAGACATTCTGCATTGATGACACAAAACTAAAGTATTAGACGGACTACAAAACCTCAAAATTAACTCCGAAAATAACATGACATCTGTTTGTAGCTATTAAGAGCAGACAGATAATATGCACGCATGACTGTTAGTTACCATTTTTAAAAGAAATGATCTTAGACTAATAAATTAAATTGTATACTATACTCCTTAAGTTGTACCACAGTTATTTGTCGTATTATTATGATATTATGACTTGTCATTGAGCACAACGGTCAGCAGAAAGTCTTGGTACCTGATATGAATCGGAGTAACTACAGTTAGTGACAATGAAACGTGTGAAATTTGGCGGTGCCACTGACGTCACACGTATGCGGGGAGCGGTTTCCCCGGCAATTGCGGTGATGCGGCAGCTTGTGAAAAGCTCTGACGGGCTGGGGGATCGCGGTCATCCAAGTAAGGTGCTGTCATCGCAGCATGCGGGAAACGGGAGGCCTGCAGGTTTAAGCGAGTCGCAACTCGGCAGTTTTACGCGCGGCGGAGGAACTACTTGATGAGCGGAGGGATCGTGCGGGCTCCATGGGGGGCGAAGCGGCTGCAAAGCCATGTGCTTCTTTGTTTACAAAAACAGCGGCCATACCAGAGACGAACGGACGTAGCGCTTACTTTTATTTCGCGTTTTACGGCAAACTTGCATATGTTGCAACCGCACGGAGAGCAGAACTCAACATGGCTGGCCCGCAGTTCAATTTTGATGAAAGGTGATAGTATTTATTACCCTCCATCCCACCACCACCACCAAAGGAGTGCAGGAGAAACTGGGTGCTAAAGGCGAGTTCAGGATCTCTGTACACTGGAGTAGAGGGATCTGTCGGGGAATCGGAATCGGACTCGGACTTATATAGACGTTTGAATGGGACGAACAGTACTGGTTCAACGCGTGAAGATTGAATGAAAGGGAGCGGCGCCAGCGACGGAGCTCGACAGTGGGACGATATGCATCCAACAAAGAGACAGAGCACACATGGGCATTGTCTAAAAGCCGCCCTATAATGAGTCAGTCTGCTCTGTTTTCTTCCAGTTTCACAAGGGTATGAACTCTGTAGCTTCTACTCCTGCTGTTTTTTTCCGAACGGCGTCTTAAAATAACCAGAACCGAAAGTGAAATAAGGGAAATAAAGTGGCATAAAACGTGTCGCATGATTAGGAACAAGAATAATACTGAAGATGTAGTATTGGTAATAAAACGTTTGTGCGTTCTGGAGACGCGTTTCGATCTCAGATATTATTCCAAGTCCTTATTTAGAATGAAAAAGGCTTTTAGGGTAGTCTGTTTCCATTTGTTCTCAGTGTGTGGTGTGGATTTCCGGGGAGCGGCGCTGTTATCAACCACACTAATACGGCGCATTGAATTTTCTCAACTTACTTTTGCGCTGCTTGCATTTCGTATTACTCGAATGATAATTTCGTCGAATGAAGGTATTGCGCACTTCGAAGCTTAATACACAAAAACGGCGCTGTCCAAGTGTTGGAGGAGGTCACGTGAGTGGGGGTTTGTTTACAAGCAGAGCAAAGCGCAAGAAACGAGTTGGGTGGAGGGGCGCGCGTTGCACCTGCAGCTGTGGTGCGTTGCCCAGCGGATGCCCTCTATCCCTAATTTAAATGACCGTTTGGAAAGGTACCAAAAAACAGTTCTTTTAACAACTGCAGCCAAAAACCTAAACCATACGATTGTCCTGTGCAGTGAAATTTTTGCTCCTTTGTCAGAATTAAATTGATCATACAGGTCAGAGATGTGGGACTTCTTGTGAAAACATTTTATTTTGCTATTTTGTTTAAATGCATTTTTTAAATTTTACTGAAGAATCAATAACTTTTCAGTAGCTGAATATCTGGTAGTCCTGCCCGTGTAGCCGTACTGGTCTCGTTTCAGAGGAACTGGAATGCAGTGTGAAGACAGCAGCAAATGACTCCGAATATCAGTGATGTTTTGGTGTGTCTGATGCCCCTGACATTTGAGCCCCCGGAACATAATTAAAATGCTTCTTCAGTCGTAGTCGTACTGCACAGCTTTTAGTTTTTAAAATGGTCACCATTTGTCCAAATATCTATTTAGTGTGGTTTTAATAGCAGTTTGGCTGATGATATCTCTGGAAAGACCGGTTCTTAAATAGGAAGCCCACCAGTGGAGCAAAATTAATGCAGTCATTCCAGGCTGGCATGCCTTGCAGTGTCTGCTTGGGCATCTCCATTAAAAAAATCCAAGTGGTGTTGGTGATGTAACTTCCTGTTCTTCTGGAGTCAACCTCCTGACATCTGGCTTGCCCTAAAGGGCCAAAACGATGGATCTTCATCACTAATTGATGCTTTTATTTCGTTTAAAATTTGAATTCCATGATGAAGTTTCTTTAGGATCCTCTCGGCTTGCTCTTATTTGACATAATTACTGGCTTCTGCTGCCTGCCAGAACTGAACCTCCAGTACATGTCCTTTCAATGTGATGCAAGCAATAAGAACATTATGTATTCATCACTTTTTCTGAACAAGTAAGACTAGCGGGTTTCGTACAGTTTTACCCATAGACTAAAGCTTTTTGTATGCCTTCAATGAGTGCAATTGTTGCACATGTAGATAATTATCATCATCCGAACATTATTTTGCTAGGCTTTAACTTATTCAGCAAAGGAACAGTTTTTTTTTTATGTGTGATGAAGCAGTTCCTTTCTGAGTATGATTTATCAGATAAATGCTGTTATTAATTATACCCTATGTTCTCAAAAACATTGTAATAAAGGAATGGAGCGGTCAGGTCAGCGCAGGTCAGCAGTTACTGTGGCATTTTGATGTAGCTTAATCTGTTAACAGAGTAAATAGGGGGAGAATGAGCAGAGGACCTGCATATGCGAGAACCGTCACCCTGCAGGTTTAGAGCTCTGTTATAATTGTTTAATAGATGCCTGAGACTCCAGGCAAGGTATCTAAGGAAGAGCTATGGTGCAGTGGAAAAACCTGCATTCCCTATTAAAAATACAATCTTCCTTTTTCTTTTAAGGAGCCCTGATGCTGCTGCCTCCTACAAGCAGGTACACTGATGTTCCTGAACATGGCCAACCTCACACTGAATGGAAAGTACCAACCTGCTGATCCAGGACCAGCCATTGCTTCACTCTCATTCAGGTGAGGTAAGAGGAGGGTAACCTCCAATGTTGGATGTGGCCATCGCTTTTCCCCGGGATTTTTAATGGTGGTGGATGAGTCAGGATGGGGTCACTGGTTCAGTGGTGAGAGAAGTCCCCTCCCCCTGTGTACCCCTGCCACACCTCTCCATTGTGTCCTCTTTGCGTTAAAGTGCTTACAGTGCAGGTAGTGGGGAGCTGCAACCTACCGCAATGGGAGCACTTGTTTCGCACATGGGGCACTAGACGGCACAGAATGCCTTGTTCTCATGCTGCAGGGCTCTCCACTGTTGTTACTGTGTTGCCTGCTCAGGGCCTCCACTTTTTCAAGGACTTCTGCTGTTTGGCATTTGAGTGTCCAAAGTGCTGTTTGTGCAGGTAGCCGAGTTATGGACCTACTGCAAAAGCAGCACTTCACGACTCTCAGACAGCTTTGCCTGTCATGACCGCCTACTCACTGCTCTGCTGCCATATATGCTGACATCCACCAGGACAACCGGATGGTGTTTTCTTGCCTTTATTAGTGCAGTTAATGTTGTCTTGACGCTTTTAAATGACTCTGTGTCTGCACTGTTTCCATTTGGTCCCCTGTATAGTTGATCTTCTTGGATGAGGCTTTCCTCCTCTGGCATATTACTGCCTTAGCCATACTGCCTGCCCCGCCCTCTCATGCTGAATTCTATGTCTGTTGGTCAGCATGCCAGTTTGTCTGGTTCCAGTCAGCTTTGCAGGGTAGGCAGTCAGCTTGTGTGCATCAGAGCCGCTGTGCAAACCCATGCAAAACTGATTGTGGCTTTGAATGAATCATCTACCATAAGCACTGCAGAATCCTTCCTCCATCCAAGAACAGCAGTGACTCTGATCAATCAGCCTTTGATACTCTGGTTGATTGTTATTTGTTACTTATTTTTCAGGTACGTTCTTACGCCTTCATCTTCATTGCCTCACCAAATTAGGTGACTCTGTCTCAACCAATGACAAAGATTAGCTGGTGTTGAGAGGCGGAGACTTGGGCAATTGCCAGGAATCCCAGAGGGCATTGCACTTGTCTCGGTCTGACAGTGCCGGCACACTGCATCACTCTCTGGGGTGATGAGAGGTTGTGTTGTCTTATGTTGGAATGTTTGTGAGCCATATGTCGTTCTCTGTGGGAGAAAACAGCTACTATATGAATGATCCTTCCATCCTTTTATAAACCACTTAATCCTGTTCAGGGTTGTGGGGGCCTGGAGCCTATCCCAGCCAGCCTTAGGGCACAAGGCGGGGGACACCCTAAGTGGAATTATGAATGATGTAAACGTAATTAACCTGTTTACGAGTTCTTCTAATAAAGTTCCCTTTTAATTCTTCCCCCTTTTTCCTTAGGGCCCATCTGCTGGCCAGTTTCGACAAGTCTGTCCTGTGGAACCCGGGGGTACCTGTCCTGCAGGTTTACCTGGTCTTTTTCTCAAGCAATGCTGGACCAGTCTAAGAGCGAATCTTGTCTGTGGGGGGGTGATCATGTGCTGGGATTGTAGTGCTCTCCTCAGGAGGAGGTGCTTATTAGGAACATGGGGATCGTGTGGCTCTTAAAAAAACAGGGAGGGCTAGAGTGCTAATGGGGGTTACCTAATCACATCTAGATTTTCTGCAGTAGAACCCCAAGGTTACGGTCCTTCCCATGTATATTCTGTGGTTTTTTTTCATACCATATGACTTAATCCTGCTCTTTAGAAAATAAAATTAGGAAAAGTCTGAATTTCTGATGACACTTTTAAGATGTCTTTGCCATAATCGCTGGGTCTAGCTGAATGTCCATTTTCATTGCGAGGAGGATCTTTGATCAGTAAGGTTGGTCCTCGTTGTAGGTGGGAAGTATGGTCTTTTGATCAGTTTGCAGTTTGTTGACTGACAGTGCTGGGTAGAGACGTGGGTGTACTGTAAATATATTTAAATCAGGAAAAAACTTAATCCTTCATCTGATTTACCTTCAATGCCATACTCTTACAGTACACTGAATTCATGTGCTATGCCTCTTTACTCTCTTTGTATAGTCTGAGTCATGGAGCGCTTGTTTATGATGTTCACTGGAATTAATCGTGTAAGACAAAGATGAAAACTCCAGTGTCTGTTAAATTGAAGCCAACGTTTAGAGGGCCAATCACAATTCCTTGTTTGACATTTCAGATGTACTGTGCTCTGCCTAATTTTAGACTTGGCAGTAAACTTGATTAGTTAATAGTGAATAGAGTAGTATAGAGTGACTATACAGACTCTCCTCGGTTTACGATATTTTGATTTTACGATGGGAATTCGATAACACACGTAAACGTTATACTGTATATATGAACCTTTCCTTTTATTCATTACTACCTCACATATTGATATTCAACGGTTTATAACAAAACAGGCTTTGTGCTAATGCTTTTGCCCAATTATAAGTTAATGTGTTTTAACCAAGTATAAGGTAAGCTAGGCTATGATATACAGTAGCGTATTATAAAACTTCTTGGTTTGCGATACATTCGGTTTAAGAGAGGTTTATCAGAACGTAACCCTATCTTAAACCGAGTAGCATCTGTTCTTTATTAATCCCTATGGGGAAATTGGATAGTTTTCACATATCCCATCTTGTGCTCCATGAGAGACACAAACACATGTATATACATTAATAATGTTATGGTAATGTTTTAAGAGTTTCAGCTTTTTTTGTCTGAAATGGTTGTTCTATACATGACAGCTATATGATTTGTACAGGACCTCTGAATAAAAGTTGTATCACCAAATATTGGGTATTTGTTATTTTGTTAATGTTATCATTGGTAGGTTATAGCACTTTTTATCTCCGTGTGTTAGATGTAGAACTGGCAATCTGATTGCCCAAAACTCAGGCTACTATTGGACAAATGATTTAATTGTATCATGAATCATTGTGGCCATTTCTACTCATTACATAGGAGGAAATCCATTTTAATATGATCTACCATTTGTGTACAGCATATGCTACAGACCAGGATCTTTCACATTAACCAGTTGCAATTCATGGTCATTATTTTAGATGGTTTATGAATGAAAAGTTGTACCACATGTTTTGATATTACAATAATGCACTTGCATCCCACCCAGGGAGTCCCCCAAACTTGTGTCTTATGCTACATATGATAGGTGCCAGGCCCCTCTGTGACCCTGACCAGGATAAATGGTCAGATGATGAATGACTGGAATAACGTACTTTAAAACTTCCAAAGTATATCTGATGTTCTCATGTCTCGTGGATTTCCCCCAGGCACTCCTGTTTCCCTCCTGCCGTTCAATGACATGCTGTTTTTCTGTCGTCTTTATTCAACACATTTAACAAGTTCAAACATGCCTCAACAATCAAAGTCTCATACATCACATCCAAACATAATCAACCTAACAATTCAACATACGCTGAAACCTTATTAAATAGCAAGGCATACCCCAGAATATACTGTTATAAAATTACAAAATACAAAAGCACCATCAACAGAATTCATTCAGTTAAAACTAGCCTTCTGAATTCTTAGAACCAATTAAAATTCAAACATTTACTCAGTACCACCTGTCAGACTTAATAAATTGAATAATACCTTCTCTCTGTGCCTTCTGCTGTGTCCTACACTACAAATCCCAGTGGAAAAATGTTGCATTTCTCAGTCACAACTGGGACATTCTCACCTGGGAGGTATGGTAGCTTGCTGGAGGCCAGCAGTTCATTGACGTCAGGTTGTGCTCTGTTTTCTACTTGCCCCTCTCGGCTTATCCATACATCTCATGCCCCTTTCACACCAGTGCAGTGCCTGGGCCGAGCCTAAATTTTGGCCTGTTTGTTGCATTCACGCTAAAGAATAACGTGGCGCCGGGCCCAAAAGTCCATGCCGGTGCTCATTTTTCTGGCTTCAAGATCATTTCTGGGCCAGAGTCGGGAATGTGTAACGTCGGGGTGGAGCAAAAAATTGTTGTTAAACTATACGAGACACAATTTACCTCTGTTGTGACGCTGTCTATGAAATAGAAACAAAATATCTGTTAGCGTCTATGAATCCACTATTATAATGTACTATTACAAACAGTTAACAAAAGTTTTGCTGTTTAACGTACCAGACGTCGTCCATGTACTTGATGGCGATGAGAGGCTTGTAGTGAATGCCATCGTTGTTCCACAAACATGGATGTTATCAGCAGCAGCATATTGATTAGATTGATTCTGAAAGCTAAAACTAATGTAAGTATTTGCAGTAAAGTGGTTTCATTACTTCTCGCACGGTCCTCCATCTTTGTCTCCTTTCCTTCCTGTACAGAGCCCCTCCCACAGCAGCACGTACAAACTGACGTCACTGTTCTACACTTTTGGCACCAAAGTTGGTCGAAATGTGAGGCATTTTTTGCAGGGCCCATTTGAGCTCCAGCCAAGCTCCAGCCGACCTCCAGCACTGGCACTGGCTCCAGCACTGGGACTGGTGTGAAAGGGGTAAACGTCAACTAACAGATCCAGCTGCCGGACACCAGCCCTCATAAAAGTTGAAGCGGTAGCCTCTGCATATGGGAGCAGGCACAGGCAAAACGGTCTGCAGAAGGGGCACCTGAAGGGCCCTCAGCCCCTCGTCAGGTGCCCAACATCCAGATGCGTCCAGCACTTCATGTCCGTGCAGGTGTGTCCCAGGCCGTGTCACAAACAGCAGGAGGAGGGCTGCCTGGAATAAAAAAAGGTAACCCTTGCTTTGTCCAATAAAAAACTGGGCTGTTCGGCGGCACAGCCCCACCGCGCTCTTGGAGTCAGGCTGTAGGCATACCCTGAACTGTCATCACATGGGTCCAGATCTCGGAACTATCCTTCATGTCTCTATGTCCAGGTGAGACATCAGTAAATCTGCTGAAAAGATGCTACAGCTTCAGTGGGAGCAAAAGGGTGTCAAACACAAACAGTGACCTTTTGTCCAGCCTCCACAACATCTCCACATCAAACTGCTGCAACAGAGGGCTGTCAGACTGCCTCTGACAGGTGTCCGACAGCTTCCTATAATGCTCCTCTGTGGAGGAGACATAAAAAAATGGAAGACACCTTACTGCACTGTACACACACAATCACTTCCATAGTCAAGGCCAGAAAGCCAGAGAGATCCCCCTGACTCATTCTTGGACTGCCACCTGAAATTTGCGGAGTGCTTAATGATGGACAGACATCTTGTCAGCTGTAATGAAATATAGCAACTGTTATCACAAGAAGGACCTATCTAGTAAAAATCTTCAAAAAATAAAATCCCCAAGCGTCTCCCGCAAAAACAGAGGTCACGCCACCCCAAGGTCTATGTCGAGCTAGCATGAGCTACCCAAAATAAAATCCTAGCAGGAGGTAATGGATCCTCCTTTGGCAGCAATGGTCAAACAATCCACTAGGCATGCATTATCTTCACCATTACATCCTCTAAAAACCAAGTGATTAAAAACCCACCAAAAATGGCTGAGAAACAATAAAAGAGCTAAGCTACTTGGGATCTCTAAATTGCCCATAGAATATGATTGTGTATGGTTTCAAGTGTACTGTATGTGTATGTGCCCCAGGGAGAACTGGCATACCTTCCCAGGATGTACTTCAGCCTTGTTCCCTGTGCTGCCTGGAATAGGCTCCAGGGCCCCTGCAACCTTAACCAGAATAAATGGTTAGAAGATAGATATTTTGTAGATGTTAATGGGAAAATGTGGGACTATTTAAGCCATTGTAAAAACTGTGTTATCTGGCCATTAATAAACGCTGATGGTCTGATTCTTTTTATCGTTATATTACACTTATGACATGGCTTGCAGAATTGCCCTCTCCAACAGAATACTGGCATTACAACGTGTCTAGTTTTGTGGTGCTAGATGGATATATGATTGCAGAGACATCAGCATCCCAGAGTAATAAATCTTCTTACTTCCAGTTCTTAATATGCCGACACATAACTATGACTGTTTGAACTGTTTTAATGATGGTTACTGAAATGATATTCAGTTAACGTTAATTTCCAGCCTGGTCACTTTGCTAGCATCCTTGGTTAAATGAGTAAGGTAGCTCCACCCACATTCTCTCCTTTGCCTCCTCCCTGTCTGAATCAGGATGAAGCACTGTGAAGCAGCACACTGCCGAGAAAACCCACGCTTCTGACACTCCTGTCTCCTCCTTTCTCCCCTCTCAGGATCCGATTTACAACCATCATGTTGTCACTCTACTTGCCCACTGGGCCTGTCCCCCGCAAACAATCAAGCTGCTACTTCCAACCTTACCCATGCCCGCAAAACCACCCATCCCCCCCACACCAAAAGACCTGAATAGCTTTCATGCAACTATAACCCATGAAACAATACAGGACAACCTGCTTTCTGAAAAGAAATATAAAGAGCAAAGAGATTCAGGTAGAAACAGATTATGAATAGGGAGCAGAAACAGGACTTTTAATAACAGAACAAATTAGTATAGAAGACATCAAGTTAGCTTTTGGAGTCCTTAAAAAAAGGTAAGTTTCTTAGTAATCGTTTTCAAAGTGGTTTTTGGTAACGTGTAAAAATTTACACAAGTACACTTAAATGTCTATTGAAGTTACCTTTTAATGCAGAGACTAAAGAAAACTCAGATGCCAAGATATTCAAAAAAAAAAAGATTTATTTCAGAACTATACAGGGACTTCCAAGGGAGGCAGCAAACTCAGAAGCGATACAGACTGGCAATCAGTGAGTGACTGGCTGTAGAGACTGTGTGGGTGTGAATGTAGCCCAGTGCTTTACCCAGACACACAAAAATAAATAATGTGAGTATCAGCAACATGACCAGTGCCCCCTAGCCCCTCAGAAGAACAGTCCCCTCATCCTTCGCCCAATGCCTTGTCTGTCATATAGCACATTGAACTTGTTGATAAACTGGTTCATGCTGTTGCAGGTCTTGGTGATGGTGCCCAGATATGCCATGAGGCCAACATCGTTACATTGCTGGGTAAAGAGACAGAGAAAGGGAGTTGGAGTGTGTAAAAGTGTGTTGCATTCTAGGATCAATTATCACCCCGCCCCCTCGCCCCTCCCCCCCCCCGGCCGCCCACCCCCCCCCCACCCCCCCCACCCCCCCCCACCCCCGCCTACCCCCTCCTCCGCCC
>JAACJT020000032.1:7030458-7057077 GCA_009936485.2 Gymnarchus niloticus | reverse complement strand
CCCCCCCCCCTTCCCCCCCAAAAAAAGGAGAAAACCAAAGCTGTGGAATTTCTATCCTTGTACCTGGAATCAGTCGGCTGAAGTACAGGTATACGAAATAAGCCAATAATCAGGGTAATCTGCACAGCACCAGTACGCAAACTTTGGGACTTTAACTTAGCTAAATGTATGATGTAGAAAACACATGTTTCTAATTAACTGTAATAGCACAACTCTTCCTGGTTATTTATTTGTGTCTCTGTGATGCTTTCATCAGACTGATATAATTGAAAAATATTTACTGCAACATAAACTCTGTAGCTGTTAAAACTAAAAAAAATATCTATATAGTGTGATGTTGTTGTGTGGGGGTGTTTTTGGGGAAGGGGTTCCTATTTTTTCAGGTATTACATATTCAAATGTGTAATAAAAATAGTCCTAAATCATCCCTGTACAATAAAGAAATGTAGGTAATTTGGATCCAAGGATTTTGATGAATTAGACAGAAATGCTCTTGCAGAGGGGTCCTTGTCATTTCTGGGGGTTGAAATGACATGAGACCTCTTGATTCCAACAAGATAAATAAAATGTGCTTTATATGGGTGTACTTTTTATGTTGGAGCAGTTTATTATTTCCATAGTTATGAGTTTTATGTTATGTTTTGGGTGGGCATTTGGTAACTGGGTGTGGGTTTGTGATGGAACTGGACAACAAGGTCTACGCCCATCCTGTCAGACCAGTCCTTTGTCTTCAATAATGGAGGGAACCTACGAAGACACTGGACCACAGCAGGATGGCGGTCGTCTGGTTTGTTCCTTTTGACCCCCACTTGTCCACACTCGCTAACTTTATTTTGACCTGTTAAAGTGCTTGAGCTTTAGATATGAGTTATATATTGGGTGAACTTTTGTAGTTCCATTTCTAAACGCTTTTGCAGGGAACTGGAGTAAAGGTGTAGACCTGAGAGTCACACAGGCCACACAGCATGTTCAGCTGATGGGAGACATTCCAAAACTCTCAGTGTCATTACCAGGCACATGTGAGGGAGAACTGTTCAGATTGACTGTGGAGTAAATGTGCAAGGGAAAATGTAACTGCAGTTTAGAATTACTTTTTTTTGGGCTTTTGGCCTTGGGATAAGTGTCCTAGAGATTTGCGGTTTTGAAATAAGAGCCGGACTGATGTACTGAAATGTATTTTCGTGTCTGTTATTTATTTATGTTACTTATTGTTGTTGTTATCCTAATTTTGAAAGGGCTGAGTAGCAGGCTCAAGAGGTGTAGATGCAATACACATGATCACTTGCCTTTTAGGAGGGATTAGGCATGTGGATTGTGGGTAATGTAATCTAAAATATGTTTTTATTTCCACCAATTTCTATTTGCGTTTGAGAATAACAGAATGGATTCAGATGTAAGCAAATAAATTATTTGATAAACCACAAGTATATAAAAAATTGTAGAGCAGATCTGTTCTGTCAATGTCTTCTGCTGACAAACATCTCTGGTAAATATACATATATTCCTATATATATATATATATATATATATATAGGAAGAAATGATAATTATGACATCCTGTGTTTCCTGTTCCAAGTTAGAGAATCAAAGTGTGTGTGTGTGTTTGAAAACAAATGACAACATTAAAAAATAAAACGTATAATAAAATGGACCCATACAGTTCTGAGTTCTGTTTGGAGTCCATGTGTAGAAACAGAAGTCTCACAATCGTTGTTTGCATTTCAGCTCGCTTGTTCGTGTGCCTTTACCAGAGCGATTCAACAGTCAGAAGGGAAATCTGCTTAGAGGGCAGAAAAGAAGTATTCTTAAACAATGAATCCTACACAGTTTCAATATAACTTTTTAGTTAAAAGATGTAATTATACACACAAATGTTATGTGCTGGTGTATAAAATTAAATAAAAAATTGGGCTAAATGCCACAGAACTCACTTCCAGAGGGGCTGCAGTGATTAACTGTGTAACACTTGCCTCACACCTTAAGGCAACATATCCCTCCTCTGCTCTGTGTGCCTAGACTTTGCATGTTAGAAAGTCACAACTCATATTACAGACTGTATATATTAATTAAGCAGCACAAAACATTTGATAAATAATGTGGAAATATATGGCAAGCTAACTACATGAAAGAATGTAGATATAGTCTACATAGATTATAACAGCCTATGCACTATGTAATTAGCTAATTCAAAAACGAGCATCTGACTGTTTTATCATCAGGTACAATACAAAATGTGACTACACTGAAGCATTTCTAATACAATTACATCATTCTTTTTTCCAGTGAGGCATTTGTAAGGGTCACTTCCATAGCAGCATTGTGGGTGTTGGACCTTCACAGATTCTGTTTAACCGGGTCTAGATCCTGCAACCTACGGCTTTACCAAGCACAAAGCACTAAGAAACACCAGCAGAGTCCTGGACATTCAACAAGACAAGCACTTCATAGAGAACATTTTCAGGCTTTTTCAACTGAACAGACACCAGATTACAACAACACCAAAAGAATATTTCATTAAATTTGTGACCAGGTAGAGATAGAAGTTAATTTATACCTGTCATAAAGCCTAAGACAAATTAATTCAGTAAATTCCAAAATATCAAGCCTATCGTCAGTAATTACTTCATTTACAAGACCTGAAATAATTTTAATTCTAATATTTGATGATGTTATTTTTAGTTTAAATGGAATGGTGGCCTCAATCCTCCAGAGCTGAGGGTTCAATTTCTAACCCTAGTTCTGTGTAGAGTTTGCATGTTCTCCCCATGTCTATGTCAATTTCCTCCCTCAGTCCAAAAACATACAGTTTATAGTATTTTAAATAATAATTTTATAATTGAGCTGAAGATGGACTGGAGTTCAATAAGCTTGGTTCAGCTGGTCACAGCTAGGCACCACTTTCAGCCCTTGCACGTGCCTGCTGGCTGTCAACAGTGAACCTTGTGGCTTCTGTACTGTTAAAAATGCAACTGGACTTCACACAGACCGCAAAGACGTAGATCAAGCTCTCGGTTTCTGTTTTCCATGCAATGGGGAAGATTTAGAAAGTCATAAAGTTAAAAAAGAAATCATCTGTCATAACAAAAAGCTGGTGAAACATTATGAGAAACGTTTTGCGACATCTAGCGGCGACCTGCGCTACGTGTGACGTATTGACAGGTTTGTGATCTTGAACGGGACCGGCTATACTACCGGGGACTGGTTGGGGAACCTGACAAATAAATGTTGACACAGCATTGGTTTGGTGTCCTGTCTGGGTGTTACTGGGTGTTTTTTGATGCTGGTAATATTAGATATGCTGAAATTATATAAAATTATATAACTGAAATACCCATTATAGTTACAGTTATAAATATGTCCCGCATTTCTCGTCTGAGCTACAGACGGGAAACTATGAATTTAATTACACTGGTCATTGGAGGATAATTAAAGTACAATAGCTTACTTATATGTGTTGTACTTGGTAAAAAAATAATCATTTTTCGAAAGCGACGTTCAGGAACTACTGTCCTTAAAAGTTTGAAACAGAGATTACCCACAGCGTATTATTTAATTTTCCTATACACCTCAAACAACGCATTTTGAAATGAGAGGTGCATTTAAGTCTCACTGGATGGTTGTAAATTACACAGGTTAACATATATAGTGATTACTTAATAACGCATAATCCTTTATCCATCAATTTTCCAAAACACTGGTGGTTCAATGGATTCGAACCGAAAACCCCAGATGTGTGAGGAAAGCTACACTTATATACCCATTGGTGAATGTCGCTTCACAAACACAAAAGGTTGTAAAAAAGTCTTTTTGAGAACAACTAGATGAGATTAACATGGTCAGAGAGAAACAGGCAGGAGTGGTTTCTTGACTTGCCATTGAACCATGTTCAGTCAGTGCTGCATATATGTTCATGAACCTGTTGAACATTGGATCATACTGACATGTTTACCAGTCACACTAATAAGGAATGATTATTGTTTTGAATTTATCATGAATTATTTTTGCACTCTTGTGGTTTAAATTTAAATCTGCTGTCAGGTTTCCTGAGGGAGGGTTCTGTTATGAACCAAATGGCCACAGTTGTCAAGTGGAGTGGATGTTCTGCTGACTTGCCTGTGGCACAGTGAGTACCTGTCAATCTGTGCACCTCTCCAACGTCTTCTAGCCCCACCTGGAGGGCATTTTCCTCCTGGAACCTGAACTGTGCGATAATAGCTCAAATGTGGACAGATTATCTACCGATGGCTGTGTGTTGGACTGCCCTTCTCACATCAGTGTGACTGGTTAAAGCTCGCTCATGTTTGTCACTTCAGCAGGATTATTGTGCAGTGAGCAGCCTTTTGTCAGCGCTGAAGACTTCAGGTTTGACCAGGTTTAGATACTGTTTGTCTTAAGGCCTTTTGGACAGTTTCCTTGCTTTATTGAGAGATTGGTTTCTGGTGGGATTCTATCAAAAAACTAATCCTGTTTAACCAGAATGTTAGACTGACCAGATATTTATGTAATTTAATCATTCTGACACTTCCACTAGCTTTGTCGAAACACCATGAAAGAATCTGATTTATTTACCAAATACTATGCATGTACAAGAAACATACAGTATACTCTATATATGATGCATATGCGGGATTCTCAAAGCTGACTTGTTAATGAGATTGCAACCTCAATTAGTAGTATATTACTGAATATGATAAACCTGTTTTTATGCCTTAGGTATATATGTCCCAAAACTGCTGAAAGTTGCTGTTAATAGATCTGCCCTCGAGGAACCAAATATTCATCCTAGTGACTTTCAGGTCATTTGAAACTGTTCAGTCTGTCTGGTAGACCCATCATCTGTTCCCTGGATTTCTTTTTTCTCTTGTAATTGTTGATGGTCTAGAGGCCTGTTCAGAGAACAGAGGTGTCAATGTGTTCAAGATGTCCCTTCAGCTTTCTGCTATATTTTGCTTCTGAGGAGCTACATTCTTTACTGAGCCTACATTGACTGGTTGTTTTGTACCTGAAATGGTAGGCGGCTTCTGTGGCAGCACATGGGTCCCTCAGCCCCTAAGTACAGCACGATTTTCTGATTTCCAGGATCATAGACGCAAAATCTCTCAGCAAATGAAATGGCTTATTGTTTATGAATCAAACTTCTACCACTAGAGAAAAGAACCTTTTTCATTGCTGTTTGTATAAGCAGATTAGAATGTTGATATCATATAGACGATCTTACGCGCCACGGGACACACACACACACACACAAACAGGTAAATGCTACGCTAGCTGGGGCAGTATGAGCAGCAGAGTTCACAAGGGAGACTGCCTGCCAAGAGGAATGACCACCTCCCCAGACCATGCAGCCATCACATTCCACTCCCTCTGCTCTGTATGTGCTGCTGTAAAAGTCAATAAATGCAACTCTCTTCAGGAGCTGCAAACATAACTCTGGTGTCTGTCCCCTGAGAGTGTGCATGAGTATGTATGTGTGTGTGACTGTGTATATCTGCGAGTGTTTACATGTAGGAGACCTAGCGTGTGTGTGTGTGTGTGTGTGTGTATACATTAGTATCTTCTTGTCTGTTTATACCTGTGGACCCCACCTTGCATCAGCACCACTTGTTGATTGCCCTCATAGCGGGCTTTAATCCCACAGACTAAGGTAACACATCGCTGCTGCTTCGGAGGTGATAGGCAAAGAACAGTCCTTTCTGCCTCTTGAATTTTGAGGAGCCCCTTGGGCTCCTGCTGCTCTGTGGCAGTGTCAGTGAGTGGACACGGTCCAGGGAGGGGGTGATGTCGGGAGAGTGCCACTCACTCACTGACCCTGAAGTTTTAATGGCACAGAGTAAAGAATGAGTTTTTCATGTGGGTGTCATTACTTAGTGTTAAAGTGGCACAGTCAGCCATGCTGGAGCATAGCCACACATGCTCCGACACGCAGACACACTCAGAGATACATGCCAGCATCCTTGCTGTTCAGGATGCCTTCATGCGTGGGTCTGTATGCCGCCCTCACATTCAGATCCCAGAAATGTGAGGAATACAGAATGAGTGAAAAGGGTGAGCTGGTTTATACTAAAACACAAGCGAGATGGGGAATGACTGAAAGAAAAGAGATGATTACAGATTGCCTCCCAGATTTTTTCTGAGTGAGAACAGGGAGTTGAACCTGGAACTGCAGCGTCTGCCTGCCTTCAGAAGGCTTTACTCATAAGGAGGCTGGGATTTCAAGTGGCATGGCGTCAAACTCGGTAATGTGTAAAATTGTATAGTCCTGTAAACCAGTATGTCGCAGTCCTGGTTCTGCGGGACCCCTGTGGATGGAGGTTTTCATTCTGGCCAATTCCTGTTTTACAGTGAACCCCTATCACATTTAATCATCCCCTTATTTCTATCATTCTACATTTACTGCGTCAATCAGAATATTCTCTGAATGGTTTATTTATCATTTAAAGATTTTTTAATTGGAAAAATGTTGTTTCTTAACATTTGTAACTCTTAATTGTTATTTGTTTCTAATTATCACAGAAGTGGAAACACAGATTAGGTCATTGCTGCTCATTTGGCACCAAAGCATTCTATGGTTCAATAGATTTTCCCAGTCTGGTGAACTGTGTAGCACACTGACCCAGACCTAAGGTCACTTAGTAATTTGGGAACAACAAAAATCAACAATCCAACAGGAAACATTTTTCATCAAATGCAGACAGCCAGACAAACAGTCAGATAGGATTGCTGGTGCTGCTCACCAACAGGCAAGCTTACTGGGGTGGTACACTCACTGAGCAGTTGGTGCAAGTGGGTGTGAGAGCCTGGAGAGCAGAAGTGTGGATGAGTTTACTGCCCCCTCCTCTGTTTCTCTCTGTTTATCCTTGTCTCTCATGCACTGCTTGTGCAGCCCTGTAAATATGGCTCCTTTAAAATGAAATGCTGTTCATCTTTTGAGCAGCTGATGAACTGAACAGGTTGGGTGTCCCAGCAGGACAGTCAAACGCAGAGCTTGAAAAGCACCAAGGCATATTCTCCAGAATCCGGATGAGTCACCCATGTTCAGAGCCAGCGCAAACCTTATTCGTTTACTTGGCGCATGGATTATGGGGTGGAGGCTGATTTGGTTGTCAGTCGGTCGATTTCTAGCTGAATGTTTGAGTGGGAAAATGTAGAATTGGGGGTGTCCTGAAATGAGATCATCCATTTCGTCATGCAGAAGAGGCTGAACAATGACAAGTCTGGGCATGGTGAGTTTGTAGTTCCAGGTATCTTTACAGAGAAATATGAAATATTCAAAACAGACTTAAAATCATATTTTTTCAGGGCTTACAGACATATCAAGCCATGCCACATATTAGCTTATAAGTTCATTAGTCCTGATGGAGAGGGACTTTAATACTGAACAGGGGCAAGTGAATGCATTGAGTCAAGAACATATATGGTATTGTGCTGAAGGGACTGCTGTAAAGACAGATTCACAGACTCTGAGGAAAAAGACCCTGACTGACCAGACCTCTGTGGTCTGAAGCCCACCCTCTTTGCCATCCATCTGGAAGTGACTAAATGCCAAAACCTGACAGACCAAACCACAGGAAACCCTTCCATGCAAACCAGTAAATCATCTTACATGGTGACAACAAAGTCAGATTTACAAGTTGCAATTTCAGATTTTTGTTTATGTTCTAAATTAGTTTTTTTTTGTTTTAATTGCCATGATGCTTTAAGAGAATCAGATGGGCTTATACATCACGCATTATGTGTTGCAAATGTGTCAGATATAACTTGCCTCACATCTAGAAGGTTTTTGAGGTTCTGATATTTCTGTGGAGCTTGCAGGTTCTCCTTGTGTCATGCTGGTTTCCTCCTGCAATCCAAAGACATGGTGTCTCTAAGCTTGCCCTTAGTCCACAATTGAGTGTGCATGTGCCCTGTGAAGCATTGTCATCCTGTCCTAGGTTTACTCCAGCCTTATGCTGTATACTGCCTGTGGTAAGCTCTGGGTGACTAGTTAGAAGACTGATGGATGATTTACTTTGGTACTGCAACACCCCCACCTAATGTCTGAAAAGTGCAATTTCAACTTCAAATTCATTCATTGCCAGGAAAAAAGGTTTGCTCAAATGAGTGATGATAATTCAGCCACTGCCCCCATTTGTAAACCACAATGTGCTGTGGGGTGCAGGGTGGGGGTTTGTGTCTCTGGGATTGAGTCACTGCCCTGGCTTAACATGGTGCCGTGTCCCCCAGGGCCCTGTCTCACCCATGATCACGTTGGAATGGCCCAGGAACTGCTGGTGATTTGCAGTCCACCTGCAATTCAGGCTTAACCATGAGTGACAATGTGAAGGGGTCTGAAACAGTGTTAGAGACTCCTGAGAGAAAGTATGTGCACTTGGGCTTGGCATTTTGAGCACCTGCCCTTTTCACTTTTCACTTTTAATGGTGCCCTAAATCACCAGGTTGGTTTTTTGGGTTGGGGGATTGAGCTGCACACCAGTCCTCCTAGAAGTCTTTGGTCCTGAATAAGAACAACAAGAGGTAAGTAGGAAACTGAAGATAGATTCAAAAATTGAAAGAAGAATGGAGGGGGTCACTCGGCAGGTGCAAGAGTGGGAAGAACACAGGCCTATTCCTTGAGTTCTCATTTATTTTATTATGTGTAATGTGAAATTCATCTTTCTACTTGTCCTGTTTTAACAGTATTATTGCCAAGAGAGAGAAAGCTAATTTAGTTCAATTGTAGGCTTGACTGATCACTTGTGAGGACCATGCATGCCTTCTGAGCATCGATAGCTGCTATACCTGAGCTCTAAATGCATATATTTAGGTATCATTATCATAGTCCCTGTAATAGGATACTGAGAATGAAATGGCACGGTAGTTTTGTGATGTACATAGAAGTAATTCATGGTATATATAAACTGGATCCAATAAATACAAAATATACAGGATAAGGAAATGCTATCATATGATACCATATGATATATCATATGATACCTTTTCCATTTGAAACTTCTGTTGCTGGCTATAAATAAAATGCTTCCGATACCGCTGGTGCAAAGAAATCCTGAGGAGGAAAATAATTCCTGTTTTTGGTTTTAAGTATCACTGAATATTTTTTCTTTCGGGATTTTATTTTTATGGCTATTTCCCCAGGAGGCACAGTGGCTCAGTGGTAAGCACTGTTGCCTCACACCTCCAAGGCTGTGTAACGTTTTGTAATGGAAGTTACTGATATGTAGTGTTTTAGAGCTTTAGTAAGCAGTGGAAATGTACGAGAAGGGAAATATGACCATATAAGGAATATGTATTTCCTGAGCCTACACAGGTGGCTTAGGGTCTGAAGGACACGGATGGCCACGAGGCTGGTTAGAACTAATTTATTTCGGCCTTGAGGTAGCGAGATAAGGAACAAAGAGTGTGGAAAACAAGGGTGCTTTGAAAGAAGAAACATGTAGAAGTCTGCCTGAAAAGTTGCTGGGCAGACTTGAGAGTGTCGAGGGGGGACTCCTCTTGTCTCGGCTTATTCTGTGCACTGAATAACCTAGGTAATAAAGGTATTTGCTGTCTCTAGACTCTGAGTTGACTGTTTTTCCACCACAGTTTACATGTTCTCCATGTGTCGTGTAAGTTCCCCCCGGCACTATCAAGACCTACAGATATATATTCTGAAGGTTATGTCAAAATCCTATCAATTTCATTTGACTGAGCAAGAATACAAAAGAAGAATCAGAGCTAAAGGATACAGAACTGCCACTGGCTCATGCTGGCTAGACAAGTAATACTGTTGCATGTAACATCTAGACTGTTTACCAAACTAAGTGCATAGAAGCCTCAGAAGTACTCACTGACAGAGGTGGGAAGAGTTGTCAAAAGCTTTATTCAAGTAAAAGTACTGTTACTGTAAAAAATTGTTATTCAAGTATAAGCAAAAGTATTCATCCAAATAACTACTCCAGTAAGAGTAAAAAAGTGTCAAGCAAAAGCACTACTCAAGTAGTGTGTTACTTGTTACATTGGTCAGATTGAAATGTCTGAATTAACAACGTTGACTAGAACGATTGTGATGAGACTGCGTAATAAAAATAATTGAGACTGAAAAGATTTAGAAGATGTGTATTTAAACAATTTTAAGTTTAGTTGATGGTTAACAGTAGAAAGATATATTACAAACAATGAGAGATGCACCAAGAAATGGCTGCGTTCTGGGGAAGGGCAATGCTAGGAGACAAGCAGTTCTATTTATTTATCCATCTATTAATCTTCACTAGTGTCACAGGGGGTACTGGAGCTCATCCCAGGCAGTACAGGACACACCCTGGATGGGATGCTGGTCCATAGCATGGCATATGCACACACAGCTGAGAATTTAGTTAACCACACTGCGTGTCTTTTGATTGTGGAAGGAGCCATGTATAAAATACAACCCCCCACACAGAGAGGAGGCAAGACTCAAACCCCCAAGCTTTGATGGGGCAGACAACATTGCTAGCCCATGAGCCACCATGACATCCATTCTTGGCTTGCAAATAAATAATTATTTTGAGAATATGAACCAAATTCACTTTGTGTGACACATAGAGAAAGTGCAGAGGTACAATTTTTATGGCATTATGGATTTTTGTAAAAGAGCAGAATGTTTGTTTTATTAATTTCCCAATGTATCTCTTCCCCTGTGTATTTTGCAAAAGCCATGAATTGCCTTGTGCCAGACTTGAGCCCTTTGTCCTGATTTTTTTGGTCTCCTTTACAGGAAGTGGAGATTAGGATTTGGAGTAATGAAGCAAGCGTTGATGGTATGTGTCACGGTCAATGCCTGGCTACTTAGTCCGCAGTACATCAGGAGACGGCCTCTCACAGAAGGGGAGTCACTGGAGAGAAGCAGATGGCGTGCCAGTATTTTGGGTGCTATAGTGTCAACTGGAGTGGTTTTTAGTTAACTGATGCAAATAGTGTGAAAGGGTTAAATACTGCACAAAGCACAGTAACTGAGCATAAGGCCAACTGCTTTGAATTTGATGATGAGCGAGAAAAGGCTGTAGAACCAGAAATATTTTTCTTTGATTCCGCTCAAATTTCTGCCGTTGTCGCATGCTGAAGTATGTGCTGTAGACATAGACAGATATTTTATCTACAAAAGAAAAAAAGAGCATTCAGCCTCATGTTGAGGTTCTCACAATTTCTGGAAATATTTTATGAAACGCAAACACACGCAAACACACGCAAACACATTTATAGTATGACTAGGAGTATCTCTTGCATAAGAGAGGGTATGTTTTTTATTGTTTTTGGGCTGGATTCTTGGTAACCTGTGAGAACCATTAAATGCCTGTAAAGTCCAAGGTTGCATACCAGCTGTGGCAATAAGGATATCCAAAAGTTGTGGGCTGTATGGGAGCTGTAGCCTTGGCCTCTGACAGCGTTACTGACTAAGGAACCACTTCTGGCAGGAGATGGTTGCTATGTCACTCATGGTGATGACCATGGTGAAGTGGAACAATGAAGTGAGAGAGATGATAGAGATGCAGGCTAAAAAGTGTGTGTTCATAGAACCGACTGCAAATAAGAGGTGAAAAAAATCTTCAGTCCAGAGCTCTGGGGGTATTCATCTGCATCGTGTATTTATATTTGGATCACAATACCATCCTGGAATCTGGGACAGAGAGGAACTTTGGTCAGACCCCAGTGCAAATAAAAACTCTAATCTCTAATGAAGTCAGTGTAATTCCGTGACAAACACCATGTGTGTTGTCTCTGTTCTCATGTAGGGGAGGGGCTGTGTGTGCTTTGCATTTTAGTAAGAGAAGATCATTTTAAAGAAGAGTGCCGTGGGAGAAATCTTCAGAAATCTTCAGTCCAGAGCTCTGGGGGTATTCATCTGCATCATGGATTTATATTTGGATCACAATACCATCCTGGAATCTGGGACAGAGAGGAACTTTGGTCAGACCCCAGTGCAAATAAAAACTCTAATCTCTAATGAAGTCAGTGTAATTCCGTGACAAACACCATGTGTGTTGTCTCTGTTCTCATGTAGGGGAGGGGCTGTGTGTGCTTTGCATTTTAGTAAGAGAAGACCATTTTAAAGAAGAGTGCCGTGGGAGAGCTAAGATGTGCTTTTGTGAGGAAAGCTCTCATTTGCGGCTTGGCATCCAGATTCTCCCTGTAATGAGGTGCTTCTTCTTCTTCTTTATGCTAAGTACAAAACATTATTTATTTCAAGGCAGTATGAAGATAAGGCCATATCTTAGGTTGGAGAATATTTGATATCAAGCATTCAAATATTATTATATTTTGAAATACCATCCTTTATTTCCTCACTTCTTGTACTTAAAGGATTAAAGCGTAAACTGTAAAATGGTCCAATGGCTGTAATTTTAAAAATCTTTCTATATTCTTCATTGTATAAAAAATACACATTTTGCACAAAGGGGCGTAATGAAGTGACACAAGGTAAGATTTAAGTGCAGAATAGCAGGATTTATTGTGAGGTTGGTTCAGAAATGGTATCTTGATAACAGGCAAAAGTTTATTGAAACCATGCAATCCGCAAGGGCATCTAAACCCAGAGCATGATTCGAAAGTCTCAGTGAAGGCAAAAACAGTAAGGCAATGAAAGTATGGAATCCGAAAACACCATGGCAGAGATCAAGACACCAGTAAAGGATGGAGTAATCATACACAATAGTCAGACCAGGGCTTGGAACCAAAGGCTCAGTACAGTGGAATCACGCTATAATGCCTCATAACATGATAGCTGCAAAGCTGGACTTATAGAGGGGATCGATGAGCTACAGGTATCTAGGGAGGGTGGGTGTGGCTAGTTGTCTGTGGGCGTGGCAAGTCTCGAATAACTGAGTGTTCAAATGAGCGGGGTGGAACAGTGTTCAGAAGCTTGTGATAATTCGTTTATACATTTATGGCAGGTATGTGCTGCCATGCTCTACTCAATGAGTGGTTAGAATATGCATGGGCAACAGACAGCGGACTTCTGCCGATGAAGATTCTGCACCTACAGAGGAGCTTCAGGTTAAGCACTTTTGTGCAACAATCTGGCCCAGTTAGTTTTTGAATTAACAAACCTTTGGCCACAAAAGATAGATTTACACACAAGTGAACAAACACATGTACCTTATAAACAAACACAGGCCCCTACAAACACAAATACGCCAACATACTCACAAAGTTTTGACCTACTTTAAATTCGTTCAGTCTCATGTCCCATTATAATGTGTTTCTCCATGCTTTTGGTTTTGGCTGGCTTTTAGCTTGAACTGCCATCTGGTAATAGTTATATGGTCCCCCCCCCCCCCCGTCCCTTCTTCTCTCCCCACACCGGCATCCGTCCCTCTCCCTCTCTCTCCGCCCCTCTCTGCCTCTGTCTCGCCTTAATGTGCCTGGGCTCCTCAGAACACTCAGGCAACAGGATGAATCGAGGGATCTTTCTGTGGGCAGCTGGCTTGTGTCTCCTCCTAACGCTGGCAGGGGCACAGAAACAGAACCAGACTAGACAGAGGAGCAACCACACCAGGTGAGGCACAGGGTGCATATGAGTGTGAGTTTTTGTGAATGCGTGTCTGTGTGTGTGTGTAGGTATGCGTATGAGCTGGCAAAAGGTGAGAATGGTTCTATAACTGTAACTTTATGAGTCTATATGGATACACAAGTCCTTAATTTTTGTAAAAATGAGACTTTGAGTGTGGTTGCTTGTTTTAGCAGGAGTGTGTACCCGTACAAACATCACATTTAAAGTTTGTGTATGTAGATGTCTGTGTTTGTGCATGCAAACAGTTGTGCTTTATGTACATCCGAAAGTATGCAGAACCTATGGATTTGCATATTTTGGCAGGTAAAATAAATAGGTTTATGTGGTAATAAGATAAAGTATTTAAATCTGGGGATTCCATGGTAGCCTCACACCTCTGCCTGAATCTCACTGCCTCTCTGTGTTTGTGGAGTTTGCATATTACCCATGTGTTTTGCGGTTGTTCTCTGGATACTCCGATTTCCCCACACTGTCCAAAGACAGGCAGTTTAGCCAACTGGCATCTTTAAATTGCCCTTAGTGTGTGATTGTGTGTTTCCTGAAACTGGCATCCTGTGTGTGTATGCGTGTGTGTGTGTTTGTGTGTATGTGTGTGTGTGTATGTGTGTGTGTGTTTGTGTGTGTGTGTGTTTGTGTGTATGTGTGTGTGTGTGTGTGTATGTGTGTGTGTGTGTGTTTGTGTGTGTGTGTTTGTGTGTATGTGTGTCCTTCCTCATAGTCACCAGTTTGGGCCTTAGGAGAAAACAGCTGCACTACCACATATTTTGTGTGTGTGTGTCTCCTTTCTCAAGGTCACTAGTTTGGGCCGTAAGAGAAAACAGCCACACTACCACGTATTTCGTGTGTGTGTGTGTGTGTGTGTGTGTGTGTGTGTGTGTGTGTGTGTGTGTGAGAAAGAGAGAGAGAGGCTGGCCTGGGTTGGCTTGGCTCAAATCAGACTACACTCTACACTGGAGGAGGTCTCTATTTTTTCTAAGTTCAACAGTGTAGAGGTTAGATGTTGTGCAGTTATGGCAATGCAGGTCCCTGATGGAAAATGGAATTGGATTACAGATTTTTTGATTTTTATCATGAAAAATCCAGGGACAAAGATAAAGACCTGAGACAATCATCAGGGCTGCTGAAAATCTCCAAGCCTTCCCTTATTGGCTTTTATCTAAGTAACAGGCAACAATGCTGGACTGTGGTCATTTTGAGGCATTGACACTAAGCTACCAAGCAACAGCATTTTAGATAAATATGTTATACAGTATATTGCACACAGAAAGAACAATATTTAAGTGTAGCTAATGAGGTTAATTACCTTTTTGTACAGTACAGTTGTGGGGTTTTTACCTGGGGATTGAACTTATAACCTGCGGTCAGTGCAGTGGGTGCTTAAAAATGCCAGTACTGCCTGCTTGGAATGATACAGCTGTGCTGCATGCCAGATGTTGCTCAGGCTGGACCACAGCAGTTGAGAAATTTCCATTGTTGAGTAAGCAGAGACGTTTTTTTTTTTTGGGGGGGGCGAATTTAGGGAAGCGCATGTACAGGACTGACACAAACGTGGAATTTGTCTGTAAAGTGGGGCAAAGGAAACAGAAATGAGATGAAGAAGGGGCCGGCCCTGGTTTTGCTATTTCTTCGCTGCAGCTACAAACAATATAACTGCTAGTTTACCCAAAGCCAGTGAGGTATGAACACTATGTTGAGGGGAAGGGAGAAATCTGACTGTGTGTGTGCGGGATGTGAGTGCATCATTAACGATGTATTTGTATTCACAGCTGTTTTCATGCATAGTCTTCTGTTTAATTTATGTTTTTTTTATCATTGTTTGTTCTGTTTCTTCTCACGCCGAACAAACCCTTGTACCCTGTCACCTCTCAGGCCTTCATTCACTTGCGGAGGCAATCATGTTGCAGACTCAGGGGTGATTGGTAGTGAGGATTTCCCAAAATTCTACAAACCTGACAGCAAGTGCACCTGGTACATAACGGTGAGGTTTTAGGGAGTCACATCTCGTTTCAGTTTATAAAGGTGTCATGCAGGCTTTACAGGCTTTTCACTGGATACTATCTTGGTTATGCCAGCTGTAGTGCTCTGCTTTTCACTGACACCATCTTGGCTCTGCCAGCTGTAGTACTCTGCTTTTCACTGACACCATCTTGGCTCTGCCAGCTGTAGTACTCTGCTTTTCACTGGAGACCATCTTGGTTATGCCAGCTGTAGTACTCTGCTTTTCACTGGACACCATCTTGGCTCTGCCAGCTGTAGTACTCTGCTTTTCATTCACACCATCTTGGCTCTGCCAGCTGTAGTACTCTGCTTTTCACTGACACCATCTTGGCTCTGCCAACTGTAGTACTTCACTCCTCTATGCTGCCTTCTTGGCTTTGAAAACTGCATTACTCTGTTTTTCATTGGACACTATCTTGCTCATCACCTTGCCTCAAATATTACCCACTAGACATCTTTGAGCTTTTGTTAGGCAGTAGCTGAAGCTAGAACAAGGATGCAAATCCGGGCAGAATGTGAAGACTGGAGATGGGAGGCCCATTCTCCAAATCCGTCCCTCATAGCCTGTGTCCAATCCACAGGTTCCTGAAGGCAATGTGGTCATGCTGTCTTTCAAGTTCTTTGACCTAGAACCTGACCTGCTCTGCAGCTATGACTATGTGGATGTTTATAACGGGCACTCCTACACGGCACAGAAACTGGGACGCTTTTGTGGAACGTTCCGCCCCGGTGCCATCATGTCAACAGGCAACACCATGATGCTGGAAATGGTTTCAGACTCAGGAACAGGAGGACGTGGTTTCGTGGCCTCTTTCAGAGGGGGCATACTGAATACGGATGGTGAGAGGTCTCGAACACACAGTGAATGACCCAGGCGAGCATTCACAGAAAGTTATAAAGTTGAGTGATGTAAAATTAAGTGGCTTAATTAGCTGAAAGGACTGTTATTGAATGTGAAGCTTTTTGTTGATAATGTGTCACCCTTCTGCCAGAGAACCAGTTCTGTGGTGGCAAACTGATAAAGCCTCAAGGTTCTTTGAAGACTCCCAACTGGCCAGAGAAGAATTACCCACCAGGGATCACTTGTTCCTGGCACATTGTTGTGGATCCCAGCATGGTTAAGCAGCAGATCCACTGCACCTACCAATCACATTTTCCTTCTCATCATACAGATTCTGCCCTCTCCTGCTGGTTCTATTCATCCGGCTGTTTCCTCTATAGACACTGATGCAGTATCTGTCACTGAAACATCTTTACCCAAATGTACAACAGCAAGTCCCTGTGACCTCTTAGCAATGTTCTCTTCATTAACCACTACGTTATGCTGTGATATTACACCAAAGGGATCATTTTAAATTGCCTAAATGTATATTTGTGATGTAACTTATCTAATGTCCTTACCTGCAATATGCTTCATTTCATCTTCCAAGGTGATTGAAGTGAACTTTGATAAGTTTGACCTGGAGCCAGATAGCTACTGTCGCTTTGATTATGTGGCATTCTTCAACGGAGGTCTGAACGATGACTCCCGGCGCATTGGGAAGTATTGTGGGGATGCCATACCCAAGTGAGTCCTCATAACAGCTGCTTCCCTCCAATCAATGGTCTTTATTCTTACTCCTGATGAGCGTGGAGACCTGTTCAGGTATTAGCTGAATAAAACCAATTCACAGATACTCCTTATGTAAAGCTGGATATTTTAATGGAACTAATTACATGGCTGTTTAACCACCACCTCAGGATAGCTCTAGGTTATTGTTCTGTAATCCCCACACCACTATGTGCCTTTACAGTCCCTTGTATCTAAAATAGCCATCACTCAGGGCCATTTACATGCACGTCCAAATCATTTTTTAAAAGGTTTGTTCTGAGGACAGCAACAGGTACAAATACAAATACAGAAATCAGTCCCACTCCAATGAGCTTCTCGCTTTCTTTCACATACTTCTACTCTTCTCACACTTTTTTTGCTCTGATCCACAGATCCATAGTGACAGATGGAAATCAGCTCCTGGTCCAGTTTGTGTCTGACCTCAGTGAGACCTTTGATGGTTTCATGGCCAGCTATTCTAGTATCCCCCGTGGGTCCAAGTTGCTAACCAGAGAAGGTGACACTCCACGAGGAAGCAGGCCGGAGTCTATTCCCCAGAAACCAAACTCTAAGTTGGAACGCAGGACTGAATCTGTGCCCTCAAAACCTCACATCAAACCGGACCGGACCCTCCAACCCCCCATAACTCCCACAACAACCACCAGCACTCCCATACCTGTGCCTGCTGTTCCTTCTCAGCCAGAAAAAAAGAACACACTGCCCTCTCAAAGAAATACACCCAATCAAAACAGAACCACTGTTGTAAGGAAACCCAGTGAGTTTGGGCTAATTGAATATTTTTTTCTTTTGAGTCTTTAATTGGGTGCTCTAACTAGGTTTCTGAGTGACTGAACAGAGTGTATTTGAGTGAGTGTATCTGAGTGAGTACACAGAGTTGGTTCAATGCTGAGCTATCCTTCTAAGTATGTATTGTAAATTGTGTGTGTTTAACACTGTCTCTTTGAGCTTATTGTAAATTATTAACTGTGCATGTTTATTATGTGTTGTTTTTTACCACCTGCAGATTGGCCCAGGAACCCTGTCTGTGCTCAGCCATGTAAAAAGGCTGGGACCATTCAGAGTAGCTTCTGTGCCAGTGAGTTTGGTAAGTTGTGACTGCCTAGTGCCCTGCAAAATAAGGCACATTAGTCTAGCCTTCTCCAGTCACAAACCATTAGCAGCAGTATAACTCTGGCTTTAACAGGAAGTGGGCAGAATGGGGAAGAACAGGAAGTGGGTGGAATGGGAATGAAGGGTATTTAGTTAGAGTGTAAGGAAGCAAACCATTAGCCTTAAAAAGCTTATTAAACAAAATATTTATAGGAAAGATCATTTTAAAAATACTGGTAGTGACAGCCTCTTATTTCTTTAACACTGCAAATAAACATTCCAGAAACAACGTGCAATGTGTGTGTTTCCCCCTAGTGGTGACGGGCAAGGTGACAGCCATGTCTCCAGGCCCCAGGGGCAGCGTGTCTGTGACTGTCTCCCTCATCAAAGCATACAAGGACGGACAATTGTCCATCACTCAGGCTGGCCAAACCATGTCCATCAAGATAATTTCCACCTGCAAAAACTGCCCCATCCTGAGGCGAGGTCAGTGCCTCTCGCATGAGCACTCTTGTGCAAACACACGTATACATATTGATACACTTGCTCACATATATACAGAGAGGCACGTATACATGCACATATTAATAAGCACACAATTTTACATGGTCATGCATGCACATTAACATACCTAGAGTTGACTGGTGTGTATTTCTGCAGGACAGAGCTACGTTCTGATGGGTCAGGTGGATGAGGAGGGCCGGGGCATTCTGGTGCCCAGCAGCTTTACCCTGATTTACAAGGCACCACACCAGAAGATCCTGAACAATCTCATCAGCCGTCCTTGCTGAGCGTTCAAAACTATCCACCACACAGAGGACAGGAAACGTGGCCACACCTCTGAACAGGGATGTCAAACTCCTACAGACATATTCAACTAGATCTTTAAAGTCTAAGACACATAATTATAGATCACTGCTTGCTTTTCTTTGAGCAGAAATTTGTTCAGATTCCTCAAGTGGAATTAACAATACTAATCCAGATTATGTTACAAATTTGCCAATGCTTTCACAATGAAAAACTACAAAATGGATGAAGTTGGTTTTTAAAACTTGATTTCAGCTAATTTGGTGATTGTTGAAGATCAGACACTACCATGTCAAAACATTACACATATGGTACTTAGCAAGGTTATATTTCTATAACATTTTTACATACTTACAAACAGCCCCCTTATGTGTTTGTAATTTATAATGTCTTTATTAAAGGATTTAGAACATGCTGTGTAATTTTGAATTTTTGCCCTCCTTTAAGAAGTTGAATATTTCACTGTAGCAGATACACATTATATCATGACTTCTGACTTGGTGATTGACTTGGAGCTCAAGATGGAAGTTTTTAATTCAATTTCTGTATCTGTACACTGCTTGGTATTGCCCCAGGGGCTTCAGACAGTCTGTATGTGTGTGTGTGTGTGTGTGTGTATGGAAGGACAGGCGGGTGTAGTAAAAAGCAGGGTTATTCTATGTGATGAGGGGAGGACTAATGAGAGGCAGCTGGGCTGGTCTGTTGTTCTCACTGTCTGCTCAGAGATCTGCAGTAGTCTGAGCAGACAGTGAACCGAGCCACCAGCTTTGGCTCAAGATCTTCCTCCATTTCTTCGCTTCAACTGACGAATGAGTCTTTGTGTGTGGTGTGATTGTCTGCAGGCTGCCTGATTAAAAAAAAAGATAAACAAGAACTAAATGATAAATTCTAAAAGGAATTCCTGCATTTTGAGAGCAGATGGTACAGACGTGGAGGATGAAGGAAGGAAGAAGAGCTTTAGGACCTTCCCTCTGTACAGGAGTTCCTTTCATTGGCACATGTTGCATAAAGCATTGTGTCTTTTTACAAACTGTCTTTTCTTTTTCCATTTTCATGCCTGGCTGATGGGATTTTACATTTCAAAAAGCAAGCATAATCCGAAAATTGAATGAGCATGGCTGGTTAAAAATGATTGCACACTGACATCTAGTGGTAAGTCCTGTGCAGTGTCTTATTATTTCGTGAGGTCGTATTTGGGTGTTTTTTTTTTCTAGCCCCTCAGTAACAATTTAACTCTGTAACATTCAGGACCCAGCATGTCTGAATATCATCAATCTGAATATTGCAATTAACCAAACAGCGCACTCTCAGCTCGACTCGGGCCTTGTGTTTTATTCAGTTGAGTTGCCTGCTGTAGATTTGTTGATGGGGAAATATTTCCATAATCTGCAGCTTCATTTACAGTTACACTGGCTGTAAAGACCATCTCAGACCCGAAGGTCACCTTCAGGCTGAAATGACATATTCAGAAGGCTTATTTATTCCAAGCTTCCCAGAATAACTGTTTTTTTTTTTTTTTATCAGATCAGTTATGACAGCCTGATATGCAGTGATATCACACTTTATTAAATGCAAGGCAGTTGACATTACTAGTGGCAGTATGTCATCTTTGTTCAGTTTCCACAGCTAAGGCACGATTTCAAACTGAAACTGTAGTGGAGGCAAAGCTCTTCTGTGTTGTTGTTAACAGTTTCTTCAAAAAGTCTTTGTTAGAGGGGCTGGGAGTCATGTGATCAGACTTGTTCAATTCCCAGTTGCCCATAACGGTTGCTGTCTTTCCTGTAAACTTGACCGCAGTCATCCAGTAGGCCCAGGTGTCTGAGTTCCAGAGAACACTGGACAACCCGGGATTGACAGAGCGGGAGGTTGAGAAGAGCAGAAATCTGAGAGACGTCAGATCATAGATGTATATGCCCTGAATACCTGACACAGAGGCTTGGAGGCATTGTTTGACCATGTGTTGGGGTCCCCAGGTGCAACTCAAAGACCTGGGATGGTTAGAGCTACATGTGTGGCCACAATAAGGGTTAGTTTGCCATGTTAAGAGGAACAAAGAGTAGTGAGGATCATTAGGGTCAAAGCCCCCACTGTTTCCTAAAGATCTGCTGGTACCTCCCTGGGGAGTGCAGAAGGTGTGCAGAAAGTCTGCAGCTGATCTGCAGAAAGTTTGCAGGAGGTCTACAAGAGGTCTGCAAGAGGTCTGAAGGTAGTCTGTGAGAGCTCTGCAGGAGGTCTGTGTGAGGTTTCTAGGAGGTCTGTCAGATGTCTGCAGGTGGTTTGCAGGCGATCTTCAGGTCAACTGTAGGAGGTCAACAGGCAGTCTGCAGAATGTATGCAGGAAGTCTGCAAGAGGTCTGCTGGCAATCTTTGGAAAGTCTGCAGGTGGTCTTCAAGAGGTCTGCAGAAGGTTTGCCATAGGTGTTCAGGAAGTCTGCATGTTGTTTGCAGAATGTCTGCCAGCATTCTGCAAAAGTTCTGCTGGATGTCCACAAGCAGTCTGTGGGAGGTCTGCAGGAGTTTCACAGACACTCTGGAAAAAGTCTGCAAGAGATCCTGTTGTTGTGTCTTTTGGCAAGGCACCATACCTCATTTTCTTTGAATAAATGTGCGGTTGTGTTCATTGTGAGGGGCTTCAATCATTGTGAGCCAGTTTGGTAGGCGGTGCATTTTCAGACTTGAAAATTTAATATAATATCATGAGATTTTTTTTTATAGCTTGTCTTTTCCCAAAGGGTGGTAGCTTCTAGAATGCTTAGAGTGCATGATACAATGACAGCGAACCAAAATGAACTGCTACTATATTGTAATGCTGGAAGCCATTAATCTGATTTTAAAATGTTTAATATATTTATGGTCATCTGGAATCTGTCCTGGCAAATGTGGAGTGTACCTTGGATGGGACAGCAGTACAGCACAATTAGTAACATTTGATTCTGCAGGATGGTTAAGTCACCTTCTGTTAATGCCCCTGTTCTATTTGCACTATTCCAAGCACAGTAGTGCACACTGTGTAAGTTACACCTAACTACTGGCCATGTCATCACCTCCTTTTGTAACAGTTTTCAAAATCCAGCTCATTTCAATGATTCAGCTTAACCTTGCACTCATAGTAAAGTGTCCCGTCCATCAAAAACTGAGCTTATGGTGCATTTTCTGCTTCTTGGCCAAGGATCAGGCTAATGTGTTGCATCTCATTTCCAGCATACAATATCATCTTCCCCTCACTATTCATCTTCCTGTTTCCTGTCCATCAAAGTTGATGTCCAGGATGAGTAGCCAATAGTTCACCATTTCATGAAAAAGTTGCACTAGATTGCCAAGCTGGTATAAAGTTTGTACATTCCAATTACCAATGTAGGTAGGTGTTGTGGTGCTGAAAGCATTTGGCCACATCAGGCTTTGGACACCCAGTCGAATTTCCTCCAGCACCATCAACAGTCGCTGCTTCTTTACCCTTGATCTCAAATTCATTGATTTATGCTTACTATTTCCATAGAAAATGTCTTTTAATGGGGCAGGGGAGCTGACCCTGTGCCCAACCCTTGTCCTTTCACAGCGAGGCTTGGGACCACCCATGGTGAATTTGTATTAATGCACATTGTTGCACAGAAAAAAATTGCTGTGGTGCAGTGATGGGATCATCTGTGCACAGATTATAACATTTTTGTCAAATACTGTCGATTTTGTAAATTATTTCATTGCTAGTGCAAAGAAAAGGCGTCATTATTTTTGTCAGCCATGTGCCAATTTTATTCTTTACCCTATATCTGGCCCTTTCATCCAATAAGTATTTAGTGGTTTCATCACAGGTTTACTGCTGCTGGAACATTTTGTCGCACCGTAGTGTTTTTCAACTCCAGATGTACTTTCTAAACCCTGCTGCCAGCTGATAGATCAGACAAAGAAAGCAACAAATAAAACAAAATTGCTTCTTGTCAATGAGTCAGCAGATGACTGTGTCCTTTTTGACTACATTAGCATTTTGCCACCTTCCCATGTCATAACTTAAGTAACCATCTTTGAAATTTAAAATAACAGCGGCATAATTTCTTCCCAAAATAGTATCTTTTAGCCAATGAAATCAGACCTGCTTTCTGTTTCATGTTAGAGTGTCTGTATGTGTGTCTACTGTCATTTAATGAAGTTGCAGAACGTGGAAATACAAAAGCAGGTTGATCAGATTTTCTCTCATGATGAGGTCTATAACCTTTATTAAGGAGAACGGTGTTTGTTTAAACACATGAGCCCTCTTTATTTCCAGTGCCACTATTGTTCAACTAATGGCTTATAGCTGTTAGTCTAAGTCTGCAGTTCACGTACACTCAATGCCCCGGTCCCCATGTTATTGTGAGAAACAGTAAAACAGATGAGCAATTAGGAGAAAGAGGAGGAACTGAACACACAGACACCAGGGGAAGGATGGAAGTAACTATTTACGGAGATACAAGTATAGATGCAATCACACGAAACATGATACGTATTCACATTCACATTTATGTTTACATGGTGCTTCTTGTATGTGGGAGTATGCTGACTCAGTGCTTAGCACTGTCACCTCACACCTACGGGGTTGAGGGTTTGAATCCTGGCTCTGAGTGTGTGGAGATTGCATGTTCTCCCCATACTTTGCAGGCTTCCCTCCACAGTCCAAAGACATGTGTTGTAGGCTAAGAACATGCCTAACTTGTCCATAGTGTGTGACTATGTCCTGTGATGGGTTGGCACTCTGTCTGTGGTGTGACCAAGGATTGGCTCCAGGGTCCCACATGACTTAAGCAGTTTGGAAAATGGATGGATGTTTTTATGTGAGGTGAAGGCTAGCTTCCTCACATAGTACTGCCCAGTCCTGAAGTGCATCTGAACCATTTCACAGCTCCTGGGAAATGTAAGTATCCCAAGAAAAGCTCTTTATAGCATTCCTTTGCCCCCACCAGGCCATGTCAGGTCTTGCATGCTGAGGGGCTTAGTAATGGTCTGGTATGTTTCCATAGTATCACACGGAATGGATGGTGCCAAGATGAGGAACCAGAAAAGGTGAGCTCTGTCTGTCTTAAGGTGAGTGGTGTTGCACATCATACTGAGGAAATTACAGAGTCAGGAATTCAGCATGATGCTCTGAATGAATAAATAACAATGTGTTTTCTGCTTTACTGACACTATGATCAGATGTGACCGACATTGCCTGACTTTATTGATACAAAGGTAGATGTTTTATTCCAGAAATTTCAGTTCAGAATTGGTTTATTTTTATATACTGTATTTCCTCTCCCAACATAGTTACTCCAAAGCACTTGACAGACATTTAACAGCATCAAAGACTGGAAAAAATGAATGTTACAAAAACCTAAGTGGAAAAAGCAGGAGAAGGTGGTAGATATTAGATATAGAAGAAAAAAGTCCAGCAGACTGACAAACCATACGTCGATGGTGGTCGTCTGTTCAGACCTCTATTAGGACAGGCAGCCTGTGGCGATTGACTGAAGATACAAGAGCAATCAATGCTTGTTCTGGGATTCAAACTCACAGGATTTTGGGCACAGGTCCTGATCCTGTCCTGCTTTTGTTGTTATTACATAAACATGAATGCACCTGCCACCCACCGCACACTGCATTAGCATACTATTTATGACATTTGTATTTTTGCACATATTTATTGATAATTCATGCACATATTGTTTACACTACATATCTTGTGTATATGTCATGTTTTGTCTTGTGTTATCTTTGGACTGCTCAGAGAGTTTTGTACTCGTGTACGATCACAGCAAATACGAGTAGTTTATTTGAACGAATGTTTGTAATTTGAACGAATACTGAATTTTGAATCCATAACACCTGCATTTTGCTTATAAAATGTTACCATAAACAGTGCAATATTTCTCTTTTCTAGCAGTATTACATCTTAAAAGGAAGATTCTTTCTGTTAATGGAGCTTACATGACACGTTTTAGAGAGTTTGGTAACCAAGGCTAATCAACAACCAACAGGTTGTGCAAACCATTGTAAGACAGACGTTAATGACATATATCATCCTTCCAACTGATTCGCTTTGATTTGCTGTCTGATTACATACGTCAACAAGTCAACATGGACCAGGAGATAGCAGCCGCCCCCGGCTAGGGCGAGAAAGTGCAGCTGGTGTATGTTTTGGCTCTTCAATTAAAAATTTCCCTTTTCCATCAAAAAGAATACAAAAGAATACATTCCACTTCACAAACAGTTATAGTATACTTTTCATAATTTGATTATAAGTTAAATTGTTCAAGTTGTGAATCCCACGAATTGAGTTTGCAAAAATTACATGCCTAGCATAATTAAAACCTTACAATGCTATTACTACGAGAGGTATTTACAATTAATAATTAATTTGTCATATAATTGTTAGCTATTTTTGTAATAATACACGTGCTGTGATCGGGTTTTTTTAAACTAGGTGATAACCAAACATAATATGAAAAATACTTCGTTTAAACAAGCTATGGTACTGTGAGAAGCAATGTGTGAATGAGATTTTGGATTGTTGTATGTTATATTTCTGTCGTACTTTATTTGGTTTAATTTGTTATAAGCATATCGAAGAGCGCAGAGTGATTGGTTTCTTAATCATTTCCCTTTTCAGAGGTATATTCCAAATACACCATGCGAAACAAGCATCATCATTCACTTTCGGCTGCTCCCATCAGGGGTTGCCACAGCGGATCAACTTTCTCCATCTCATCCTGTCTTCCGCATCCCGCTCTGTCACACCAACCACCTGCATGTCCTCTCTCACTACATCTATAAACCTCCTCTTTGGCCTTCCTCTTTTCCTCTTGTCTGGCAGTTTCATTCTCAGCATCCTTCTCCCAATATACCCAGCATCTCTCCTCTGTACATGTCCTAACCAATGCAATCTCGCCTCTCTGGCTTTGTCACCAAACTGTCCAACCTGAGCTGACCCTCTAATATACTCATTCCTAATCCTGTCCATCCTCGTCACACCCAATGAAAATCTTATTATCTTTAACTCTGCCACCTCCAGCTCTGCCTCCTGTCTTTTCATCAGTGCCACCGTCTCCAGCCCATATAACATAGCTGGCCTCACTACCGTCTTGTAAACCTTCCCTTTCACTCTTACTGGTACCTGTCTGTCATAAATCACTCCTGACACTCTTCTCCACCCACTCCACCCTGCCTGCACTCTCTTCTTCACCTCTTTTCCGCACTCCCCATTACTCTAAACTGTTGACCCCAAGTATTTAAACTCTTCCACCTTCACCAACTCTACTCCCTGTATCCTCACCATCCCACTGTCCTCCCTCTCATTCACGCATAAGTATTCCACTTTAGTCCTACTGACCTTCATTGCTCTCCTCTCTAGAGCATGCCTCCATCTCTCCAGGGTCTCCTCAACCTGCTCCCTACTCTCACTACGGATCACAATGTCATCTGCAAACATCATCATCCACAGGGGCTCCTGTCTGATCTCATCTGTCACAATTACAAATAAGAATCTTACATACTTCTCTGCCATTCCAGACTTCCTCATACAATACAATACCACAACTCCTCTCTAGGCACCTTGTCATATGCTTTCTCTAAGTCCACAAAG
>JAACJT020000032.1:7004826-7030358 GCA_009936485.2 Gymnarchus niloticus | reverse complement strand
TGATTCACTATCCCTACATCATCCAACCTTCTCTCTCTCTCATTCTCTTCATTCATCAGCCCCTCAAAGTACTCTTTTCATCTGCTCAACACACTCTTCTTGCTTGTGCCCATTATCATATTCATTTATCAAACGTATTGCTCATTGGTGAACTTGTGACAAACAGGACAAAAAACATCATTCTGAGTAAATAAATCTGTGCCGAAAGCTACGACATTTTAGTTCTTTGTCTAAACCCAGTTTCAGCAGTCGTCTTTATAAACCTTGCGCATTTCCTTGCGGTCGAATAAATGGGAATAATATGAATAATTTCTTAGAATTCCACTGCCAAGCGGGCTGACGCTGGTCCCCACTCCACCCTACGGCACACCAAAAAAAGCCCAAAGATGACATGTTGAGTCGGTAGAGAACTTGTACACAGTTAACATCGTAATATGTGAAGCAGGCTTACTTGTGTTTTTATGGTAAAGGTTTTGGGATAGCGTTATCCCGATCCTTCACCAACAAATTTCTGCTATGAATCCTTGCAGACGACTAAATATAACCAATTCATAAATAAAACCAAAAAAATTACAGGAATTAAACAGAACATTAACGCGGGCGAAAATGAAAACCGGTGAATATGTTATTACTAGCATCTTATAACACCTACGCGATTAAGGCTATTATGACAATTTAAAGCCTTTTATCTAAGACGAGCTTTCTTGCGACGGCGCGTGTCTGTCCTGCAGTACACAGGGCCGGAGATTCGGGAGACTTGTCGTCACGTGGCTGAGCGCTGGCGACGACCTATTTAAAGGCTTGACTGCGCCACGCGCCTTGACCGTATTGCCATGCTGTAGCGTACAGTAGAGTTAGCGGCGGTTGGCAGGACTGCGTTTGTTAACTCCGGTTATTAAAAAGCGGCCCCCCGTGACGAGGAACTTCGATTTTGTCAGCGATTTGTTAGGCGCTCAGAACGGAATAACCTGAATATATTGAGGTTTACTACTTGCCTCTGTTAGTGGTAAGTTAACTAGACTATTACTGTTTTGATAAACCGCGCTGAAGACATTCATTCATTCATTCATTCATTTTCTGTTTCTTTTCGACTTTTGGAGCTCGCGACGTAAAAGCCAAATTGTCCCATACTTTAATGTTTGTAATGCTATGAGGCTTAATGACTTGTAATTTTTATCTTATCGTCAGTGGTATTTAAGTGTAACGAATCAATTATCAATGTAAAATTTTGCCAGTTTAAAGGTTACCTTAAATAGCGATGATTAAAGCTGGACAGCGTGAAGGTGTAGTTACGCGTGACGAAAAGGGTGAAAGTAGCTGTTGGCTTTTTGATTGGAGCTAATCTTATACGTCCCTAAAGTCTTAATTGTACAGATGAATCGGATGTGCAGCGCACACAGTCAGGATATTCGAGAGTTTCTAAGTTGCTCTTAGTCTAATTGTGTGTGTGTGTGTGTGTGTGTGTGTGTACCTGCTTGTGTGGCCGGCAATAGACAATGTAAGGATAGACCTGACTTCTAAAGAGTAGTGCCATCTCGAAATTCACATCCACAACAATTTTGCCAATTTCGACACTAATTACTATATCATGCAACGCAACTGTAAAACATTTTTAAATTGTTGAATGGTTAATGATACTGTAAGGTGTAGTTGGACGCCAGGCTGCTAGTGGGCTATGCAGGCAATGAGACCAAAATACGGAGTGTGATGACATTCGCCCGAAACGAAGCAGCTAATTAACATCCTTGGAGAAATTATGCCAATTTGCAGCAGCTGATAAACTCTAAAGACTACTCGCAGATCCTGGAGTTACTGTAGCCTGATTAAAATCTGTACCAGTAGGCATTTTTAAATATTAATAGGTTTTACAATACTTTAGGCAAATCTGGTCCAGTTTTCTTTAAAAAGTGTTCTCGCTTAATGAGCTATTGATAGTAAAATAACAGCACTAGTCATCACCTTATCAAGATCATGTACTTAATGAGGACAATATAGAACTCCGGTAATGAACACCCTACCCTCTGATAAATGTGCATAATCAGGCTAAACACCGTTGTGATGCGACCCTCCCAAAGCGATGAGGTGTCCAGTTAAGAGCGCCGCTTTTCAACCCTGCATCGAGTCACGTTTGTTCACGTAGCCGTCTGCTGCTCAGCAATATTGTGATATCGATCCAGCAGCGTTCCATTCGTCAAAATGGATCAGTATCTTTGCCCTAGATTAAACTCTATGCAAAATGTTTTAAAACCGCATTTTCCTTAATGACTTGTCCGTTCGCGTTTTGTAAATACAGCATTAGACCAGCTAGGGCAGCCACAATAGACCCAGAATTGGCAGCGGGGGGGAAGAATTGAAAAATACAGTGGAAATAACTTGAATCCTTGAAGCAGATGACCAAAATGGGTCTAGTGAATACAGCTGTGGCTTTGAACATCTAGAGTGACTTCCTTTGAAAATAAGTACATTCGATCAGGGCAGGGCAACAAAATTAGCTCTTAAAAAATTGACCTGTATTAATCACAGCAGTCTGGAAATGATCATGCAGATTCTGGTTCATGCCCTGATTTTTCCTCCTGTTTGTGAAGGTATACACTGCCCCTTGTCTCCCAATTTTGGCACTGGCTTGTGGTTAAATCAGGGTCCCATCCTGTTCAGTGCCTGGTCTCACGAGAGGTTATACAGAACTGTTTACATGTTCATGGCAGGCTGTTCCTTCCTGGGCTTCTTAATGCTTGTGTATGCCCTCTTTCCCCATTTCAATTTCATATTAAACAAGTTAATCACTGCCCCCCCTCCCCCCCAGCCACAGCTGTTCCTCATCTTGCATTCTGCCGCCATGGGTGTGAAGGTGCTGCAGTGTTTTCCCTGGTCCAGAAATTCCAAGGAGAGGGGCAAGAGTAGAAAGGCGTCCATCCAGACAGGTATGGATGCCACAGGGCAGGAGCCTTTGTGGACTTAGTTTCAGCAAGAGAAAACAGTTCTCCAGCTGGCCTACCCTATTACTTGTCATCTGTCATGGAGGCACCAGACAACTGGAGCTGACTCCAGAAAGTGGGCTTAAATTCAGTAGTCAAACCTGAAATCTGATTGGAGATCAAAGTCTGACCCCAGAAATTTGGGGAATCAACAAATCATGATTTTCTCCAATCAGAATTCTCACTTGTCTATAGGATTTAAGCCTGCTTTCTGGAATGGGGTCTTGATTGTAGAAAAGGCAACAGGTGACTGTTTTGCAAAAGCTAAATATGCTTGTCTTCTCACCTTTCTCAGACACCCCCCTGCAGGAGGAGAGGTCTCACCCACGAATTGCCCCAGCATGGGACAGCATGGTAGCCCAGACCAGGTCACAGGAGATCCGGCACGTTTGCCTTACTCATAAAGCTTGCATCTGCCTTCGTCACTGGATGGACAGCAATGTCATTGATGCCACCAACTGACAAACCCCCTTCCTCAACTGGACAAACGTGAGACTTACCACTGCAAGCATAGTTCAGAGCCCCTGAAGCTTCTGTTTTTCAGGACTGTGAGTGGCTGTCAATGGTGTTTACAGGACTTAAGTCCCTTGCAAACAAGCAAGGGCGTGAGATGCAACCTGCTGTAGTGATGGGAACCACCTGCGTAGGTTGTCGCAGAGAGACTGGAGCTGGTACAAACTGTGTGTGTGCCCAGTTGCATGTAACTGACTTAGGACCATCCCATTGGGATGATTCTGTACGTCCTGTGACTGGCTCCTGTGCCAGTGTACTTTTATGTGTGAAATAAAGAGCTACCAATTTTTCCTCTTGTCAGTGTTTTTTTTTTTTTCCCCTGCTCGGATGGGTGACTGTTTAATGATGCTATTCTGACTAATCCCCAGAACATAGCGCTGTGTGGAGGGAGGCTCAGCATGTCTCTCAGAAGCCACACAATGGACAGTCTCTGTTCAATAGGTGAGTCTAGTCTAACTATGTGCACAACCTCTAGGTGCAAGGTCATTGTGAGCACATTGTGGCTGGTGGAGTCGCACACTGGAAAATCAATTGTCCAAACTGACAGACCACTAGATTGTGGTGGCTGCATAACAGGTGAACTGAACCCAAGGCACTGATTTTTGCACTGCTGAAAAAGGGGTAAAACTGGACTATGGTTGGGGGTTTAGATCATCCTCAGTGAAGAGCATTGATTTTTTTTTTTTTTTATCATCCCACCTCTAGAAATCGGCTGCATAGCTTTAGTAATGCTTTTAGTTAAACTTCTTTCCAGACATGTTTTGTTTACTATATACATGTTGGTAGGTGGTGTTAGAAATGATTAAACTGGTGTGGCTATTTGTGCCAACAGTTCTAGATGAACAGGCTCCCTTTTGTGTTTCCTAGCAAGAGGGAATCTGTTGTGACCAATGCACATGGTGTTTATTGGTGACACTGCACATGATGTAACTGCAAAACCTAAGATGGGCAAGGGTCAGTTTCCTCTCAGCTGTGCTTGATAGTGTTGTAAACCACTCTTTTACGGGGCTTGTTAAACTGTTCAACCAACCAATGCACTAAAGGCTCTTCTCTGGAAGCAAATATTTTAACATCTTTCAGTGAGTAGACTTTGGCAATGGGCAGCCAATGCTGCCAAAGTGGAGATAAAAATGCACATGTCAATATGGCTTACTTTCACATCAGCCCTAAAATGCATAATGCATGGTATGGATCTTCTGGAGTTTTGGAAAAATCGTAGGCAGATGATAGCAGCTGACATCAAAAAGCCCGAAGTCTAAAGCCCTAGAGGATGTGGACTTGTAGTCATCAGCTCTCTCTCATATATCATTCCCACTGATAGGACTCCACTGAGCATTAAAATAGTTCAAAGGTTTTCACTCATTATGCCTTAAGTGCATCTAAACCATCTGTAATGTTACATTTAGGAACAATATAATTCAAACTGGCATGTAGTTTTAATGCTTGCCAAGTACTTTTTAACCAGTTTTACCAGTTTGCACACCTGTGTAATTACAGGGACTGTAGTAGATGTACATGAGGGCTACATATTGCTAAAAAACAGCCATTACATAAGAAGCAAGGAAAATCTGAGAATCTGACAGAGTCAGTAATGTTTCACAAGCACTCAGCTGCTCCTGTTATTAGATGTACCCTGCTGACCAGCAGAGGTTAAGTATGCACACAGACGCTGAAAACGGCCGGTTGAATCCTGTTAAGAGGGAGCCCTACTATTTCAGGGAGAATGGACACACATACCAGTGGTTGTTTTCTTTAGCAAAATTAAATAACTGTTTTAAGTCAGTAAAACCATGGTGAAGTCTGAGAAATAAGACTTGAGACACTCTGCTGTTATGAACTGAGCCACTAGGTTATTTTTTTTTAATTGGAAGAGATTGTGTGGTGGGTGTGGTTACTTGATGTGATTGTTTTTGAAACCACATGCCAGACTCACTACCGGCTGACCTCCTTCTTTTAGAAGAGGCAATGCTTTGCCCACTTTGTGAAGCCACCCTGCCCATCCTTGCAGGCCACCTGCTAGGAGACAATAGCTATCTTGAGCTGTAAGAAACCTGTGGAATGGAGAGGGCGTCTCTGATGGTCCTGCTCTCAAACAGACTAACCAGCTAGTTACGCTGTTTATTTGTTTATTCTGTTACAATGACCATTTGATATCTACATCCGGACATTCATTCCGAATTCCTCCATGAAGTGTAGTGCTGAACCTGCGTGTGCTGCATACCATTATCATGTCCATTCAGTTCCAATCAGAACCCAATGCCATATGAAATCCCTCCCACTAATTCAAGAAATCAATCACTGCACAGTTTCCTCTTCAATGTCTTTGTAAAGAATAAGGAATGCAGAGCACACACTCTCCAGAATGTTCTTAAAGACATCAACACTCAATCCTGCACATATACTATTTAAATATTGACAATAATCTATTCAAAGTGTAAACAATGATTCGTGCTTTGGTTAAAATTAACATAAAATTAATTTTATATGAGTATATTAAGTATAGTAATACAAAATAATATGAAACAATTTCCCAAGCATATTATTAAATTTTTAAGATTAAGAAACTGACATAGTATTATTCTGAAATTTTAATTTCAGTACTATTTACAACCTGCCACACATTTATTATTAGGTTCATTTTTAGTGATACTTAAAGCTCTGTCCTTCTGGCTTCATCAGTTTCTTTCCATGTCTCCTATCTCCCAGGCAGGAGACAGACAGACGGTGCTCTGTGTGTGGGACACGGGCCTGGGAGTCCTGCCAGGTTCTCATTGGTGTCCAAAGTTACAGCCATTTCCAGAAATTAAGCCCATGTCATCAGTGATGATCATCTTTAGCTGATTAAACTGGATATAAACAATACATTATTTAACTTAGTTATATCAGAATTATCCTTCAGTACTTAGTTAATAGTTTGTCATTCCACCCATTTAAACTATTTCTTATTTATGTCTTATTGCTTCCATTACCTTGCATGACAGACTCCCCCAACATCTGCAGAACAGTCACTTTCCCAGTTCCTTAACCACCTGCATGGTTTGGACTCTCTGACACTCAGAACTAACACAGACGGACATAATAAAATATTTCAGATCTTGGTTCAACTCATGCTGCCACCCTAATCTAGAATTTTCTTTTATCTAGCATCTCTCCTTGCTGCTAATGTGATCAATACACCAAAGGTACACTAATCGGCGTTGATGAGAGCATTGATCAAGACCAAACCGGTATGGAACAAAGGGTGACAAATAAACACATTACCAGAGGCCTCTGGCAATGCAAATGACTTTTGAGTAGCCAGTCTGGTCTGGTTAACCTCTATATTTACACACCACCACCCCTCTCTCATTGTGTGTGGTTTCAAAACTGTATTGCTCAGTCTGAGGCTGATAGACCCCACAGGTGAAGAAAAAAATCACACACCAGATCTTAAGAACATCAAGTGAGAACATATGCTTCAGAAAACCAATTTCAGCCACAATGACAAGAAGTCTTGCCACACCCCTCTGTGCTGCCATACAATTAGCCCTGCAGCTGCTGTGTGCATTGCATAACTGGGTTTGACTGGCTCAAGTTGCTCTTAACTGGTTTCTGTCTTAAGGAATGACATTCCTGGTTGCTCCTCCCACCTTGTGGCTCATGAATCTCCCCTCCCTTCCTTCACTCTTATTCCCTCTCTGTCTTGCCTCTCACTGTTTGTGGCCTTCTACGGAACAGCCCCCCTCCCCCCATCAGTACACAGTGTCCCATGTTCCCTGCAGGCTTTATCCAGCTTTGTCAAAGTGCTTTGAGACTTTGGGACCATATTGGGGCTGGTGATATAAATATAACATAAATCATATAATTATATGATTTTTCAGCACTGCGGGATGTTCTGTATGCTCAAATTTTAGGTAAATTGTAATTAAAACAATTTTTAAGTTTGTCACTTGTCAAATATCGCATAACTTCAAAATGTTTATTGCTGAGAAAGTTACGTATGATATGTTCCCCACAAATTTCCACAAATAGCGAATTTTTTGCTTTTCCTCCTAAGGTCAGTTGGCTTTAAACATCAGTCTGTAACTGAATTTCAACGTATGCAAGATATAATTGTATTTGTTTGGCGCCATCATGTGGTTGCATAACATGCATGTTTTGCAAAGGCTGTGCTATTAATGTGCCTTGCCAGGAAGCTGGACGTGACTCCCTACATGAACTACACAACCCCTCCCATTTTGAAAGGGTACTTAAAAAAAGAGAACATTAGGTCTAAATTGCCTCTACTGTTGTACCATTAAGCCATGGATGAAAACACAAGCTGAAAAAAATATGTCAATGTAGATAAATCTGTATACAAGAGTGTCCACTTTTTGTTTTATCATTTCATTTCATTGAGGAAAATCTATTTATTGTTTATCTTTTAAACTATTTATGTTACATTCTAGGTTGTTTTAAGTGTCGCTGATGCACATGGCCCAAGTTTATGGCAGAATTACTGTATTCTATCTGCAGATGAGATTTGAGCCTTTGTCCACTGGAGGATCTAAGCCTCAGAGTGCAGTGATGCACCTTTAGGGAAATTGACACAATTCCACTATCTGCTCCTCCAGGCATGCATCCTCATTTCTGCCAAGTTACATATTTATGTGAGATCTCTTCATAGAAGACGATTCACACGCATTTCATTGAGATCTCCCTGTAGAATCCAAGTTACACATTTCGCATAAAAAAGAGGATGTGAAATATGAAGAGAATGAAAATGATAATATCTTCTGTTATTGCAGCTGTTCTACCAACTGGATGCTACTGGGACATTGTGTGGTTGGTGTAATAGAGCAATCCTTTTTTATGTGTTGCTCAATGCTTCCAGTCTCCACATGTATAACCCCACCCAGCTCGAAGGGCACTGACTTGCTTCTCTTGGAATCATCGCTGTATTCTTTGACCTGTACTTCATTGTGCACCATTCATGTTTACAAGGCATATTTGTACCACCCCATTTGTACCACCTTCACTTTATTACAAGCTTTTATGTTAGTTGTGTCCTATGGGGGAAGACCATTTTGTTGAGATCTATTTCTGTAATGTTGCTTGACAACAAAAGTTCCCCACCCTGGGCATCAATAAAACAGTTTTATCTTATTTTTATGTGTCCTGAGATGAATTGTTTAAAACTTTTAATTGGTATATGGATGTCTTCAAAGAAGAACCCTGGGTGCTGAGCTCAGATTTTGCCCACTGGTTTCATGTTGAACTGGGCGTATACGGTAAGTGTCTGACTGGTCATCTTTGGATCCCACTCTGGAGACCACATACAAAAAAAGTCCTTTCTCGGCTGCAGACCCACTCACCTCTTGCACGATGTCATTTTTTGTTGACCTTTCGGTCTCGGTGGCAGGTCTACAGAGCAGGGAACATCCTGACTTTCTGGTTCACATGTTGTTTAGTTTGTCCCCTTAGTGACGCTGTCACGAAGATCGGATTACATATTTTTAAATATGTTGCCGTGCCAGCTGTTCCTGTATAGTATATATAGTAAGAGTGCATACTATAAGTGAGATTTGTGAAATAACAGCCACACTCATAGCAAGTCTCCATTGTTTTCATATTAATGGAAATCATTTTTTTTTTCTGAAGGTAAAAACAGCACAATTCCTGTTGGTTCAATGTTCCACCGCAGCTAAAAGACTTAACATAGGAGATATGACTGTGGACTGTGATAATATGAAACGTTTTATATTAATCTATGAGCTATACCCCCTCATTGGGAAATGTGGGTTGTAGACACCATACATCTCTTAAAAACCTACCAATAGTCATAAAATAGTCACTTGGTCAGCATGAGTCTTCCGGGAATAAAGATTGGATGTGGATAAAGACTTTTAGCTATAGAACTAGCTACAGTATCTTGTTTTAATTTCAGGAGGTATCTTATAGTTATTGCTTATAGCTGACAACAGACACAGATAAAGACCTATGAAAACAGGCTATCCAGCCCAGTGTGATCTTGAGAAACTAGACTTGTTGTTCATCACTTAGAAGACCCTGACTTTTACTGACACCAGTTTCACCCTCTGTAGACAGTGTACTTTAAACTGTTCCACATCATTGTAGTTTTCATATAAGCCAGTAGGCATTGCTACAGTTAGGCTGAAGTGACTGGGTACGACACCATGGTGAGAGACACCAAGACACTGATTGTCACATACTGTGGTCCTACATCTTCTGAAAAGATCTTTGCAGGACATGTAATCACCTCAGGTAAATTTGCTGCTTGAATTTTCAATTCATAAAAATAAAAAGTATAAATTAAATTTGTTTGGTTTATTATTTCATTTGGAGAGACAAGGAGGCAAACAAGCTCCGAACTTTGTAATTGTCACGTCGGTACCAGCGCCCCAGCGCTCCAGGTCCCTGGAGTACTGTACAGGGTTTAGTGTTAACCCGTCACGTTTTCTTGTATTTTGCCCATTGTCTTTTCCTGATTGCCCACGTGTTCCACCTGTGTCTTTTATTACGCAGTCCGAGCCTCTCCTTTTTCCTTTACCGTGCGTTTATAAACATCTCTTCCTGTTGTGCTCTTGTTCTGTGTCCTTGTAGGGATCTGTCCCCCCCTCCTTGCCTCGCCTATTTGTGCCCTAGTCTCCGTGTTCCCTGCCTTATTTCCTCTGAGTCCATTGCTTTATTTGCCCCTTATGTTCAGGGCAGAGCCCTGTGGTTTTTTTGTAGTCTGTCATTAAAACCCTATATGCATTCTCATCTCCATCTTCACCTCCCTTGTCTGACGGCCCTGCACTCCGAGTCCAGTAACAACCGTGACAATACAATACATTCTATACCAAAGTCAAGGCTTTTCTAATTACCCTGTAGGCAAAAATTAATTAAACCATCATTACAATGTGCACAATATCACTTGCCATCAATTATTTTGTTCGTTATTGAATTGCTTTCTCATTCAATAAATTACTTTTAATGTCAAGCATGAAAGGCCCATGGGGTAAACACTGCAAAGCGTCGACACCAGAGTTTTGGCAGTTGGTAATCATGAGGAATTTGTGGCAGCATTCTTTACCCTGAGTACTTTGATAAGTTTAGTTAGTTTGCATTGTTTTCTTCTAAAATGTATTTAGCAGTACTTTGTGTTTAAAGGTATTTTTAAACCATGCAATTGCTGATTCAGAGGCTGCTTTGTTTGTTTTTTATTGATCAGTCTATTTCTGTAAATGTCCTAAACATGAAGTTTATCCAAGAGGAAACATAAAACCTACTGTCATCCACAATCAGAGGTTGTATTTGTTGTTGCACAAATGTCAGTATCAAGTAGACCATAAATGACATTTAAAAATAGTGAAGACAGTTGCCAGAATTTGGTTTACATTTACATTTTTTGTGAATAAGCAATACAGATTTAAGACCACAGACTGCAATACCCCCCTTAACTTAGAGCACACAAGCCTTATAGCAGCATGGGGGCCTGAGGTTTTTCTCAGTTGAGCAAACAGCATACTGTATTGTGGATGTTGTTTTAGGGATGAACAAACACAAACATGTGCATCTTGCTGTGTTAAAAGTAGAGCTATTTCAAAAAATGATACTTAGAGTGTGATTCATCTGTTTTGGAGCATGTGTTGTGTTTAAAACATTAAGCTTTTCAAATAAAATTTTCCATTTTTAGTTTTTTTTTATTTGTTTTTGGTTTTTGGTGTATGTAATGTGCATAGTATTGCTTTAAAATAATTGTTTATTGGTCTACCAATGTAGATAAATTATTTTATCATGTGTGACATCAAGCACTGGGCAGACACACCGCATGGGTTCCCACTCCAAATCCCATGAGCCCTAACACTCGACTCCTCTTCTCCCAGTTCCATATATACCCAGTATCCTCTCTGCTCAGTGTGAGGTATTTAGTGTTTACTGCCATTACTGAGTGTGTCTTCCTGTGAGCTGAGTTACTTCCGTGTATGACTCCATGTTTTACCCTTCGACTAACGTACTGTAGTGTTTGTGATTTGGATCTGGTTGCCTCGTTGTGGATTGGATTTCTGGCTTTTGGACCCATGGATTCATTTTTGGAGTATGTGGTTTGGATTGCATTTTCATGTTGGATATCTGGACCTCCTGGTCTTTTGGACTCTCTGCCTGCCTTTTCAACTGCTGTCTTCGCTCAGCACCTGGTCTCCATGTATTTGCTACATCATGTAGATCTGGTTACAGCAAAGGTCTTATCAATGTAGTACTAAATGCCCATTTTGGTTTGCCATGCTGCTGGGCAATTATGTTATGCTGGAGGCATTAAACTTCACACCTTGCACATAGAAGCAAACGTCAAGTGTTGATTTACTACTTAGGGTGTTTCCAAGTGTCTTATTCAGGTTTACTATGGAATTTTTAAATAACAAGCAGGGTACCACTCAGATGATGGTGAATCCAATGTGTTCCTATCAGAAACAATGAAATAGATGGCCAATACATTGGAATGATGAACTTCCCACCTTGACTTATGTTACAGCTAGGATACAATTATGAAGTTCAACCACCAGTGGTTTGGCTTAAACTTGGTTTTCTGTGCTTTTCATGTAGAACATTGCTGGGCATGCATTTCAGTTAAACGTGTAAGGTTGCCTTTAAATATTGTAGTATCGGGCTGCTTCCCAGCAGTTATTTCAGGTTTCTGTTTGGATAATTCCCCCCATTATCTCTTTCAGACTGTCTTAATTTCTCCATGCACCCTCTGGCTAGTGAGCTACTTTCCCTGCCTCAACAGGCCTACCCAGACATCCCCCAAACAGTCCGTGAAGACCTGGCTCTTCAAGCCTTCTTGTGGTGCCTTAAACAAACATCATTACACTCACCATGCACAATTCATCTGTGGCACCACCAGTTCCTGTTGGCAGTGAGGCAGGTGTGGAAGAAAGTGAAGGAGATGGCAGTAGCAGGGCTTATTGAATTGTCCAGCCTGCTCCTAGGCAGCACTGACTGTTATAGTGAAGAAGAACTGCACCTGGCAATTCTGTGTTGATTATCACCATTTGAATGCCACCAGCAAAACAGACTCCAATCCATTGCCACCATCATCAAATCAGCATGGTTGACCTGCGCAATGGCTATTTGCAGATGGTGCTTGCTTTGGTGACTAAGTTGAAGACAGCGTTTCCCTTATGACTGGGCCTCTGGCAGTTCAGGGTGATTCCATTTGGGCTGTACCACATTCCTACAACTTTCTTGCCTCTGGTGGAGTGTCCTCAGCTGACCTGCATTTGGATAATTTGACCAGGCATTTCCTGTGTGTTTCCCCTAAATCTGTTTAATTAGTTTGACTTGACCTTTATACAATTTATTCTTCCCTTGTGTTTTCCCCTTTGTGGTGAGCATGTCACTGTAATGTAAGGAACCGTATCATATTTATGCCCCCTTTTTCATTCCCCACATTGTTCTACCTTGTTGTTGGAGCAAATGGGGTTAAGAGCCTTGCTCAGTAGCTCAACAGTGAGGTGATTACTCTACTAGCCGCACAGTTTGAACTCATGACCATCTTCATCATTGGTACCATGACTCAACTTAAGGGCTGAGATCATAATTACTAGAAATACAATCAAAACAGGGGGCATGGTGGTTCAGTGAGTAAAACTGTTGCCTCAAGCCTTTAGGGTTGGGGGTTTGAATCCCATCTCTGCTCTGTGTGGAGTGTGCATTTGCTTTGTAGCTTTCCTTCAGCCACCCCAGCTTCCTTCTGCACTACAAAGATCTGATTTAGGCTAATTTGTGTCTATGGCTTAGCGTACCTTCCAGGCAATACTTGGGACAGGCTCCTCACCCCCCTGTGATCCTGGTTTGGAGATGGATGGACACCTGAACCAAAAACTGTAGGGAATGTGATTGGAGCTGCACTTGGTGAAAGTCATATTACCCATGAAGTGTATCAGTTGAAGTCTATCAAAAACTTTATTTTTATGATAGTAATGTCACAAATTCACAGAGTATAGAAGACAAATTTGGCTCGGTTTCCTGTTTTTCGCTTCCAAACAGTGCAGTTTAAATAAACACCAATGAAGGACAAATGTATATTGCAACAGGAAAATAGATTTTTTTAAAAGAAAAGTGAGAGCCCCATTACTAAAGCCATTTAATAATCATTATGAATAATATTGACAAGTTTCACAATCTCATCGTTTTCCTAAAGATTCCCAAGGTTACACATATCGGAAGGTATTGTTTAATACAGTACAAAGACAGCATTCTTTAGAATGTATGCATACTGGCTCTGTTCTAAGCACCATTTGATAGGTTAACATTGTATTCCAATATATGTTTAGAAATTGTGTATCAGTTGCGAAGGGGCAGTGGGAGATCAGCACCATATTAAACAGAGTCTCCCAATCACCCCTCGGAAATATTACATAGAATACGAAAAGAAAATCACAAAATGTTACTTCAAACCTAAAAGAGAAGAGCATCAACACCAATAAATAGAAAAAAAGAAGTATATAAATAAAAGTTAAAAATCCAGATAAAAACGGACAAAAATGCCAAATGAGGTAAAAATCTGAACACCATCAGTAATAGTAGGAATATTAGAAACATGAATTAACTTCTAAACAGGCGTATTTTAACAATCCAATCTTACTTCCAAAGACAAAATCAAGTGAAATACTTTGACAACACACATACATGATTTGCAAATACAGATTAACCCAAAACAGTCTTCCTAAAACCCGTATGTTTTTGAAGTATTTTGATACGCTTTTGTAATGCTTTAGAAAAGATGTATTAATCTCTATAATCACTATCATAAATTTTTTATCTAAATAAATGTCACAAGGCCAATGTGGTAAACGACCAGGCTGTTTAAAACATTTTCAAAAAAAAAGATTAAAATAAATAAAACTTAAAATAGCACCCCACAAGAATACAAACAACATTTATAAATCTCAGGATTCACCTCAAAAATTGAGAGAACGAAACAGCAAATAAATCTAAAATGCAGGTCACTGAGCTTCTTTAGCTGATCAAGGGATTGCCCTGCCGTTAGCGTGAAAACAATGTTGCCATGGCAATTCAGTAAGCACAGGCTTATTGTCTCTGTATGTATACCCATCCTACTAGATCTGACATTAGGAGAAGAAGGATACATGGGGCATGATTCCCTGATTTTCAGTACAATCAGACCAACCTCTGAAGGAGGTTCTTATAATCTGACTTTAAGGTTCACACTTCTGGTGTCAGCTCCGCAAATATTTTCCTGGCGCTTCTAAGTATGAGAGACATTCCTGTCATTCTATTTCTGTGGTCAATCAGAAAACCAATCAGCAGCTGATGGATGAGGGAAGACGACAGTATTTTAGCTGATGCGGTGTTATGTAAACAGTGTCGAGTAAACAGACTTTTGATTGGCTGATTCAGCACGTACTAGCAGTCGTAGTATTAAAAAAACTAAATAAAAACGACATCTCGTGATCTCCAAGTGAGCAGGAGTTTTGGTTATGGCTGTGGAGGGAGGGAGGACCTTCTCACCGTGAACTGGGAGCTGGAGCCTAAGTGAGAGACGTGAACAAAGCATCAGGGTAAATGGATGTGATCAGACGCACAGGGAGGTCAACTTTGCGCATGTATGTTTCTCACCAGAGTAAAGTTGTCGTATACAGTCATCAGTTCCCCCATACGGTACTGCTCCAGTACCACCACGCCAGAGAGATTCTGGCTGCGCTGACGTGCACAGTCCTCGCAGTGCACCACGTACGTCTTCCTGCTGCTGCTTTCACTCGTCACGAACAGCAGGTTAAACACCTCTACCTGTGAAGACGTTTGAAGGGCATGCCTTCTCAGAACAGGCAGGAGTAACATCCACTTGCTATACCACAGAGATCAACTGGGAGATAAACAGGAAATGTTCCAGAAGCTGGACGGTGGGAGGGTCACACTCACATCACATTCGTTACAGTAGTAGGCTGGCTCATCCTTAACCCGGCTTTGGTAGGAGATTTTCTTTCCAGCTGCCACAAGCTGGTCCCTCAGGATCTGGATGTGTTTGATGGACTGCAGAAGGCAGTGTCTAAGTGGGGTGAGAAGAGATAGCAGTAATTTCACAAAGAGAGCTCACAAATTCACACATATATTCATATGCATCTGACTGTTTACTCACTTGATCATCTTGTAGGTGTCAGGGTCGGTGATCTTTACGGTACGGGCCACATTCCATGACACATGGATCATGGGCACTATGGACTTAACCTTCTTTACCTCGTTCCATTCAAAGCGCTCCAGGGCTAGCTGGTACTGGTAAGCTATATAAACATAAAACACAATATTCAAAACTTCTGAAAACAGTGGAATGCATATAGAGTGCCACTAATGACTAAAATGACTAAACTATCATTTTAATAACAAAATAAAAGCCAAGATCATCGGGATATCTGCCTGTCCCGTCAAAATGCCACAAATTAAATTTCTCTGTATGGACTCACGATTCAGTGGGCCCACATTCCAGGCAATGTTGTTGCACCAGCCCACAGCTTGGACCCAGTGCACCGTGCCCGCGTTGATCCACACCAAATCCCCTGGGCGCTGAATGAACCGATACACTGGGATGTTGGACCGATACAAGTCCTCTAGGACTGGCCACCATGATCCTGTCAGGTAGTCTACCTCATGCCTTGAAGAGAGAAAACAATGCAAGGATTTATATAAACAGATTGTATTGGCTCAACTGCTCTTATCAACCCTAATCCCATGAGTACTCCCTACACATGACTTTACCTTGTACAGACTCAACTTGCAAGTAAATAATGTCTCATCAGTTATAGCAGCAGGTAATGTGCATTTATTATGTATGAATATGAAAATAACATCTCTAAAATTGTTTTTTTGTGACATATACCTCTTGATAATAGATATAAGGCACCCTACCATCCAAATATTTTGTGACATCTCAGCAAACAGCAGTAGTACAGGGCGGTATGCCACTCACCGCTCACAGAAGTCGCTGATGACCTCCCAGTAGTTGTCGTGCACAGCAAACCACTCGCAGTCACCTGGTCCAATGTTGATGTTCACAGAACAGAAGTTGTTGTTTTCCTGATGGCCTGAGAGTGACAGATATTGCATACGGTCACACACGGACAGGTGGCGAGTTACAGACGGAATATCAGGAGGTACAGCAGATGAATAAGAATCATACCAGGAACGAGACATGAACACACCTGGAGTACGGCTCCCTGGGACCTTCATGTAGAGCTGCACAGTGTTCATGCCCAGGATGGTATGGCCCACGTGGCTTAGCATGTTCCCACTTGATGACACACGCATGAAGGCTGGCAACTTCAGAAGCTCCTGCAGCTGTGGCTTCCACCTGGATGTAGGGGTTTTGGGGCAGGTTAGCTGTAATTTGCTATATCTTCTGCCATAGACTAATGGGCTGACTGGCTTTTAATACAAACACAGTGGATGGAGGGTGGGTGATTAACAATCTATAGAAAATAGAGCTACAATTGGCAGCCAAAAATTGTGTTTCTGAAAGATCTGGAATACCTAAAGAAATGAAATCTTTACATGGTATTTGTACCATTTCACACAGTACATACACAATACTAGTTTATTCTCCAGGAGGACACACACACTCCTCACACAAACAGTTGAGTGCAAGCTTGGGGTGAGAGCACAGGATCAGCCATTTTGTCTGGCACTCCTAGAGCAGTTTTTGGGTTAAGGGACTTGCTCAAGGGTCCACTGGTCATGTGGACACTTTTTACCAGTCATGGGAATTCAAGTGGCTATCCCACAATCAGGGGCAGAGATATTTAATGTGCAGAGCCACACACTGGTAAAGTAACTGAAAGAAGTATTGAAGAAAAGAAATAATTTGCTTTCTGGTCAGACACCTTCACAGAGGACACAGCAGAATAGTTTTACTTACTTCTTGGGGTCAGAGAGGTCAATGTTGGTGCCGAACTTGATGATCTTTCCAAGAGGTTTCTGTTCTGTGCTGTGAAAAAAACAGGGTTTGAGATACTCTTTATCTTGTGTAGCAGCTTGTGATAAAATACCAGGCAAAATTTGCTAATTTTTAAACTGAGGTCAGATTAATTGCAAAATGAAACAAATGACAGGTGCATCCAAGCGGATATGGAGTGACAACTTTCGGTTCCAGAGGATTGGTTTAGGACTGGAACTCTACCTGGGGGTGCTGGAAATGGAAGGGCCATTTACTGTGGCATCTGCGGCATGACCTTGCTCCTCCTCCTCTTCCTCATCGTCACCAATGTCCTTCTCCTCCTGAAGGAAGGTCATACAGTGGGGTTTAAAAAGGGTTTATATGAGTATGCCACATTCTTCCATTTTACATCAAGTACATATATTGATTTTCTCAAAATGTAATTTATTTTTGGTTCTGAAATAAAGATCTGAAGCATAGCTATATATAATAATTGACATAGAATGATATTCTTCTATAGGGTCAAATAGTTTCACATATTTTAGCAAAGCAGGGGTCAACTTAGTGGCATCTTAGGGAACTCACCTGTAGGCTCTCCTGGAATGACGATGCTTGGTACTGTGCGTACTTTGCAATCGTTGTGTGGGAGCGGCTGCTTTCACAGGGCCAGGTCTGGGTGGAGCCAGTAGGGTCCCAGTTCTCATCTGCTGGCTGCTGGACTTGAGTACGTACCTCCACTGCATGTTCTCCATTGGCCTCCACCAGTGATTTGGTGGAAAACAAGCCTAGACCTGGGGAGCAGAGATATGTTCATGTCTCATTGAAATATACAAATGTCCAGAGTCTGGGTAATGAGACCTTCCAGTTTCAGATCCATGTCCGACACATGCAGGCAGGTAGAGGGAAGAGAGCTCAACACTGATGCCACGAGCTGTGTGGAGATGCTGTGTGCTGAGATATCATTGGCTGAGGGGCAGTGTGTTGTGATGGCAGAAGCATCATTGTGGTGAACTGAGGAACTCACTAAGACGCAGGGAGCCAGCCAGTCCTCGGATGACAGTGATGGGATTTTTGGGGTCAGTGCAGAACTGCAGCAGCACAGGAGAGAAGGCATCCCTCTTGCTCTCCAGCTGCAGGAGCACACAAGTTAAACCGTCTCAAACACCATAACTCACATAGTGATATCAGGTAGCATTATACATAACGTATGTCTAAGTGTAGAGAACCTCTGCCAGATGCACATTTACATGACAAGGGCATGTGGGCCAGAGGATGGCAAATGTGAGACAGATGTGTTATTTTATGGAATTACTTAGCAGATGAAATTCAAGGATAAAGGCAAAGTAAATCATCTAGGAAAAGACACTACATTACAGACACTGTGCTGGGGCACAAGAATAACAGCAGCTGCTTTTCAGAGGGATATGAGTGTTTACGCCGATGGCGCGATGTCTGCATCACACTACTGGTGACTAAGCTCTCAAAATGAAAGGTAGAGTGCCTGAATGTATTTAGAAATGTGTCAAGTTTAAGTCCAGTGGAAAACTCCAGATCTTCATGGGTTGACAGGTAAGGACACGTGCTAAGCAAAAATCAATGTTGATTTTGTAAAATTGTCTAAATCTCACTTTTGCAAAGGCCAAAGAGAGTTAAACAATTACACAAAGTCACGAGTTCAACTGTGATGCTCATAGTTTGGATGAGAGCTGACAACATATTTTACACAGAAGGGGATGAGGATTTTAGTAGCCTGCTTAGTAGTAAAGTCACAGTGTTTCTGTTCATTTAAGTGAGCACCTGATAATACTTTACTAACATTTGGGTATTAAATATTCAAGTAGGCTGAATGACCACCTGTGGCATTTACTGGGATGATAATGTTACTATAACTAAAAGGACGGTCTTTGAGGAGGAGAACTCACATAGATGCTGGGCGTTGGTGGACTGAGCTTCTCCCGTGGAACTTGCATATTGTTGGCCAGCTTTGGCTTGACAGACAATGATGGCAGCAAGTAGGACTCTCGAAATTTGCCCTTCACCCTTGCACTCCTGGAACAGCAGGTTACACCCAGGATATGTTAACTCACAGGACCACCCAAAGGGGGGAAGCACATAAAACAACATGCGGCAAACTGTAACAAAACTAACCACAGAAGAAACTTTCCTTCCAAAATTTCATTTCACTAGACTCTTTGTCTTCTGATCTCCCCCTTGATTACCTGCAAGCTCGAACAACCTCAGCGGCCGTGTTTGTGATGCTAATCTCTGACAGGGGGATCTTCTTCTCTTCGACCTCAGAGGCAATGAAGGTTTCCCTGTTGCCGCTCTCCACCTTGATTAGTCTTATCTTCAGTTCCCGGGGAGGTCCATCTGACAGGGCCTTCAGCTTCAGAAGGTCTGCTGCACCCAGTGTTGGTGGGCTGTTGGTGGTGGTAGCAGTTGTGGAGGTTACTGCTGTGGTTGATGCTGAGCCCATGGCTGGACTGCTACCTGGGAGTGACTTGGGTCCTGTGCTACCTCCAACAGTAGACTCACTTCCTGCCTCCATCATGCTCCTTTCTTCAAGTCGCATACACCCCTCAGTATCCTCCAGGGCTGACTTCTCTTGGATCCTCTTGCCCTGCAGGTCAGGGTTTCCCAGGACCTGCCTAGTCTTCCGGTCTTTGCGGGACTTACACTCCTTCTGTTGCTTGCTAGACATGGACCTTGAGCTGGACAAGGGAGAGGCGGTAGATGAGGAAGAGGAAGAGCAGAGCGGAGTCACTTCCTTCATTCCTCTGTGCTTTTTCTTCCTCTCCATACTGTGCTGCTCTCTTCTGCTGTGTGTGCTGCTCTGTTTCTGTTTCTGGCCCTTCTCCGTCTCTTGTCTTCGCCCCACTGATGGTCCCACGGTGTCCTCTAGCTCCCTTTCCATCTTGACTCGGCCATCAGCTCCAGTTGGCAGGGGGTGCCGAGTGAGCAAGACCTCACAGCTACGGCCCAGTTCCTTCAGTGAGGCTTTTGGGATGGAAGTTAAGTTCAAGTCACAGTGAAATGACTTAGTTGGCAGTCCAAGGGGAAGAGAAGAGGAGGGAGAAATGTTCTTCATCTCTGTGTCTAAGTATGATTTCTCACACTTCTCCTTCTCCCCTCCATCTTCTGCTTTCTTTTTGTCTTGTTTCCCCCCCAGCTCCTGCCCTTCTCCTTTAGTGAAGACTAGGGTTTGGCCCGAGAGGGTGGCAGATGAGGTGCAAACCTCTGGGCCAAGGGAGAGGGATGAGGAGTACTTCAGCCCTGCAAGGGCATTGGGTGGAGGTCTGCCAAAGGGGCCCCCACGGTACGTATATCTCTGGCCCTCCGCAGCAGAGTCCAGTGACTCAAACTTGCCATCCACTCCAGTCTGATGAAGGTGGGGTCGTTGGTACATCTCCCGTGAGTTATCATCTTGCTCTGATTCTTCTTCTTCTTCTTCATCCTCCTCCCCCTCACCTTCTTTGGGCAAATCTGGCAGCCCATAAAGCTTGGCAAGGTCACTGTGGCGGTAGCTGGTTCCCACTTGTGGCAACCTTGATGGGCACTGCGTGGAACTGGGATGCAAAGAAGGCTTAGTCCTCTTGTCCTCCTCTTCGTCATCTTCCTCAGCAGGCAGAGATGCCAGAGAGCCCTGCCTGCTAAGCACGGGAGGGCTGGCCAGGGGATCTGGCCCCAGGTCATCTCCACTGTGCAGCTTTGGGGCAGGAAAGAGGTCAGGGGCACAGAGGGGGTCTCCATGGGAGAGCATTTTATCTTCCTTTTGTATTGGCTCATCAAGCAAACACACAACAGAGACCCGACCATCTGGCAGAATATTACACAACTCAGGGGGCTCATCCTTAAAATGGGTTCCACCAGGGGTTATGAGTTTGCTGCTGGAACTTGGAGAGCCTATTCGGTCTTTTCTAGAAGCTAAAAGCTCAAGTCTGGTTATCTGGGGGGTTAAGGACTCCTTGCTGGAGGTCAAGTGTGTCACGGGCTCATTGTGGGAGGTTATGGATTTCAAAGGCCCCTTAGTGGAGGTTGGAGGAGTCAAAAGCTTCCTGGTACAGTTAAAGGATCCTTTGTTGGAGGCTACAAGTTCTTTGCTGGCTGACAAAGGTGTGTAAACTTCCCTGATGGTGGTGTTGCTGGTGGTGTGGTGGGTCTCCAGGCGGGAACCCTTGAGAAAAAGTTGGGGTAGTTCTTTTTCTCTGTGTTTGTAAGGAGATGGAACAATCTCTGAAGTATTCTTAGGATGCGGACCAGGTGGTATTCCACCCCCTCGTCCTTCCCTCTGTCTTTGCTTCTCACGTGCAGATGCTGTTTGAGGGGTCAGTGGTGGTGGCCCATGCTTCTCCGATACCAGGACAGGAAGGGCCCCTGCCCGACTAAGAGATGGGTAAGGTGATGGAGTGCTGGGGAGAGAGGCTATGGAAGGAGAGAGGGATTTCTCTTCCTGTCTGTCATTAGTGATCTCCTGCTTTTCTTCCTTTATTTCTTTTTTTTTCCAACTTTCCTCTTTTCTCTCCATCTCTTTGCTCTTGATCTTCTCTTTGTCTTCTTTTTCCTTTTGCTCCTCCAGCTCTCTCTCCATTTTCTCCTCCTGCAGGTGTCTTTCCTGAGCTTGCAGGTGCTCTTGTAGCTTTGCTTCCAGCTTATCCAGTGCCTCAGCCATACTCTGAGGGCTGGATATGGTGGGGGCCGAGTCAGGTGGAACCTGTGGGGAGCCGGGTTGTGGGTCATAGGTTCTGCTGGTGATAGTGCTCTCCTCTGACATCTGGTATCCTGAGCACGCTGCATGTAGGAGTGATGCTGGGGGGTGCCCAGAGGTGACGGAGAGCCCAAACAGGGGTGAGGCATTTAACAGGGATGATGACTGCAGAGAGGTGGCTTCTACCTGCCCGTTCCTACTGCAGCTGCTATGAGTGCTAACCATTGGGGAGACATCGAGGGGCACAGTGGGCTTGGTTCGGTTCAGCACTGTCCTGCTGTCACCCTGGGGACAGCTTGATTGGCGTTCGTGCCCGACGGCAGCGGTGGGGCTGGTGATTTTGCCTTGAGGGGATATTTGTGGGGGGTTGCTGCAGACAGGCCCTGTAGACACCTTCTCAACCGGATGCTGCTGGTGACCCTGAGATTCCAATGCCACCCTGGAGTGACCCAAGTCCTGGGGGAGAAGGGTGGTTAAACAGGTTAATACAGATGCACTTCGTTAACACTTGCGCCCCTTTATCCATATGCACTGTAGCTTTACGGACACATGCTCATGGAGGGTGGGGCTCACCAGCTTATTCTTGCAGTCTTCGCCTACTGGCGTCCAGCCTTTGATGGCATCCTGCTGCTCTGGTGCTATGTTGCTGCCAGTGGGAGGGGCTGAATTGAGGGGACTGTAAGGCACGCCGGTGAGGCTTGCTGGTACAGGGTGGGGCCTGTTGCTCACTGCCCCTCGAGCAGTCTGGTAAGCTCGCGGCTCACGGCTGTAGGGTGGCGGATAGGGCAGGGGTGTGGATTTGCTGGCTTGTGCCCCATGTCCGGGGCCAAAGTTGGCGTTGGAATGTGGGGATGGGGACACTGGCCAGGGCCTGCACAGTGGGGGTCTGTATGGAGGCCCTCCCAGAGCTGAAGTGGAGGACTCCTGCTGGATTGGAGGTAACAGGGGGATATCAGCAATGAAACACATTACTGTGTTGGATTATCAGTACCACCACAGTATCTAATCAGCGTGCAGGCTCACTTGCCCTTTGATATCGTTGTTAATCTGAGTTTAGCTCATGGGTATATAGCATGGGAGTTAAGGACAAGCACCTGCAATCTGAAGGTGGGTAGATCAAATCCTGGGTTGATCTGCCGTACCACTGAGTAAGATACAAAACCTGAACTGCTCCAGTAAACTATCCAGCTGTATAAATGGAGACAGCTGTTAGTCACTGTGGGGAAAAGCATCAGCCTTTCAGGAAAAAGATGACTACAGTAACATCAGAAATACCTGGAATTCTAGTGGTCCACCCTTCCTCTCATTCTGTGACCAGGCTGCTTCACCTTTATGTGCTGGGTTCCAGAAGACCCGTTTAGGGGACATATGATGTGCAGAGGAATGACTTGGTAATGGGGGGTGGCTCTGTGTTGGGAATCTTTGCAGGACCTGGAGGCAGGTAGTGAACCATTCACTTCTTCAGACAGAACTGGTCATGCCCACAAGAGGGCACTCTAATGCCGACAATACAGGGTTTGCAGAGAGAGTAATTGAAATCAAATGGCTTATCCTTCAGAGATACCGCTTCCAAATGGAGCATTTTTAAGCTAACTGATGTATTTCATTCTATATGTTAGGTTCCTGAACATCATCCTTTGCCTCTAATTTCAAAGCCTGGCTTCCTGATTCCAGATTCCCTGGCACTTAATTGAGCATGTTGGTCAGATGTGTGAGGAGGGGTGCACAGACCTGCTCAGAGCTGGAACTCCTCTTTCTTTTGCTGGGACAATTTTCAGCAGGGGAAGGGGTGTGCTGTATGGCTGAGTGTTCTATGTGAGGATGGGCCGGCCGTTTCAGGTATCCACCCATCATTTTTCCCTGGACCACCCTGCACTGCTGAGTACACAAAACACAAGCACCAATCACAACAAAGTGCACAGCTGTTGCAGGGCAAATGAGACATTGAAATTCGACAGATGAGAATGCTGTGGAGTGTCTCAGGAACTGAGACACGCCGTACCTGCTGGGCTGGCTTCCACGCTTCCCCTGCAGGTGGATGGTTTCGGGGGAAATGAGGTTGGTGAGGAGGCCCATACTGAAGAACAGAGAGGAGGTTATCAGGCTAAACTAAACTAGATGAGATTAGTTCTCCTGGTGGTCTCTGCCTCCAACTGTTCCCCTCTCCTACCCGAAGTTGGTGATGGCCACGTGGGTTGGATCCATAGCCACCATGAGGGTGGGGGATGTTCTGGTAACAGCGGTTGAAGTCTCCAGTCTGAGGCCCATGTGGCTGCCAGGGTCCTCGGTGGGGGGGTCGCATGTCCCTCTGCACCCCTGGGCCCTGGAAACCCCCCTGATCTAGCTGGCCCCCACTGCGGCCTGGGGGACTTGGAAATATGGCAGCTTTTACAGGTCAGCTCATGTGTGTGCATGTGAAAGAGTGTGTTTCCAACTTTGCACTGGACTCACCCATTCTTGTGGAATTTGCGAGGATGGCTTGGTCCAGTCATGTGACACGGGGCCATGTGGGGGGGAAACTGAAGTTGACTGCCATTGCCAGAGCACCTGGACACCAGATAGATCCCAGCATGAAAACCCAAGCACAGTAATCAGAATCTACATGTTGGTTCTCCCAGTGAGACCCACCCAAACCCAGTGGTACTGCCTTCCACAGTGATGTGAAAATAGCTGCCCACCATTCCACTGAGGAGAAATGTGAAAGATACACAAAGTGGTATGAAGAAGAATGACCATAAAGTAAGCCTTCATTACAGGGTCTCATGCTTGAAATTATAAGCAATTAAAGTAATTTTAACACCTCAGAACCTAATCTGCCACTCAACAAAATAGTTAATCAACAGCTAACCCTCTACACTGACTAACAGAAATAAACTACTATTACTACAATTCTAAATGGTTGATGGATAAATATAGAGAAGGTCAGAAGGAGCTGCATTGTATCTTTGTGGACTTAGAGAAAGCATATGACAGGGTGCCTAGAGAGGAGTTGTGGTATTGCATGAGGAAGTCAGGAGTGACAGAGAAGTATATATGAGCGGTACAGGATATGTATGAGGGCAGTGTGACAGTGGTGAGGTCTGCAGTAGGAGTGACAGATGCGTTCAAGGTAGTGGTGGGATTACATCAAGGATCAGCTCAAGCCCTTTCTTATTTGCAATGGTGATGGACAGGCTGACAAATGAGATCAGACAGGAGCCCCTGTGGATGATGATGTTTGCAGATGACATTATGAACCATAGTGAGAGTAGGGAGCAGGTTGAGGAGACCCTGGAGAGAAGGAGGCATGCTCTAGAGAGGAGAGGAATGAAGGTCAGTAGGATTAAAGTGGAATACTTATGTGTGAATGAGAGGGAGGACAGTGGGATGGTGAGGATACAGGGAGTAGAGTTGGTGAAGGTGGATGAGTTTAAATACTTGGGGTCAA
>JAACJT020000032.1:6975530-6998057 GCA_009936485.2 Gymnarchus niloticus | reverse complement strand
TTTATGTAAAGACAGCACTGACAGTATAATTTGGTTTATGTAAGGGGCCCTTGAAAGTATATTCTGTTTATGTAAAGACAGCACTGACACTATAATTATGTTTAGTTGTCAGGGAACACTTACAACATCATTCGGTTTATGTAAGTGGAGCAAAAGACACCATAACTCTACTCATGTGAGAGGGTCACTGATCCCTAATGGAATCTACTTAGAAAAACACCAAAATCTGTTGGCTCAAGGGTGTCATGTTTCACATATTTTGAGACACAAGTGCACTGGGACAAAGTACACCAAGGGCCTGGATTGTCACATGAACACAAACCCCAAGAGAAATGCTGTGTGCTGCTCCCCAATTGCCTGTCCATCTGAATATGAGCTCTCAGCTCATGTGAAATACGCATGTGTCTCTAGGCTGTAGAAGTGCATCTGGTCTTTGGTTTCCGGTCTACAATTGAGTCTTAGTAACTGACAACTGCCTGTCTCTAGAACAGCCCCATACTCAGAGAATCATGCACACTTAAACATGTTTGAATTTCTCTGTTTAAAGGATGAATGACTGAACGATTCAGTAAAGGATTCTGTAAAAATAGAACAATTTTGGTATTTTTGGCTGCACATTAAGTAGCTGAGGCAGCATAGGGAACAAGGCTGGGGTATACCATGAAGAGAATACCAGTCTATCACAGGGCTTACACGCACGCACGCACACACACACACACACACACACACACACACACACACACACACACGCACACACGCACACACACACACAACTGCACGATGCGGAATGGGGGCTGTATGATTGATGAACTGTGAGTAGAGAAGAGGGGTCATAGATATCCATGGTAAAAACACAAGGAAAATTTGTAGTATGGAGTGTCTGACTGGATGGGGAATGTGGATAGAACATACAGAGAAACATGCTTAGTAACACACAGAGCAACACCCTATTTAACACATAAAGCACTAGGCTGTAACACACTTCTGCTGACTGCAGAATGGAAGTGTGGTGATTTAGGAACAGGACTTGAATGAAAGTTGGAAGTTCAAAGGAAAAGAGAGACAGTCAATTTATGATGCCATTGGTTCAATGCATGAGGAAAAATCTGGTATCCACTTCATTATAGCAAAAGCAACAAAGAACAGCTTAGTGTTCAATCGTACGGCACTCTTCAGCAAAGGTATCTACTCTAAGCTCTTCATTTTATGTTTTTATGTTTTTGTAATGTGTATTTCCTGAATTTTGGACACCCAAAGTGAAAAGCAGTGAGATTTGCTTTTAACAAGACAGCTCGAATCCAGAAGGTGTTACTCCAAGCCACCAATGTGCCACCTGTGCCATGGCACATTTCATGTGAAAGCCTCGTTCAGAGGCACAACAGCGGGACACCTGAATAATTAACTGGAGCAGAAAGCATGTAGCAACACCAGAAACCCAGAGCAAGTGCTTGCTTGGCCACCTGTGTGTTCACGCAGAACTCACACCGGCATAGTGAAGCGGGAAGCTGCTTTGCCAGAGAGGTGACATTCAGGCATGGCCAAATCCTCACATCCTGACAAGAGAACCAGAACCACCTCAAGTTTTAGAGAGTCAAGCACTCACTGTGCAGAAGGGAGAGGCAAATATTACATCCCTTATTAAAAACACACCCCTTTTGCAGCCACATAATGACCCTTCACCTTAGAAATTTCACCTAGTTTCTGGTAAGACACTGAAGACAATGTGAAAGCTGTATTTCACATAAATGCATGCCGTAGCAGGTCTGTATATGTGAATGCATGAGTATGAATGCAGACACACAGTTCTACAGGGGTGAAGAATAGGGACCTATTTGAACCCTGCACCGATTCGCCAGTGTGGACATTTTTCCCCAAGGAAGGGGCATTGTCATGGTAACTGGCATCGTCATCATCGTCTGAATGATTTCAGGTGATTGATGTAGTGGGGAAAACCCATTCACTGCACAGAAATGCACAGATCAGTGACCAACATGCTGCCATATAACATGTGCCTGGTGCACTGTAGAGCACACGAGACTAAGGTCTATCACACACACACACCTTTCTGAGTGCTGGTGATGAGGAAGACATTGGAGCCCCATGGCTTCCTCTCCAAAAGAGATCCCAAAGCACCCAACCTTATGACCTCCCCCTTGGTGTGTTCCCTTACACACACATTGAGGCACTCCACAAAAGGCATAAAGGGCTATATTTCATGCTAGTTCACTCCAGATGTAGCCCAGCAGAGAGAGAGAGAGAGACTGACTTTTCATTTTTAGGGAAGAGAACAAAGAGAGTAACAGGAAGAAGCAGGTAACCACATGCTCTGTGTCACCTGTTTCGGGGGTGTGAACGCGCGTGTGAGTGCGCCTGCAGACGTGCATATTGATGCCCCCGCCGCTTACCTTGTCGATGAGGGAGCTGCAGCAGCAGCGGCACTGGATGGCACCGGGTCCACACTCAGCCTTGAGTCTCTCTCCCTTCCAAGCTCTCTGTGGTCAGCCCCCCCTCCCCCCGAAGAGGCTGGGGCTGGATACCGTGCAATAATGTTACAGTACAAAAAAAAGAAAAAAAAAACCCTCCAAAAAAAGAGTGTGTGTGATTCTCTCTCTCTTCCCTTCCTTCCTCCCTTCCTTCCTTCCCGTCTTCCCCTTCCCTTCTCTCTCGCTCTCTCTCTCCCTCACACATGCACTCTTCTCTCTTGCTTTTCCACCTCTCAGTAGTCAGACAAAGAAAGGAAAGGAGCAGTTCAGGAGAGAGAGTGCAGAGAGGACGAAAAAAAACATAGCCCAACCCCCCTAGTAGGCTGCCTGCTTCATGTCTCTAAACAGACCCTCCCCCTGTTCCCTCATCTACCCTCTTCTCTTCAGCCTCTTTTCCTGCCCCCCTCCCTTGCTCTCTCTTTCTGTGTGTCACTCCCTCTCTCTGCTTCTTTTCCTCCCTCGTTCTCCATGCTTCTGTCCTGGTGGATGAAACATATTGATTTTCTCTCTTTCCTCTGTTTCTTTATTCTCCCTCTCTCTCACTCTCTCTCTCCCCCTTTCCTTCTCGCTCTCTGTTTCCCCAGAGTTAATGCAGGAAGCGGAGGTGCTACAGGCACTGGCTGACCTCTGTGTGTATTTATGAGGGGCTTAATGAACCTTCCCGCTCTCTGCGGTCCTGACAGCGACATCCACTTTTGTGGACAAAGCGATGTCTTTCTGGCCACCTGCAGCAGATGAAATCCGGACATAAAGTGGGTTCTCCTGGATACTTCTGACGATTTTGCGTCACTTGCAGCATTGCACTCCCTGCTCTGTCCTGGTGAATGACAGCAGTTGTTGAAGTTGACATGTCTACATGGTACTGGGCAAGTGGACATTGTAGTACTAACATTCACATATTATCTTTGGCTTGGAGTCCACTAAAGGCAATAAGGCTTTTGGGGGTGAGGTAGCTTATCTTCCTATTAGACCATCATAAACAGGAAACTGTAAAGGAGACAGATCATAGCCTTCAGATCACAGACAGATGAACCAGAGCTGATAGACCAAAGAGGTGTAGGGAGTGTCAAAAAACTCTTTTCATTAGTACTGCCTGAGACAAAGCTTCTGCAAGCCTTAACAATCTGTGAGTCTTGAGAAAAGCACGTCAGTCTGGGCAGAGCCGAAGGTGGAGGTGGACAGCACCCAGAGACAGGCAGGGAGACAGTGTGTGACACATGTGTTTGAATTCCTGACTCTTCATTCTATGTGCTGTTTGTCCCTTCTGGTGCTTCTATATGGTTGATATGGTGTCCATTCCAGATTGCAAATAAGGATTCCCTAAATAAGACCACACTACAACAGACTAACACTAAGGACACTGTTCTGGTCCTTATGATTGTTTCATTTAAAATGTTATGTGTGGTGAATGAGTGACTGAGTGACAATGTGTAATTCTACTTATAAGACACTGAACCACAAACTGCTGTAAGCCCCCATGGTGACAGACTTGTTTTTCAATTAGTTCAATTAACAGCATGAGGATGTGTGTGCGTGTGTGTGCGTGTGTGTGTGTGTGTGTGTGTGTGTGTGTGTGTGTGTGTGAGAGCGAGAGAGAGAGAGAAAGAGAATACAACATCTGTCTGTTCCCGATCTTCAGAAATACACCACAAATCCTTACTCTAAACTAAGCAAGGTGCTAAGCTAAAAATTACACCCAGACTCAGCAATTAACAAAGACATTGATCAGAAATCGATTGATCTCTGCACTCATCCTGGCAAAGGGAAGAGTGAAATATGGAGAGATAGAGGAAAGACAGATGAACGGGTGGAAGATAGAGAGAGGAAGGACAAATGGGAGAGAAGGCATCCAGATGCAGAGGGGATAGGCATTTCAGAAGATAGATGGAGAAAGGTAGAAAGGGAGGGAGTGGGAAGACATGAATGAAGAGATAGAGAAGAGAAAAGGGCAGAGTGTGTAGAGACAGGGTGACCACACTGCTTGCTATATATGGATTTATGAATAATGTATCTTTCCTCTTGCTGATCTTTTCCTTCTTCAAAATGAAACGGTCGGCCCTAAGTGGCAATATATTTAATAATCCATTACAGTATAACTTGGGAAGTGCTGTCTTACTTGAAGTAAAATCAAACATGTCACGTTTTTTCTTAAGTCCTCCTATTCCTGTTCCCGGAGTTCTTATTCTACAAGTCCTTCCTCGAACCCTGTCTTCGAAGACCATTGAAGAGTGTCACTGCATCATACTGCTGTCTTCGCAGTCCATCGCATCTCATGCCTGCCTTATGTCATGCCTCCTTCCCCCCTACTCTTTTAATCCGCTTCAAACAACTGCAGTTTGGTCACAAAAGCCTTTTTTTTTCAATGGTGCTAGCATCCTTCTCCCTACTGGCTAGAGCCTTCCAGTAGAAGATCATAGGGAACCCACCTGAGAGGATGCCTTTTACTGGTTTCACTGGTCAGCTTTGGTTGCTCCCTATCTTTTAGGCTGTTTTGGGATCAGTTTACACCCTTACAAACATGGCCCTTTTCTGTAATGAGCAAAATGATTATACTGATCTGGCATCAGCTGTTAAGAGCCTACTGTGATATAAAGCATTTGTGCATGCAGGAGTAGCATTCACCATCTGGGCATGTGCTATTATGAGCATGTGTGTGGAGTCTGTCAAGTGGACATCCAAGATAAAAACACTGACCAATTAATAGCATTAACACAGAATTTTAAATATCAGAAAGTGAAAGTGGGAGGGGCATCAGAGTGACCAGCTAATGCACACAGCCAAGCCTGAGCTCCCACTGGCTGCTTGGTGGTAACCATCCCCTATTTTGTGCCAGGCTAAACTTGGTACATTCCAGCAAACCCTCGCACAAAGAGCAGTTTGCATTACAGAGCAGAGGGAGGGTGGAAGTGTGTGTGAAAGTGGGGGGTAGGGGGGGCTATTTTTAGAGATTCCATTTATATTCATTATGGCGCTCAGCTGTGTCAGCTCAGGTCAGTTTGTACACCCCATAGTCATGCAGAAAAAGAAACACTTTGCACTGGCTTTCACACAGACACACTGACTCTGCTTTTTACCCACACACTGGAGTCTGAAACTACGATGTGCAGGGACCAGAGTATCATCAAGCAGGGACAGGAGCTGTGATGTCATTTAACAACCCAGCTCCATTTTATCACCTACTTATGAACTATGCTTCCTATTGGTCTGGGGCACTTCAAGGGTAGGACCAGAAGGACAGTGAGTGTTCACGTGGTGGTAGGTGGAGGAGCACCTTGGGAATGTGATTTCAGGTCAACGGAAAAATTCAGATGGATATCAGGTCTTCACGTGCCCCTGTAATTTCATCCCCATAAAATAATACATTCACCATAAAACCAGGCTATTTTTTTCTCTCTCTCTCTCTCTCTCTCTCTCTCTCACACACACACAAGCTACTGAGAGAGCTTCCAGTTATCACACACAGATAAAGTTGCTCAAAACATCTGTTCATGCTTACCTGCAGAACTAAGTGTGAACCTGCATTTCCTAGAGATTGCTAGTCCAGGGTGGGTACATGGTCATACTAAATGTCTGATAACCTCTAACCCTTAATCTTTGTATGATTCTGTGAGTGGTAACAGGGTTACTAAGAAGCCTTTCTAGCTAAAACTGAACAACTCTAACGTCTGAATTCAAAGAAGATTTATCTCTGAACAAGAGTTGTAAGTGTCTATGGTTGTTTCAGATGTGTATGAATGGTGAGTGTCTTGTGTGTGTTTCCTATGTGTAAGAGCGGTGAGTGTCTGTGTGTGTTTCTGATGTGTAAGAGCGGTGAGTGTCTGTGTGTGTTTCCTGTGTGTAAGAGTGAGGAGTGTCTGAGTGTGTTTCCTATGTGTAAGAGCGGTGAGTGTCTGTGTGTGTTTCTGATGTGTAAGAGTGGTGAGTGTCTGAGTGTGTTTCTGGTGTGTAAGAGTGGCTGTAATGTGTAAGACCAGTGTGTTTCATACCTTTCCATCATGAATGGTGATGAAAGACAGAATCCTGGAGCAGCAGATGTTGCCTCAGGGAGAGAGACCGCTATGTGGAACCCCAGCAGTCAGGAAAGTCCCAGTCTTACAGAAATAAGGTCAAAACTGAAAGGCTATTACCTGTAATTCCCCCTCCCCACACCTCCCATCCCTGTGTCTCCTGTGTCCCTTTCTGTTCCTTTTAATTTTTTTTTAATAAATATTTTATAAATATTTGCCAGTTTTTTTAATCATATGAATACACGATGACTTTATTTATTGTCTTGTCTCTGAAGTTATTCCCGTTTACAGTGTGTGTCATGTCTATAGTGTGTGTTATTGTTCCTCCTGTGTATGTACCACAATGCCGTTCTTACTGCTGTCTGTATGCTACTTCTCTTAACATGCATGCAGTATGTATATCACTTCTCTCACCATGCCTGGGCCTTTGCAGAGGCACATCTCTTCTATGTTCATGCTATTGCTGACAAGGGTATTTTTATCGTGGACATTTTATCAGTATGCCTCCTTGTGTGTGTAATCTGACCATCTCCCCTGTGTTAGTCCCAGGATGGGGTAGATTTTATATTCGCTGCAGGCTGAACACACTGAACGTACGCATGCGCGCGCACACACACACACACACACACACACACACACACACACACACACACACACACACACACACAGCCATTCCTAGCATGGCTGGAACAAAACAATCACACCTTCTCTCTCCCACCCATGGGGGTGGTCACAGGGAGAAGGCTGAAACACTGGGACACAAATGACAGACACTGATGGTACAGTTTTTGTTTGATAAACTCACCATTGAGAAAAAAAGAGACAGGAAAAGAAAGCGGAAAGAAGGAGAGAGACAGAGGGTGAGAATGAGGGAGAGTGAGGTGTGTGTGTGCGCATGTGTATGTGTGTTTGTAGATAAATTTGGCATCAGGCCAGAGTAGCACCAAGATCTAATTTTGAATCACTATACTGCACAGGAATTGTGCTATTTTGCTGGGAAGCAGCACTATACTCCTGAATTACATTCTCCAAACCAACCTACTACATGATATGCTACGATTATTATAACTCTGCTGTATAATTATAAATATAATACAATTCAACCCAAATTACCATGCTATTTATGGCTTCATTCATAATAACCAATTTATGGTTTTACCCAATAGGATTTTATATTTAAGCAATTCTGGTTAAGCACCCAGCTCAGTGTTTATACCTGTCTCTCTCACTGCTTCTTTAACTGTTTCAATTCTTCACCTGGCTTACTGAGATCCTGTTCCCAGACACCAACTTAACACACATACACACATCGCTACACTTTAGGTAATGGATGTTATACAGACTCTTGCACACAAACATCTGTCTGTACACACATTTTTTTAATAATGATTTTATCTGCTGAAACTTGCTACATGACAATAGTCTCTATTGTGCAGTGATCCACCAGCAGGTGGCATCATCATTAACATACTGGCTTATAGGTTAAAATCTTGCAAAGGTGGAGTGGTGGCTGATTTTCTTAAACCAGTTACTTACCCTGAACTAACCAGATACCAACTCAGTCAAGCCTGCATTAAAGCCTCACCCTTAAATTAGCTTGAAGTCACCTGATCTGACTGTGTATTAGGGTCAGTGTGCATGGGCCCTCCAGAACCTTTCCATTCTGCACTCTATATCTGCCTCACTCCCACTAACCTTTCCATTCTGCCACACACATGCCCACACACACAAAAACACAAATTTGTATTTCTAGACATGTGGGGACCTTCCATTCATTTCTATGGACCTAACCCTAATCATAACTATGACAACACTAACCCTTACTCAGTCCTAACCTTAACCATAAGTATCCCATCAACATACACGGTTTTTGACTGTTTTGGTTTTTTGATTGCATTCAGAGATTTTACAAAATTGAGTTTTACCTTGTGGGGACATGACAAATGTCCCCACAAGGTAAAAATGTCAGGTTTTTATTACCATCTGTGGACATTGTGTCCCCACAACGTAATGTAAAGATGACACCCACACAAACACACACATTTATGTACAGTAAGGCAGATACATCACAAGCATACAACAGTCAATGAGTTACCTAAGGCATAAGTGCACACACACTCACCTCTTTGACATATGGTGGGTTGTATTTGTGGCAATTCTTAATACATGCCCCCCTCCCCAACACACCACCCCCAACAGTCAGTCCCATGTATGAAACTGGCAGGAAGGAGATGAGTAGAATGAAGGAGAGGCCCTTAGCAACAGCTATTGCATTGCCTCCATTCCCATTGGCTGGCCAGCCGCACGCATCACCAGCCCATGCACACCCCTGGACCAATTAGAACCCCCAGCTGCAAAGCGTTCTGCTCTCGGATTCCATTTTTGCCATGGCAACAGAACACTACTCCAAGCATGGAGGCAGCCTGACAGCGTATGGTTGAGGCCAAGATTTGGCACTCCTTAGTGTCTCCTGCCCCCTACTGCTGTGCAGAGTGCCCATTACTGTGCATCCTCAATAAATCTTCTTAATTAAGTCCTAATTAATCCAACAGCTTTTCTGACCAGGAACAATTTAGCTACCAGTTTAGCTATACTAATAGTTTTCTAATCATCTTCCCCTTTGTCTTCCAAATTCAGCACTGTAAATATCATTTATCAAGAAGCTGGCAACGCATCTAGGATGTCCTCCCTGGAGCCACCTGATTGGTCAGTCTGGATGTGTCTCCCACCCACAGCAGATTGGTGCCTGGTCAGCATTACTATACGTCACTTAAGCAGTGTGGTCTTGGGCAGCCTGGTATATTCTTATCCCTATTGCCATGACTATTATCATTAAATTACCAGCGGACACACGGGAGGTATGTCCTCATACTGTACAACTCACTCTGAATCACAAATGATATACAAAAATCCCATAAACCTTAGCGGCCCCACATAACACTTCAAAGCCTGCAAACTGCACCTCACACATGAAATCTCAGGGGTAATATTGCTGTCAACTTACTTTCTTCACAGTCCTGCCCCATATTTTCATCATACTGTTACTCACCTCTGTTCATGACCTTAAAGCATGTGTACTATGTAAAGCGCTTTGAGACAATGCTCCTTGTTAAAGGCGCTATATAAATAAATTTGAATTGAATGGAATCTTGACGTTACCCTAAGCCCCCTCCCCTTCTTTCCATCTACCCTAGGTCCCAGTTACGGCTCAGTGACCAGTTAGGTCTAATGTTCTGTGCCATCCCAAAATTCCTTGTTCATTGGCATCTTCCTGTTGATTTGATGACTAGATGATGCAAGTCACCTCAGAAGGAAAGCAGTCTTGTAGAATGACCTGCAATGTGGAGTACAGATTTTGGTATATTTTACACACGAATAAATACAAACAAGAAATGTTTACTCACAGCTTTCAGCAGACATATCATTCTGTATACATTCACCTTACATATGAATAGAACATAAAGTACACACTGGTTTCTATAAAAAACATTGAAATGACTTTGAAAAACATTCAAAAATAATTATAAATACCAAAGAGGCCACACTATAAAGTAATACATATAAAATTTTTAAAAAGTTAACTAAACAACATTATTCCCTGACAAAAAAGAATTTGTAGTTTCTGACCATTGCATGGCCTAGATACATGATTATGGTGGTCTGTGAAACATCTCACCTGACAGGAATGAAGTAGACAAGACCTGTCATGCTCACTCAGATATTCATCTGCTCAAAGCACCAAATTCACCATCAAATCTACACCAATGAAGCCTGTTCTGCCATGCTCTTCAGGTACCATTTAACCATTCCTATTGGCTTGTGAAGGACATGCTACCTTTCTTTTGGCTCCCATTTGCTATAGAGTTTTGGCAGAGTCTTGGTACTCCACGGGGGAGTATTTCTCCAGGCTCTGCCCCACAGTCACTCCATCAAACCAGTAAATGGGGGAGGGGGGTTATATTCCGTAAACACAGCGGGAATACCTACATGCTTTTGAATAAGAGATATTCAGGCCAATGAAAAAGAGACAACACTCTCTATATAGGAAAAAGATATTTGCTTTCTCTGGCTTTCGTTAGTGTGTCATGCACTGTATGTGATTTCAGAACTCACACAGTCCTGAGGGCTATGAAGAGAAGTGTGTTCACACAGCCTAAGCTGGTTAAAGGACAAAAGGTATTGATTCAGTCACAGAGACACCTTTGGACTACCAGATTGTCACTTCTTCTGAGAGCATTACCTGTCTGTAGCTGAAATTTTTTTTTGCATACATTTGTTTAAAATGTTTTATAAAACAACAATGGTGCTTCTCCTTCTGCGTGTGTATGTGTCTGTGTGTAAATATGCATGTCAAGCAAATATATGAGTATCGTGTGGAAATATTGCCCTCTTGTGGCCAAAGCAAACGACGACTCATTTTTCTAAAGAGTAGGCAGGAAAACTGGCGCATTAAGGAATTAACACAGCAGGCGAGGTAATAAAGCGATACTCATGAGCAAACTAGCAAGTAAATATCCTGCAAGATGTGAATCTTGGATGCAATTTGTTGGAAAATTACATATCACTCCTATTTAATGTTGCAATACTCCCCACCAAAAAGTTTTTGTCAAACCACCACAAACAGTCTTGCAAATTCGACTTACCTCAAAGTAAATTACATACTGGACACAACTAGGCTGATTGCATGACGGCATAGTGCTTTAGTCCAGATGTGATTACATCACACATTTCAAGTGTGACTGGGTAAAAAATGGTTCTGCTTTGAGTAAAGAAATGGTGATGGTTGAGGACAAATTAAGGCCTTCCTCCCAATACCATGTCACACATTCAGGTCTGTCTCTCACTTGTGTCAGCACCTCTGAGCAACAGACAGAATATCGACAACCTTACAAGCACAAAAACACCTCTACACACACACACACACACACACACACACACACACACACACACACACACACACACACAAACCTGCAAATGTACCTAATAACATTGGTAATGAATGTAATAACAAAAATGACCACTAGATGGGGGTGTACAAAAATACATCCACATGGTTAATATATTACTGCGGGTTGGAGATGACTTACTACACTGGGTTAGATTAGCACCATCTTCATCATCACTACCATCATTATCACATCTTTCCCTGATTGGCTGTCTTTCCAGACTGATTCAACATGGTTTCCTCCCTGGTTACCTCTCCTCACTTTGCCTCAGCTGGCTTGGCAGGCATGACAAGTCAGATTTGTTCGGAATCCCCACAGTGCTGGCAAAAACTACTGTACAATGAAGTTGAAATAACCCTTTTTCCTCTTGGGCCTCAACTGTTCTTTTTGCCATATTTGGCAGACTCACTCACGGCCAATCAAATACCTCATTCCATAAATAGCCTGCAGATGATGTGCATTGTGTGTCAGGTGCCTGGGTAAATCAAGTCTAATGCAGACATGTAGGTGAACCAGTTGCAGTGCCAATACTACAACTGTAGCTTTTTGGTGGGGTCCTGAGCGAGAGTGTGGAAGCCCTCAGGACCCTGGGATAGAGTGAATACTATAATACTGAAGTGTGGAATCTCTTCAGGGCACACATATCTGCTGAGCACACGGCTGTAATAACAAAAAACATTTTTTGGGTTTTCCCTCCTCACCTTCACCTTCATTTTTATACCACAGTGCGAGGAAGGCGGGCAACTGGAGAGCTGTAGTTGCTAGAAGACGTAACCATGGCAGCAGTGCAATGGCAGCTGGCCAAGGCAGTGGCTCACACAGTCTGGTGCTGCAGATGTGAGATGAGACTCTTCATCCTCTTCCACTAGGGAACTTCACGTCTGCACATCAGCGGTTCTAGCAGAACTTCTGTATCTGGGCCATGTTCTCTGAAGAAAGTAGAGTTTGCTGGAAAAGGCAAGAAGAGTCAGTCATACTCAGGTCTCAACCCACAAAGCCCTCAGATGTGACACCCTGCTGTCACCCCGCACTAGCTGCCAGTTGTGTAAACACATTGTTAATGTCGTCTCTGATTCAGATGTTGCCACGGTAATACTGTATTTCCCCAAAGGAACATGGAGGTCAAAATGAGCTTCTTGATAGGTTGAGCAGTTGATACACTTAATCAAGTAATAAGTTTTTCCCAGTATCTTACACATTGTGAGTTTTGTTTGCAGTTCATTCCGGTGTCAGGACCACCATGATGATCCAGGGCACAGTATATTATTTAGGAGGAGGGGTTGCCATGCCAGCAACTGTAAACATTCTGCCGATGAGAGAAAAGGCCCTTGAGCTGCTCACAAATGCACACTTGACCTGTAGTGGTTGGAGCTCTCTCATCATCTCACGCTCTCAGACAGGCATACACTGTACCCACCATTAGAAATTACTGATCTTCTCTCCCAAATGTGTATACATTACCTTGGGCGCTGTGTACACAGAGTGTACTGAGACTGAACCACTTCTGGTGATAGACACAGCATTTGCTACTGCCTTTGTGTACTGTGTCTGCTTTTAGGCCTTGACAGAGATTTCATATAGATTTGATTAAAATCTGTGTTTTCTCTTCACTTTGCTCTTCTCATTGGAGTCACCCAGCTCTAATTAAATCCAGCATTTCCACAGCACTCTTTTCTTCCCACTGGATCAGAAGCTCATCCAGATGTGGCCACCCAATCTTCTGCTCAGATATGATGTCAGACTGGGGGGTTCAACTCTAATCTGAGCCAGATGGCCCAAGCATTTCTGCATTCTGTTACAGGTACAGCCCACTGCTAATGGCAGCGAATCTGCTGAAACTCCTCTTATGGCCACCAGGTGGAGACATTATGCTGTCGGTTTGTGAGCAAAAGGGTAAAGAGGAATCAACAACACAAATCAATAACCCCAATAACCCCGATAAGAGAATAAACTAACCAATGTCTGCATTTGTTTTGATAAATGCATTAAGATGAAACACACTCTTAATTCAGTGAAGGTCTTGTAGAGCATCAGTGACAGCATGAGTGATGACAGAGATTGAGGGACTTCATTTTAAATGGATTAATGTCAACATCCTCAAAAGTTTGTCCCCAGCTAGAAAACCCCCCTTTCTACTGTTGTGCAAATGAAACAGAGGCCTCTGTGTCCTGTTATGGAACAGATTAACCTCACAGAGCAGTAGAGAATTGTGTGGGCAGCTTTTCTTCAGTGTTGCTCACTTCACAGTTGAATTTTTCTCACTGTTTTTGACACACAGTCTGGTGTGTCTCAGTGGTACTGCATGTAATTCAGATTGCCAAACACTTCACCGTGGTTTTAAACCCTGCGATTTTCACTCTGCCATGACTTTTCACATACGAGGTGGCTTTGAGAATTCTGACACCTGACTGTGTCATCCTGAGAGCGGTAGGAGAATGTTGTGGGAGTGTTCTGCTTTGGCAGAGTCTTGAAGTTTAATCTGGGCTCCGGGACCAGTGGATGGTCTAATAGCGTGAGCTAATTCAAACCTGTATAAGGACTGGAGTGTGCTGCAAGGAGTTGAGACTACAGTGGTCTTGGTGACAATACAGCAGTCACGCCTACTCCGTTATCGTTTAATGAGCGTTGCTATCATCTGCTCACAGGAGGCCTCTCATGTCAGGAGAGATCCTCAAAAACCGTCTCAAGAGGAGAAACTCTTTAACCTTGCTCTGAGGATTCCAATACCAGCAGCTTCATGTTTTTACAGTATTTATATCAGCATTAAAACTTCAGCTTAGGCTGCTGATTTATTGGACAGGTTTGCTGTTCCTCTCTCAAGCAGCTTTGGCATATTTATATTCTCTGACATGTGGGGCTACCAGGTTTGATGTTATCTCTCAGAAGTTCAGTCGAGCAAATTTTATAACACGTTTTTACGAGCAAGTTTGTCCCAAAGTTCAATGATTTACAGTCATTATTTACAGTCAGCACCAACAACCAGAAACCCCCAACATAAAGATGCAGTGAAAAACTGGAGACAATCATTGGACCCCTTCAAAAAGAAGGGGACTCCTGAACAGACTCAGTAAAAATTGCACTTATAACTTAAACAACTAAATATGTAAAGCAGCAGCAGGAAGCAAGGCACTACATCTTACCAACATCTGGATCCATTCTCCACATGTGGTGGCAGACCAGATATCTGGGTCTGGTTGATGATCTATTAGATCAGCACCAGAGAGCTCATCCAGGAGGCAGAAGGGAGAGTGGGAAAAATGGTGCTGTAATAGAAGTTAACTAAGTGTAGTGAACTAAACTAGCACAAGATAATAATGATATAAGAAGAAGAATACATTTGCAACCATGAAAGGGACTGGACACATTCAACACCACAACAAGGCATGGAATATGGATGAAACATGTTTACTGACCACATACACTGTTACTGTGACAGCAGTAACTGCTCGGCTCTGCAGTCAGGATTTGTTTCGGCACTCAGTTTAATTGTATGAGAGACTAAAGAGATGGTTGTAGAGGTTGGGTTGAGTCTAGCATGATCAAGTAGGCTCTGCTGCCCTCTGCGCTTCAGCTTTTGATACATCTAGTGTCTTGTGAATAAAGTCATCAGGCTGGAGGATATGGAAGGAGCAGATCTCTAACATACCCTGTTGTGGTTCTGTCAAAGGCGATGTGAGGAGAAGCGGTGTTTTATATTCCACTCGAAATTTGGCAGGCAGCTGGTGTAATATATAAGGACTGATACACTCTCACATTTTTGTTGGAGGAAAAACTCTTGCACCTTCATTCTGTACTCAGTTGTGACATTTAGGGAATGTTTTGAGGCCAGATGGCAGAGTATTACTGTAATCTAGTCCTGAGGAGGAGCTTTTCCAAGCCAATCACAACTTGTCTTTTTCTGACCTTGGCTGCATCTTGAGGATGAAAGAAAGACACCTTAGATTTGTTTCTAACATGGGAGCATCCTCTCAGGTCCATGTCTTTTCTTTGGGCTTCAGCACTGAAGGTTGCCATGTTTTATTGTTTCTCTGAGATCTATGGAAATGTCAGGTTTGTTTTTCATTTTAGTGTACATATTGAATTGGCAAGTTTTATACTTTTTTTACAGAAATTGCAGGGTTGCCAAGATTCACATACATTTTGACCAGAGACACTTGAGTTCCAGGTATAACCTCTCTTGTTGATCAATACGGTTGACACTGGCACAAAATAATTTTCATAAGTAACTCCAGGTGCTTGGGTTCATCCTACAGTCTAAAGTCATGTTATTAAGCTAATTGGTGTCCCAAAATGGCCCAAGGTGTATGATTGTGTGCATGTGTGTGTCTGTGTCTTATGTCCTAAACTGCCTGGGGTAGCCTCCAGCCCACAGGAACCCTCATCATGAAAAGTGGATGGAAGATGGATGGATGGATGGATGGATGGATGGATGGACACACCCTATAATGTATGCCATGACTCTCTTTATGGTGAACGGAATGGTGGATGGTGTTGGAAATACAGTACTGTGCAAAAGTCTTGAGTCACCCCTCCTTTCTTTATATTTTACTAGGAAAATGAGACAATAGGTACAGTGATTTATCGCAGCATCATCTGATCATCTGTAATCATCTGCACCTGTTTCTTCACTGGTTCATGCCTTAAGTTTGCCTTAGGCTTTGTTATGCTTGAATGATTCATATGTAGGTCACTGTGTGGCTTAACAAACAAAAAACATTCCTCTGAAACTGGTCAGGTACAGAGACTGGACTGAAAATGAGAGCCAAAAACTTTGAAAGTCTTTCAGGAAGCCTGGAGAACTATGGACCTTGGAATAAATTAGATGATGATGAATACCTGAAATATTGGATCATTTTTAAGGAGCTTTAACAAAAAGGAACCTATGAGAGAAGCTCCGAGGACAGGCGAGCAAATGCCACAAGCTGATGACTGGAATTGGATAACCAAACACCTTGAGAGGGTTGGAAGGACAGAGGCCACAGCAGTCTCAGGGGACAGTAGGGATTTCTGCCATCTGTGAGCAGTTGTACCGCTTTTCACTGAGCCACAGAGAACAGCAACACATCTCTCTTGGATGACAGCATCTAAATAGTTGGTTGGCTAAGCAAGCACTGAGGAAAAACAGCCCAAACAAGAAGTGTGAAAATAACAAGACTTGAAAGACATTGGGTTGAATGAGTTGGGAAACAAGGGGTTAATTTTTACATGGCTACCAGTGAAATAATCAAGTTCCCTTGAGTCTGTCAAAGTGTTCTCCTTGTTTCCCTTGGGGGTCCCAGCTGTAATATTACACTAAACTGCCAGCTGGGGAGCAACCCTACATACAGGACATACCTATTCTGCACAGGACCAAAGGATACCAAATCAGCGGAATCACTGACTGAACCACTTAGGAGATCTGGGTTCCACTTGGCGTGTGGCGTGAAGAAGCACCAGCTTTATCAAATGGGGATTGTAGCTATTCACGTAAAAGCTTTCTGACTGAAGGTAAAATTGCCTGACTACTCACTCTGTTTCGATCACTGCTGAATAAAAAACACCAAATTACCTAGACTGTTTTTGTGTGACAGTTACCTTGACCTACCTAAAGAGACTAATGCAGTATAAGGAAGTCCCCATGAAAAAGCCCAACAGTATTTTCCATTATTAAGGAGTAATGTAGTACATCTTCCAATGACTTATTCTAGGCATTCTTGCAGGGGAGGCTGCAGGCTAGCAAAGGACACAAACATACTCTAGATGATATACCAAGCCATCCAAGAAGCCATACACTCTCTGGTCCCATGAACAATTTACAGATACCTAACTTCACATCTATGGCAGGAACACCATGAGAATTCGCAGAATCTGTCCTTGCTAAAGCAGAGACAGGATTTGAACTTCCATCAAGGGATTTGTAAGACAATAGTCCTGCCCACACAGCCACTTGGATCATCAGTACATTCATAATATTTCTCCAGCAATTTAGGAATGATTATGATACAAATTAAGCCTGACATTCCATTTTAAAGCCACTGCAGCTTCCTCAGAAAAACAGCTGGAGAAGTGTATTCCCTCACAAAATGAATTTAGTTAGCCGTTATACCAGACGTTTCGCTCCATGCTCTGATGATGCTGGAATACGTGAATCTTGACGTTCAAAAACAGCTCATGGTCTGTGAAGCATTTTAATGAATGTCTTGCTGGATTGACAGACAGAATATCTCTGAGGGATAATCCTGTTACCTGTCAAGCCCCTGAATGCCTCAGCTAATTGAAGTGGATCAGACCCTGCAACAGCTGCCTACCTACTGGCTGGTTATAACGCCATGGTCAGGGATGCTGCTTGGGGTCTATGGCCTAGAGCATTAGCTGTTGGTTACCATGCCACGACCAAGGGTATTTCAGGGGGCCTATGGGCAAGGTAACAAATGGTCAGAGTCTACACTAGAGATTTGCATTACTGTGGGACCCAGCAGTAGAGTGCGACGTGAGACAAATTTATTTGAATGCTGGAGCGGGCAGAAAGTCATGAGTGGGTCTGCTGGAGTGGTAGTAAAGAAAGGACTCGTGAAATAAAAATAATAATGATAATAATAATTATTATTATAATAATTGTGAGAACTAGTATTATTATCATCGTTGTTGAAAAATGTTTTATTTGAATACGTTTTTTTTTTTATTGGCTTGCCAGCCCCTAGCACACCTTTTGAGCAAACCTTTAGCATTTGAGGACACATACTGGAGTGAAAGCGTGGTGTGTTGAAGTGCTCTTCAGTCAACAATACCCTCCTCTCGCACAGACATGCTCGGGTTTTTCTTCATTTAGTTAGCCTGTATTGAACTGCTTTCCATTTACTGTCTGGGCCAGGCAATGCTATATAATGACAAGTATCAAGTAGGCATTTTTTGTGGGCAGGAGTGGGGTGACACTGATAAGATGCAGGCGGCCATTCAACAAAATGTGAAAAATTTTTGTGGGAGCGGGCAGAAGCGGGATTTAAAATTCCTTCTCACATAGACCTCCAGACTACAATATGATCAGTGCTACCACTGGGGCATTACAGATGCACAAGGTAAAAGGGAACTCATATTGACCAGAATGTATCTGCTCCAGCAGTGCCCCATGCGGTTCCAATAAAATTCACCAGTTAGAGCCAAGCAGTCCAGCACTTTTGGCTGATTTATACAGAAGAGGTTAAACCCTTTCTATGTATGTCTATGATCTCATGTTACATGAGTTTTTGTGTTAATGAAATTATTACCTGTATATAAGGCATACACTGATCACTAATGGGAAAGTAACTCTTATGACCTGCATGGTGGAACCACTCAACATACGCAAAGCAGGGCTTTGTCTTTGGTTAAGAAAGGATCTTAGTCTAATTGCTCTGATCAGCTTGGAGTCTTTTCACAGATTGCATATGGCTGTACTTGTATGTAGCACAATCTCCTGCCCAACTGAGTTCTGAGCCGCGACGTTACCTACAATGCACTATAATTCCTGGGACATTCGTTTATTATTGTTGTAACTGTTTGTTGGGTTTTTGGCCCTTATGGGGGGGTGAATGTGCAGGTGGGACAGATGCACCACTGCTAAATAATGTTAGGGACAAACAAAGGAGAAGGTTACGTCAAAAGGTTACCCCCAGGTTGATTATGGATTCAGTCCTGTGTGGTCAGTATCCCATACAGAGACAAATGGAAATTAAGAATCTGGGATCTTGTTGGATACATAGCTTATGACTATCTTAGATGAGGCATCAGACAGTTAAAACTTATCACACTCTTCTCTTTTTCGGCAAATAACTATTTCTTGACAGCTCCCAATGACTTTTCTGATGATTCCTTGACTGTTCAACACGTTTGTTTGTATGACAGTGCCCCAGAAATGGGAAATACAAAGGACAAGGCTGGGGACCGTGTGGCAATGAGCCTGAACCTCACAGGTAAAATGAATCTCTTTGGCTCATAAGCAAAAGAGCGAAAGTTTTGAACATGGAACCAACCTATAGGAAACAAACTCTGGCCACACTCATCCATTGTTCTTTACTTTCTGATAGTATGTGTGTGTGTGGACATGTAAATGAGCCTTTGCATATTTGTCAATGTACTGTCGTTGTTTTGCCTATACAGTACCTTTGCGTCTGTTTAATTCAGCATAAACTCCCCCTCCAGATATTTTCCACTAGTAAATGCCAGGAGGAGTGAAAAAGTATTAACAGAATCCCCACCACAACCCCCTCTCCCCACTAACCCTTAAACCCAAAGTTCTATGTCTGTGCTGCCACACCCACCTCATTTGCAGAAACACTGCAGGGTGGTACTCCAGGAAAACGTCATTCCATTCTGGACAAGAGCTGTGTGCTGCCCACACATGGCCACCAGGATGCAGTCAATCAAGCTCAGGCAGCTTTAACGGCAGGACAAAAATAGAGCGGATATCATTCTCCAGTCCTTGGAGTGCGAGGTAATGTAAAATGTGCTGCTGACAAAGACCCCAGAAGGGAACAGCGGGCAGACTCTGCTGGCAAATAAGACCTCAGAGACATTTCATTAAGTGTCAGGGCTAACACTACCCTGGCTGACACAGAAGAAACTCTGTCTTCGTGTTGTGTGAACTGAAATCAAGAGGACTGAGAGCGAGCATAGCAGGGACATGACAAGAATGTGAGAAGAATCAGACTGGGACATGATAGAGGGGCAACCAGGAGGAGGTGTAGCTGAGACAGGGATGTGGCAGGATGGAGTCAGGCAGGAGAAATGGAAAGAGATACAACTAGAAGGAGAAAGGAGGAGATAGGGAGAAGAGAAGACTGCAAGTAGAAGACAGAGGAAAGAGAGAGGAGGATGATAGAGGGCAGAGAGGGAGGAGAGTTGGGTGTAACTGGAAATTGAAGCAGATAAGACAGGGAAGGAGACAGAGGAGATAGGAACGAGAAGGTTGCAACTGGAAGGGGACACAGATGAGATGGAGGGGGTAGCTGCATGGAGAACGATGTTACAGGGAAGAGAGATGGAGAACAATTTCATGTGACCCAAAAAAGATGGAGATGGAAGAAGTAATGGGAAGCAGGAAGAATGTTTCTTGTTTGAAATAAATGGAGAAGTTAAGTCACGTGTCTTTAGTTCACTCACTGCATCGGCTCCAAGATTCCAAGAGAATCTTATTTGTCTTTTGAAATAAACAGTATTTTGAATCTGTCTTAGCACCAAGAGATAATGCTGGGCCAGATCATAACACAAGGATGCCAAGTTTATTCATCTCTGCTGCTGGACCACCAAGACTTATTCTGCATGTGGCTGAGGCATTCATTATGACAGTAATGATTCAATACTTATGTAAGTGAAGCTCTGACATTTGTGTGAAGATCACTGGGACAAGGCAGTGTTTTTAAGACAGGGGAATATTGATAGATGTTCCAAGAATATTTACCCAGGCAGGTCTACATCAGAGTGACTGATGAACACTTTAGATTACACTCAGTGTTATTCCACGAGTCTGCTTTCTAAAATTCTATTTGTCTTCCTTTGAAAAGCTCAAAATGATTTTTCCTCTGATTATTGTTTGCATCATCAATCTCATCTTGCATTGCGAAGGGAGAAATGAGGGCTATCGTGTATTGTCAGTCAAATCTGTTGATTGGTAGTGCAGCAATTCCCATTGGCTTACACCAGGTACTGACTGACAAAACACAGTAAATGTGGCAGCTGTGTACCAGTGATTTCAACATTTTTAGTACCTAGAAATGATTAGAATCTTTTTGCTAAATCAACCTCACAAATATAAAACATCTGTGCAAATTATCTACTGTTAACAAAAAATACATGGGTTAACTGAGAACAGATAGCATAATCACTTTGATGCTTTCATTTGTCAGGTTTTATTCTCTTGATGTACACTATAAGGACAAAAGTATTGGGCCACCAATCAATAGGGGTGTCCACATACTTCTGGACTTTGGTAATTAAGCCATACTCATTGCTGAGACAGGTGTATAATTAAACACACAGCCATGCAATCTCCAGCAACAAACACTGGTGGCAGAATGGGTCATACTGAAGAGATTAATGACTTTCAAGTGGTACCATCATAAGATGCCACCTTCCTAACAAGTTGGTATCAAATTTCTGCCTTGGTTAACTGCAAGTGAAGTGATTATGATGTGGAAAATTCTACAAACAACAAGAGTTCAACTGTGATGTCTTAGGAAAACCAAACAGAAAGGGACCCGATGATCCAACATCAATACCCAACCTCACTGATGCTGTTGTGGCTGAATAGCAGGAAATCCCACCAACAGTATTCAGATATCTAGCGTAAAGCCTTTCCCAAAGAGTGGAGGCAAAGGAGAACCAACTTCTTATTTCTATCCGTGGTTTTAGAATGAGATATTGCACAGGCAGGAGGCCCAATACTTTTGTCCATATAGTGTATATGAACCACACAGACAGAGATCTACACACCTGAAAAACACAGAATCTAGACCACATGGCAGAGATCCACATACCTGGAGAACACAGACACTCAACCACACTGGCAGAGATATATATAACTGGAGAATACAGACAGTAGACCATATGGACAGAAATCCACACACCGAAAAAACACAGACACTTGACCACACAGACAGAGAGCCATACACCTGGAGAACACAGACACCCGACCACACAGACAGAGAGCCATACACCTGGAGAACACAGACACTCGACCACACAGAGAGAGATCCACACCCCTGGAGAACCCAGACACTTAACCACACAGACAGAGAGCCATACACCTGGAGAACACAGACACTTAACCACACAGACAGAGAGCCATACACCTGGAGAACACAGACACTCGACCACACAGGCAGAGATCCACACACCTGGAGAACAAAGACACTTAACCACACTGGCAGAGATATATATAACTGGAGAATACAGACAGTAGACCACAATGGTAGAGATATACATACCTAGAGAATACAGACAGTAGACCATATGGACAGAAATCCACACACTGAAAGAACACAGACACACGACCACACAGACAGAGATCCACACCCCTGGAGAACACAGACACTTAACCACACAGACAGAGATCCACACCCCTGGAGAACACAGACA
>JAACJT020000032.1:6948305-6975430 GCA_009936485.2 Gymnarchus niloticus | reverse complement strand
CTTAACCACACAGACAGAGAGCCATACACCTGGAGAACACAGACACTTAACCACACAGACAGAGATCCACACACCTGAAGAACAAAGACACTCGACCACACAGACAGAGATCCACACTCCTGAAGAACAAAGACACTCGACCACACAGACAGAGATCCACACCCCTGGAGAACACAGACACTTAACCACACAGACAGAGAGCCATACACCTGGAGAACACAGACACTTAACCACACAGACAGAGATCCACACACCTGGAGAACAAAGACACTCGACCACACAGACAGAGATCCACACACCTGGAGAACAAAGACACTCGACCACACAGACAGAGATCCACACCCCTGGAGAACAAAGACACTCGACCACACAGACAGAGATCCACACCCCTGGAGAACAAAGACACTCGACCACACAGGCAGAGATCCACACACCTGGAGAACAAAGACACTCGACCACACAGGCAGAGATCCACACACCTGGAGAACAAAGACACTCGACCACACAGACAGAGATCCACAACACTATACGGACAGAAATGTACAGTATTTTTAGCCACCGCCCTGTCCTCTCTACCTACATTTATTGAGGTTAACAGGGCTCACACCCAGCCTACAGGCAGTCAGACTGGGCAAAACAAACAGATTCACAGCTTGTGGTTGTCACTAGGGGAAAAGGCACTAATTAGGACAGGAAACACTCAGGGAAATTAGGAGTATGACAGAGTGGCTGTCAAAGAGGAAGGTAAATGTTTATCCCTGAAAATATTCTCTGTGTAAATAAACTCAAACCAACTGGAATCATTTATAATCCTCTCCCGACAGATTCGTTGCGTGGGGAAGTCAGACATAAATAACAGACATCATTTACAAATAGACCTGACAGAATGCATATTAGCACCATTGTGGAAAATAGCTGTCACCGCGAGACTGACTTTATCTCAGGCAGGTTTAGAGAAGGGTTGATTCAGACGTCACTTTGTTCAAAAGGGTGTGGGTTAGGCACACAGACCTGCCAGGCTTTCAGTGATCGCAGTAGGCAGTGGAGCAGCTGAGCTGCGGTGCGTGTAATTCCTGCTTTGTTTTCCTTTGATGAGAGAGGAAGCAAGCAACACAATGCAAGCTGCTGCAACTTGGGAACAGCTTAATACAGGCGCTGCGATGGGGCATTTTGGCCACCTAACAGGTAGAGTGATAGAGTGAGGATAGTTGTGAACAAGACAGCCCGATCAAGAGGAGGATGCATAAACCGGGAACATCGAAGCAGTAACAAAGCGTGGGAATATACACTCACTGACCACTTCATTAAGTACACCTTGCTAGTATCGGGTTGGACCTTAATTCTTCACGGCATCAATTCAACAAGGTGCTTGAAACGTTCCTCAGAGATTTTCGGTCCATATTGACATGATAGCATCACACAGTTGCTGCAGATTTGTCGGCTGCACCTTCATGATGCTCATCTCTCCCATCATACCCCAAAGGTGCGCTGTTGGATTGAGATCTGGTGACTGTGGTGGGCATTTGAGTACAGTGAACTCATTGTCATGTTCAAGAAACCAGTCTGAGATGATATGACCTATGTGATATGGTGTTTTCCTGCTGGAAGTAGTCATGAGAAGATGGGCACACTGTGGGCATAAAGGGATGGATATCATCAGCAACAATACTCAGCTAAGCTGTGCCATTTACACAATGTTCAATTGATACTATGGAGCCCACAGTGTGCCAAGAAAATATCCCCCACAACATTACACCATCACCACCAGCCTTATTTGTCGATACAAAGGAGAATGGATCCATGCTTTCATGTTGTTTAAGGCAAATTTTGACCATCTGAATGTTTCAGACAAAATGGAGACTCATCAGACCAGGCAATGATTTTTCAATCTTCCATTGTCCGATTTTGGTGAGCCCATGTCCACTGTAGCCTCAGTTTCCTGCTCTTAGCTGACAGGAGTGGCACCTGGTGTGGTCTTCTGCTGCTGAGGGTCAATCTGCTTCAAGTTTTGACGTATTGTGCCTTCAGAGATGCTCTTCTACTTACCTTTCATGTACTGAGTGGTAATTTGAGTTGCTGTTGCCTTTCTATCAGCTTGAACCAATCTGGTCATTCTTCTCTGACCTCTGCCATCAACAAGGCATTTTTGCCCAGAGAGCTACCAGTCACTGGATTTTGTTTTTGGGCCCTTCTCCATAAACCCTAGAGATCGTTATAAGTGAAAATCCAAGTAGATCAGCAGTTTCTGAAATACTTAAACCAGCCTGTCTGGCACCAACAATCATGCCACATTCAAAGTCACTTAAGTCACCTTTTTTCCCCATTCTGATGCTTGGTTTGAAGCAGCAGATCCTCTTGACTATGTCTACATGCCCAAATGTATTCAGTTACAGAGACATGATTGGCTGATTAGATATTTGCATTTAACATGCCGTTGAATAGGTGTACCTAATGAAATGGCCAGTGAGTGTATATCTGTAATGGTATACAATGGATGTTGCGTTATTTTTCACATTTCCAGTTGGGCGCTCTGTGCTCCCATCATTATGTACAAGAATATCAGCGATTCCTAGAGAAACCTTAGGGATCTTTTTACTGGTTGCTCATACTGGCACAGATTGACAAAGATCAATTAATGTGGAATGTGGAGGGAAGGCACAGATATAGATGTTATCATTATTCATTTGTTACCATGCATTTTAATTCAGTGCAGGCTAAAGGAAATTGTTGGAGTGTGGCTCTGGGTTCTGTGGTATGTGTGAAGACCCACAGTCTGGATGTGTTACCTCTTCGCCCACCATAATATATTCTCATCAGCTCTCACACCATCCATTCCTGTGCTGCGGCCTAATAGATGCAGACTGTGACTCTGCACATGTCAACACCTGCGGATCCCCCTTTGTGAGTCTGCATCCCCCATTGATGATGGTAAACCTCTGCCTCTATTTTGTCACGCATGTGCAGAACAAGAAAATGGGTGGCCAGCTTGTGTGTTTAATTAGCACAGATGCCAAAAATGGCTAAATCTACTCCAGATGTAGAGCGAGGGAGATGTACTAAGCCAGGAATTCAAAGTGGGATAAGCAAAGCCGACAGAGATCCAGAGTGTGCCCCACAAGTAATGGCAAACCCTGGCTGTGTTGGCAAAGTGATTTGTGATCATATGAACCGTCCTCCTTGTGGTACGCACCATAACTGCCTGCTTGGCTTTGAAGGTGAGCACGCAGGCCGTCGGACCGCATTGCAGTCTGATCATCTGCTGCTCTCGTTTGCATTCACATTTGCTGTGATTCATTGTTTGGTGGTGTGTTTGCAAAGCCGCCCAAGGCTATTCTCTGATGGCTGAGAGAGAGAATATCACCAGAGTGAGATGTACGTGCGTGAGAGGTAGAGTAGACATGTGACACACAGCCCTCACCCCTCACCCGTCGACTCCTCGGCACCCCAACTAGGATGCGCTCTCTCGTGTCCAGCCTGTCACTCCATATGCTTCTGCATGGCTTTGAGGTCAAAGGTCATGACCAGGACAGACAGGGGCCACAAATGATATGGATATTCATGAATGAACAGATATTCATTTTTCAGCATGACGTTTATACAGGCAGCCTCGATGTAACACTTATCACCATCTGACCCAGTGTCAGATGAGTGGGTAAAGTATCGAACTCCCCAACGTGGGGAGGGGCTGTATAAAAGCCTGTTTAAACAGGGTTTGTTCTTGGTGGGGGGGGGGGACTGTTTTATGGGAGTCACCCTGTGCACAGTATCGGTTCTCATCATTGCATCCCTCAAAAATCAATATTGACATCGGTTTGTGTTTCTACTTCTCCGTCTGTCACTTCTACTTTGGAGGCAGCAGAGAAGCGTGTTTGAGGACCTCTGCACCCTCCCCACCCCTGCTTTCACCCATGTGTCTTCTTTGTGCTTCCACAAAAACAATCATTCTGACAAGAGAGAGGGAAACAAACCTATGTTGCCATCACAGTCCACAGTTCTAGTGTGTTTCACTGCTGCTGTGGTCACGTTCATTCACTTAAGCACTGTTCTGTTTTCCCTGTCAGTCTCTGCATGTTTTCTGACTGTCTCTGTGAACATCCTGATGAAGGGTCATGGTCCTATTAAAGTCTGTCAGATACCTCGCGAGGATGCATAGCTGTCATTCTGGATCAAGTTAACAGAGGCATGCAGAGAAGCAACTTTTAAAAAACCTCTTCAGCAGAGCTCATTGGCTAAAAGGTGCCATGTGACTGCAGTCATGCATGCTGGCGCACATGTGCCTGGGTCACAGCACCAGAATAACATTATTACTGGCGCTTGCTGCGTGTGGCTGTGTGGGTTCTCTGAACAGCTCTGAGCAAGACTTCCAGCTGGAAGCAGCAGGGTAGGGGGGAGTCACCAGCTAGCAGTGCTCAAACCTCAGGGCCATCTGCTGGGTTTGTGTCAGCAAGGGTGCTACCGCTCTAGCAGCAAGCTCAAGCCTCTGCATGATAACCAAAGAGAGAGTAACAGCCGTTTGGAATCCATACTCCATTACCTGGAGAAAGGGGAGTGTATGCTGTTGGACTGTCACCATGGCAACCAAGGGCTCACCTTGTTAGCGCAGCAGGTGCTAATTGAGATAACGAGGGAGCAGATCCTCACGACTGTGACTCAGCCCGTTTCCTGTTTACTGCTCTCACATTTTTTTCTCTTTTGTTATCCATTTTTTTGCCCTCCATCCTCTACTTAACGCTTTCTCTTTTGCCTCTGTTTGCCTGCCCCCAAACCCATCCACAGTTTACAAACAAACCAACGGTGTAGGATAAAAATAACTTCAGCGAATCCATTTGATCCTATTTAGAATGTTTGCCTCCTCCTTCTAAAATACTAACAGACACACAGAGAAGCGTGCATTCCTGTTTTTGTGACAACACCCTAATTCCTAAATCCAGCCCAACCAATCCCATACACCAATGAACATTTATCAAAAAAGTGTTTCCCAAACACATGGAGTATAACAAAATTGATTTTAGGGATGTCTCTGCGACATCTGTTTTTCAGGAGTTACTTCCCACGCCTCAATATTTCCTCAAAACCTGTATATAAACACACCCACACAAATATAAAATCAGTGACTCCTACAGACATGCGCAGTCACAAATTTACCCTGGAACTGTTTTCGCAAGTATAATCAGTCTTTTCTAAGGTAACCTGAATTTGCCCTATTTTCCTAAATGTGTCAGGTAGTGACAGGTTGCTGGGGGGGGGGTTCTTTTGCGCTGACAGGTGTGCGGGTCACCAAATGGAGCGACGAGGGAGCCCATGTGCTCAGAATGCTGCTCAGATTCACTTTATTTCATTATTTATACGATATCAGCCTTTCATCTAATGGAATTTTTTTATCTAGTGTGAAATATACATTTTTATTCAATGTTTTGGCAACAAAAATCATTTGTCATGCTAATACAGTCTCTTGAATCCAAATGAAAATTTTAAAGCAACAGTTAACACAAGGTTTTGAGCTCATCAAAGAAGAACCTTAAGGACTGCTGTTATTTCAGCACACAAGTACAAGTGTTCATTTACATGTGTTCATAATTTTTGTATAAAGTGCTTTAGCAAACCCCGGGTCTGTGCATAAAAACACCCCTCTGAGTTGAACTAGAATAAAAAGATTCTCAGAGGATTTCACGTTCCAGGTGTGACACTTTCTGCATGCTTCTCTTTATCACCTCCGCAGCTAAGTCTCACAAACACATAAATGCACACACGTGTCCTCGTGGAACCCTTAGTATTTGATTTATGCAGTCATTTACAGTTTTCATGGAGTATTGCTCAATTGTGTTTTTCCAGGGGTCAGGACAATATACTCAGGATTCATAGCTGATTCTCTCTGCAAAATAATCCGTAAACCAGCTGGAGAAAACATGAAAATAAATAAACTGTAGTGTGACCAGTGCACTGATGGTCAATGGTGTCTGTTTCTAGAATTTCAGTGTAGTCTCAACTTGCTTCATCAACTGTGTAGTGCCATGTGTTGTAATTGTTTACAACATGCTGTGTTCCCCTAACATCAATATACGGACATACAGAAAGGATGATTAAGACAGAAAAACAGAAACGAGATGCAAACATATAGGTAATGAAAAGACATGCAGTTTGATGGTCATTCATAAAGACAGGCAGAAATACATGAAGACAGACTGACAGACAGAATAAGGTACGGAAAAATAGAGTCACTGTCAGTATGGCTCTGTGTCTGTGTTCCAGAAACAGGGGTCAATGACCTTTTCATACACCCCCCCATCATCTAATATTCATGAAGCAGATTTGTCTCATTAACTATTAACCAGTTCCAAGTGGCTAGGAAGACACCCACATACTGAGCCAGCTTGTCTGGCAGCGATCTGCTAGGTGTGTGTGTGTCATGCCATCTGTCTGCGCCTCTTAGCATTTTTGTGAGTGAATGTGTGTGTTTGTACTTAAGTGCAGCTCTGGCTGTCAGAACATGGGAGGAATGCCAGTAGGTGAAGGTCTGTTGTCATGGTAACACAAAATGCACGTGTCGAGGGTGCTTTGTAGCTACTACTCCCATTCTCGTTACCAATTACCTAATTACTAATTGCCAAATGAATGTAATTATCCAAACCACAGGCAGCTCAGTGCTGCACTGCCTGCAGCACCGCCCATTGGCTTAGCAATCAAGGTGATGATGAAGGTGATGATGAAGGAGATGATGCAGATGGTGAAGTGGCAGGCTGTGAAGAAACCAGCGGGACTGAAGTTATTATTAAGCAAATTTAGGTCCCGGCAGCTGCATTCAACACTGGGCCCAAACTCACAGCCCATTCCAGAACCGCCCATTAGGCATAGGGTAGACTAGATTTGTAAATGATGTGAATGACACCGTGATTCTCCACTCAAAGAGAGTGACCCCACCCCCCAGCTGTGATCCAAAGGGAAGGCAGGAGAGAAGGAAAGATGCTACAAAGGCATGGGCTGGGGGACTCCATTGATTGCATTATAATGGAAATGGGGCATAAACAGTATGCTCCTCCCTTTTTTTGATAGGGGCTTATACACAATCTCCTCTGGTACCTACCAGTGGCGATAGCAAACCAAGAGAAGACTAGCAGTTTAACTCTGACTGGCTCATATTTAGTCTCTGAACATCTACTACACCATAAGCCGATGTACCCAGGAAGGCAATAACATGATAACCTATACTACCCATAGTATAGGTTACATAGTAACCTTTACTTTTACTAAGCTCCTGTACTTGGTAGAGCAATGGCATAATAACCGGTACTACCACAAAGCTGGTGTACACATAAAGATGACATGGGAACCTACATTACTGTGATCGAAAGCTCGCAGGTTCAATTTCTGCAGCAGGCAAGAGTTTCCACATCGCTGCTGGACTCTTGAACAAGACCCTTAACTTGGCTGACCCTGCGCACTGACCTTTGGCTCTTAAATTGGAGAGCAAGATGGGAAAACTACAAATTTCCCCACGGGGATGAATGAAGTATTACTGTAATCCTTGTATGTTCAGTAAAGAGATAACTTGGCAACCGGTAGTACTGCTAACCTGCTGTATTTGGTAAAGCGACAACGCTTTAACTTGTACTCCCACTAGCGTGGTGTATCTGGTAAATTGGTTATATGTCAAAAGAAAGTTAAAATGCCAAAACAGTTATATATTGCCATCTTTTGAGTTTAGTGGTTAAAAAATGACTGTGTTACATGACAGCCAAGGGCAAGACCCGAGAATAGCAGCAGAAACCTGCATCTCTTACTGTGGGCAGGTGGTTTTGCAAATGGCAGATTGGACACTTTTTAACAGAGTGAATCAAGATAATTCCCATGCTCAAGGCTCAAATACCAGAGCCTCTTCTGGATATGAATGGTGGCCTCCAGGTCTGAAAAGTGTCTTTAACCTCTGTGTTAGTTGCTTCCAGTTGTCATTGTTTTTTGTCTGTATGGTTTGCTGTAGTCACCTGTATCCTGTGAAGTGATTTTCACAGCCTATTTACCTCTACGCGGTACAGTAATTGTGCACGACCCTCCACGTACAGTGTATTGTCCAGCCCAGCTTCAAGCATGATGGCTGAGGGGTTTGTGCTAGTAACACTCTCGATAAGCAGGGACCGCTTCGCCTCTTTTGTCTGACAGATGGATGGACACACCGTTGCCAGGGATACCAAGCTATTGTGTGTCCGGTTGCCAGGTGACTGATTGTGGTAGAAACCCTAGTGTGAGACTCTGAATATCTGATATAAATCTTCTACTCACTGGCTCCTGTCTTTCCAAGAACAAAACAAAGGGAAGCCCTTTGAGAATGAAAGTGGAATACAGATCTCCATCACAAATGGTCAAAAATATAACAAGTGAGGCATTTTCTTGCTGGTAATACTACAGTTTTGTCTAAAATTTGTTGCCCTGACATTCTATTTTCTCCTGTGTGCAAAAGCTGCACCTAGAACGCAGTCACAACAGAAAACATTTCTTTTCAAAGAAATTTTAGCATCAGCTACTTTTGCCGTTCACTTGCGTAATTGTGGTCGAGATATTTGTATTACTTTACATTTGTTCTGTGTGTTCTTTGGAAAGATATGATACCAAATGGAAAGAATAGAAGAGCAAATGAGTGACACAAAAGGACATATTGTAGACGGAGGTCCTTCCTGCCTCTTTCAATCAAAACTGAGCGAGGGATGGAGGGTGGAACAGAAAGGCAGAGGTCTTATCCTGGATGCCATGTCACATGAGGGCAGATGGTGACGGTGGAGGAGGATGATGATTTCTATGATGGGCTATTCTGCCCAGTTAGCAAACCAGTAGAATTCACATCATCCATACTTTCTCTCTTCCTCTCCTTCTTTTATCCTCCTCCCAATCCTCTCGTCATGCTGCCTCCTCAGCTGTAGGTACCCAGGCCCCCGGGCTGATTAGAGATACGATGACCCCCTTTTCTCTGTGCTATAACAGGCAGCTGCACACCTCTGGGGATCTAGCAGGAACAATGGGAGGAAGTGGGACAGCCAGTATTCAGAGAAGTGAGATCAGGCTGAGAGAGTCTTCCTCCCAACTATTCAACACTCCCCTGACCTGGTCTTTTCACCTCTGCCACACTGCCTGGCAGGAGAGGATTTGGCAAGTGCAGGAACTGATTGTTCAAACTGGGGGTAGAATGATAGGGGCAACAAGTGCTGCAGTACTGAAACTGTCCAGCAGGGTGCATAATGGGCTGCTGCACAGAAGGACACACAGAGAACTCAAGACTGGGGTATGCAGTCCTGGTCCCAATGGGCGAAAGTACGGCCCAGTTTTCCAGCTCTCTGTTAACCACAAACAACTTGAGGAAAAAGACTGAAAGCCAGAGCTTTTCTGCTAGAGAATGGCAAAGCATAACGAAAACCAAACCAATCTGTATTGGCAGGAGAGAAGCACAGACCCTCACACAGTCACACACATATGACCTGCTAGAGCCAGCTATTTCATTATGCTCTTTGGTCATCTTTTTAAATTCCCTTCATTAACTAAGCAGTGTGTTTGTGGACTTGATTAGTAAATTGGGTCAGAGCTCAGACATGTAGGACAGCAGTCCGTATTTTCACATGGGTACCCCAAGACACTCCATCAGCTGGCAGAAGCTCACACAAACACTGAAAGAAGATATGAGCTTCCGGTGTGGCTGGGAGATTGTGGTCATTAAATACACACAGACAGCATTCAATCAGACAGACAAATCGCACAGGTGGACATTTACATGGACGGACAAATCGGAGACGGACATAGGAAGACAAAACAGATGGATAGCATTTACTGATAAATCAAATTGGACTGCGTTAACACGGGCAGATGGACAGCATTCAAGCATAGACGTAGTGAACACAGGCAGACAGTAGTGAAGACGTGTCACTCGGACTACTGCAAATTGTATTTAAACTTGGCCTGAATATAAACACTAAGACATACAAAAGCAAAAACATACATCAAATACACACAGACAGGTGTGAAAATGTACAGCATCAAACACGCGGCGAGAAACAGCAACATGTAACAGAAAAAATTCGAAGAAGCACATGCAACGACACTACACAAGTGACATGCAACACACGTGTGCAAACGGGCATGCTTGAATTGATAAAGCCCATCAGTGAATTTCGACACCCTGGACTGGCTCCTCCCCCGCAATACCCTGACATGAGGTGCCTGTAAGTCTCTGAGATTCTTTGTGTATTTTCCTGTCGGCAGAAAAAAATGTCAAGCTTCATGTGGTAAGTGGTGAAACACGGAAGATAAGCTCAAAATTGCAATCTGGCTTGAGATCAAATTACTGGGGAAAAGTTGTAAAACCAGCACCTTCCTGTTCCATTTATTTGTTTTGTTTCACAAAATGACTAGAAGAAAAGAGGCATGGGAAAATCAGTATGAGTAAACGTGAGTATAAAAAAAGATGGAGAGTCGGAGAGAGAGGGCTCTGTGGCCAGAGTCAACAGAACAGCAAATGTCAATCGGCTTGTTGAACTTCAGCAAACTTTCAATGGGTTGTGACATTTAAGAGTGTAAGTGCTTGATTGGACTGGGAGCAGAATGATATTTAAAAGGAGACAATTTTGATTGGACGAGGAGCCATGCAGCAGTGCAGCAGACTGCGGCATTGGATGCCATCTGCCATAGGCGAGCTGATGTGTAGCTGGCAGGGTTGGTGAAGATGACGGAGGAGAACTATTAATGGTATATTGGTGAAAAACAATCCTCATTTGGGAAAGAGCTTGTTAAAAATGAATGACATGCAAGTAATGTGAATTGAACACAAATGCATACACATACACACTTTCCAAGGCAATGTCAAGACACACACACACACACACAATACTAGCACCCCCCTTTCCCTCGCCCCATTCCGGGCTCATGCCAACGCCAGCTGGGAGGGTCAGGCTGGAGGTATGCTTCCTGACAGGAGTCTGAGGGGGCATACCACCCGTGGACAATGCAGGTCAAGGATGTTTACTACCGCTTCTCCCAAACATCCGCAAGGCCGTACCACACACCGAAATCTGCATCTCCACCATCATCCTGACGGCCCACAGTCAGCCTTCATCAGTATGAACTAAACAGCAGGACAGAGGAGGCAGAGAAATTGCTAATTACTACCCTATACTCAGATATTCATATACTGTGTATGTATGTATGGTACACATGTCACTAGAACCTTGAGTCTGTGCTAATGCATGTTCTACACGCAGTATAAATCCCTCTGGAACACAATCTAACGTATATATTTTGTATACATGTGTACTTTATGTGTGCATCTTGGTTGTTATGTGCATACTTAATATTGTTTTTATCATGTATGTTAATTTTAGGATACCTTGCTATGTATGGTTGCACGCCGTTATCCCTGCACTGAAATTCTTCTGATAGAACTCAGTGAACACAGCATGGTTAACTGCCCGCAGCAGACAATAAAGATTTTGAACTTTGAACTTAAATGTACAACTTGAGATTGGTTATGGCTGACACCAGCTTACCTTTTATTTTTAGTCAGTGGGTGACCTTGTGCTGCCCCGTGTTCCAACATGAAAGACGCCTCTCATCTTTCTGTTTCTCTTTCCCCTGTTTCCTGAGACACTGTATTTCTTCAAGCAGGTCTTCCATTAGAAGTGAGGTCTGACATCTTAATACAGTAGAGCTGAGTTACGCTAATCACTCCTGGTGCTAATAATTACTCACAGGCCTGAGGCCACGAACGATCCTTCCCCCTGTAGTTAATTAAAGAGACACTGTAGCAAGGGCTTTGGTTGTCTCCTTTACTCCGTGGTGATAAAGAGTTGAACCAATATGGTACACAAAAGAGCAGTATTACTACAGCTCAATCAATACATAACTACACTGACAGCCAGTACACTCTGCTATGCTATTACTACAGTTCAGTTACTTTGTTGCATTCTACTATTCTGATGCTACAGGTCAGTCAATACACTCTGCTATGCTGTTACAACAGCTCAGACACTGCACTCTACTGTTTCCACACCTGTCACTACATTCTATTATACCGTTACTGCAATGTACTACACTGATGCTGTGGTAACTGCATTACATGTAACGTTCCTACACTTCAGTTACACAGATACTACAGGAAGGTTATATAGCTATACTGTTACACCAGATGTCACTATATTACACTGATCATACAGCTCAGAGACTGCATTCTACTATACCCAATTACATCAATACTACAAATCTTCATAACTGATACTCCAGCTGATTCAGAATGTTCTCCTACTCTTTAATACGTTGACACTACTGATAGTCACTGTATTTCACTGTACTAATACTACAGCTTAGTACGTTTTACCACACTGATACTCCAGCTCAGTCGGGACACCCAGGCGGTGGAATGTCAAAGGTGTGCTTTCTTCTCAGGAATGTCCGCTGCCATCCCAGCTCCTCTTCGGGATAGTGAGTCAGAGGTCACTGCCTGGCAGTGACAGAACCCCAGATGCTCCACACTGACCTCCGCCCAGAAGGGGCTCTATTTCTTGCTCATTTGCTCCTCCCGTTCTCCCCCTCCCTTTCTCCCGGCCTGACGCACACCAGGCAATTAACTCTCCCCCCGTACATTCCCGGGGGTGTCGGAGGAAATCAGGTTTTTATGAGGGAAGAGTGTGTGTGTAAAAGTGAGATGAGATTCAGTGAGTTATGGGTGAAAGATGGAGTGGATAGCTGCTATGCAGCTACCCAGGCTTCACACATGGTCTAATTGCTTACATCCTGCAGACACCTTAAAACCTAATTTGGCGCATTTTTTCATCCAGGCTTGCAGATTTCTGAGATAACAATGTAAGAGAAACAAAGCAAACTCACATTACTCTTCCCTCTGTCTCTATTGATGGAAGAAACACTACGTCATCTCTTGCAGTGAAGCAGAATAAGCAGACCGCCATTGTGTCTGCTGATCCGTTACAGTAATATAGTCTATTCTGCTTGATTGTTTTTTTTCTTTGGCAGGCTTGTTAAGGGTGAAAACAAGGTCCACATAAAGCAGTCAATCATTCCCCACACAACAGTTGGAAGGTGCATTGGTTAAAATATTTTAAATGTTTAAAACATATATAACTCCTGATTGGAGCACAAGTGAGCATGCCTGACCTTTTCCCAGAGGTCTCTGGGAATGTATTGCTGGCAAGGATAAATACAAACCACGAAGAAAATGTATAAAGCAGACGGCTTCGGTTAACCCACTTCCCGATGGGCGTACGATGCTCTTTTCTACTTCATCAGAGGGAGGACAGTTTTCCAGAAAACTTAGTTGGTGTTTTGTAGCTTGTTGCTCATCTTAATGAAATTTCTGCGTTATTACATTTGAACAGAATAAAGGATGCTAAACCTCTTTTTCTGACACACTGACGCCTCGGCCATAGTCGCGTTTCCTTTAATAAATTTGCAGTAAATTTCCCAGACAGAAAATTACACCACCCAGCCTTCCTGAAGGTTGCTGACTGGCTACTCATTTCTGGTATGCTGTTCATAAAAAAGGTGGTGGTAACGATGATGTAATCCCCAAGTGCAGTGAATGCATGTGTATGGCAGTAAGTGATCACTGTATGCTTGAATAAATGAAGACTAAACTAACACCTCAGCTAACACCTGTCACTCTACCCCCCCATCCACAGACACGGATGACTGGCTCTTTTCATCATTTTATTGTCTGGTTGTCTTTTGGAACCACCCACAGCCCCACCGCTTATGCTGTGGGGCCTCACAAATCCTTTTGAAAAGCCAAGGGGTGAAAGGTCATGCTGACATAAGAAATGTGTGTGTTGGGGAAGGGTGCATTTTTAACGGTAAGGGAGTGGAGACTGTCAACCTGGGAAACCAATCACTACTGGTCTAGGCTAATAAACCCCACCGCCCACAGCATCAGTCTTCATACACGTCATCCCCCCTCTGAGTAGGTGAGAAGATTCTAGCAAAAGCTTCTCACCTGTTCATCACTGTGGGGTTGGCCTAACAGTATTATCAGCATGCCAGTCAATGAGGGTAGGTTAGCACCACAGCTAACCTAAGGCCTGTGTTCCTCAACTGGAGTTTGTCTCAGGGTAGGTGGTTGACCTATAAAGGACTATAAAGCAGAATTTGCGGATAGATCTCAACAGGAAAGTAAAGACTGTCCTACAGCCTAAGGGCTAGTGAGAGCCATAACGCGTGTGCATGTGCTGTTCACTTCACAGAATGTGTGACAAACAACTCAATTAGCAGAAATGATACCGTGTGGCGCAGTAGCATTACCCCTCTGTGAAGAGGACACGTTCCCTTTCCAGTAAGCCCCTCCCACTGCGGTCTGGACACACCCACTTTCCAAAGATCCCAAACCACCATGGACAGGACCGGCCCATCTCCAAAACAGCTATTCCTTCAGTGAACAAGACATCATTTCACTGTGAGCACCTCCCTCTGTGAGCAGAATGCACTGCTTTCTCTACAAACAAGACTCAGACACACTCGCTCATCGTTCCATACTTGTGTATGCGGATACACACAGACAATTCCACAGTGTCGAGTGCTACTTCTTTTGAAAGGTGGTGACCATGTGAAATATTTCAGTACAAATGAGCTGCTCAACTTTATATAATGAACACTGTTGATGAATGGGCCAGCTCCCAAAGAGGAAAAGGCCATCAGTGTTCCTCCTGAAGCCTAATTCACACTCCACTTTTCAGCATTCCGTCATGGTCCATGCACGGTTGGGCACATGAACCTCTGGATCCATACAACATTCGTCACTGTACGCATACGTCTGCGGTTAGCTGTGATGCTATTCCAGCAGAGGGCACATGCCCTTGTAATCTGAATGAAGCCTTAAATGAAGCTTAAGCAAAAGCAGAAACACACAAAACCCACTCAATGGCGACTGAGAATGATCCGCTTTTGTTTCTGTTCTGTCCTCCTATAAGACGAGTTGTAAATATGCAGGTTCCTCTGCAAATCCTCACATAGCTGCTCACGACAAATACTCTTCTACTCCTTCCTTGACAACCGTTCTTTTTAATTCGCATTGCTGTCTACTGAAAATTCCCACCAGTGGACCAATCTATTCCTTACACATGCACAGAAACAAAAAGTCCACTAGACAAAATTGGGGCTGCACACGCACAGTCTGTATGGACACTCCCGATAAAATTTACATCACACGTATCGTGCATAGACCATGATGGAGCACGGAAAAGAGACGTTGGACCTAGGCTTTAGACAGACCAGAAATAAAGGAGGGTAGTAAGTTCACTTTCAGGTTTCAGCAAGCCTTGAGTGCCACAGGCTTGCTGTACAGATGCTTGGGGTGTCGTTACACTTAAAATCTTGCATTTGCCACCACAGCCGATTAAACACCGGACAAGTGAAAATGTAAATATTAATGTGGTGTGTAATTAAAAGGCAGTCTACATCCTGTAAGAGAAGAAGGGGGTGGGGGAGAGAAACAGAGAGAGAGGAGACAGGTGAAACACCACAAAGATAGGGAGGGGTGAGGCAAAAAAAGATAAAGGGATAAATGACAGAAGATGGAGAGATTAGAGATAGCAGGAACGAGAGGGAGACATTCAGTCAAGACAGTGAGGATGCTGCCTCCACCTGTTGCTTGGCAACGACAAACAGCACGAGAGACGGTCATCTGATAAAATGGATTACAGTGGAAGCTGAAAGAGTGGCATTGCTTCTGTGGGTGAAATAAGGAAAAGGACAGCAGCTGGGTACTGTGAAGACCGCCCACATTAAGACACAGCTGGGTGTCTAGACATGCATGCAGAGGGGCAAAAGGCACAGCCATGTGCATGAGCATGCACACACAGCCAAAAATCACACGCAAGCTTCAGGCCAAGAAGATTTCAAACAAGTCTTTATGTCATTTTTTTCCAACAATATACGAGGCTTTTCTCTCTCTTCCAATGGGGTGGTGCTTACATGGAACATGGAAACCATCTTAAAATGGCTAAAAGCACAGGAGCACACATGTGGCCAAGCGAAGAAACTTCTGCTGCATTTCTCACGATCACACAGACCACACCGGTGAGGAGGGAGCTGGCTGTTCAGCCGCATCCGAATAAAATTTAGCGGTAAAACTGTCACTCTGGCACTAGCGTTGGCACAAAAAGAGTTACAAGTGTAAAAATCCAAAAGGCCTTAGCTGTGGTTCTTCACTCTGACACAAAGAGGCGTAGGTCGAGGCAGCTGACACCCAAAGGGCACGGCCGTGGCCCCCTGCCCACTCCATTCTATCGGTAACCTCAAGCTTCCATCTGAAGTGAAGGACTGGGTAACCAGATGTTTTCCCCACACTGCTGGCCCTTGGCATTCCCGCTATGCACAGCTGTACATGCTGGTGCTTTCTTCTCCGGACGCTCAAGGCAGAGGAGTGTTGGAGTGAGCGCCGTGCCGGTTGGCCACGTGCGAGCGTGTGGAGACGTACGAACAAGTAAGCGAGTAAGTGTGCCGGTGTTAGTCCATCACAAACACATTGTAGCATCTCACAAACCTCTCCTCAGAGTCAAGTCCCACATTGTCAGTCCCACAACCTCTGGTTGAATCTCTCTCTCCTTCATAGTTAACAGTGGCACAGCAATGCTGTTGAGCTCCCTGGCTGTGAACACTAAAAAAAAAGCCTCACTTTAATACTGTATCACTGCACGGAGGACCAGAGAACATACAAGAGCCAAAGTCAAATCTGGCAGTTGCCACTGATAAAAAAAAAAAAAATAATAATTAAATTAGAATGGAGAACCAGCCAGCAGTTTTCATCTGCTCAGAAACATGAATGAATGCGACAGCTACTGAATCAAACAGTGCAAAAAAGAATAAAAAAAATTACAAGGAATTACTTTAGCTGTAAGCATGAGCTCTGCAATGACAGATTTCCTTTAGACATTTTTCTTCGAGACAAACGGTCTAACTGGCACTTCTGCACACAGAATTTGTGCTACAGTGGTCATCAGTTTACATTCTTTTACTAATGACGAGAACAAAGACATGGTAGATCCAGGAGATCATAGCTCTGCGGTCTTCAAACCCAGCAAGCCTCCAGAGATTCCTGTCCCTGGTATTCCAAAGTTCTCTGGAAAGGATGTTGCACTATTGGTGAGGACCAAAGCTCAGTGCTGGTCCAGCTACTAAGTCTTGCTACTGATTTGGACCCGATGGTCTAGATCTGGTGTGGATTTAGATTATAGCACCAGCTTCAGCCAGAGGCCCAAAAAATTAGGAGCAAGCTGCCTGACTTCCTGACCCAAAGGTGCTGAAGGACCAGCCGAAGGGGCACGGAGGGCTGGGCTACGGGCAGACAGCACCGACCCTCATACTTTGTAGTAGATGTTAGCAGGGTTCTGGGGAGGCATTTCCTGCACGATGTAGACAGGGTGGCCATAGTCACCGCTCACTTTCTCGTAGTGCGGACAGTAGGCCGAGTCCGAGGCCCGCAGGGGGATGATGATGTCGCTGGGCTCCGAGCCGTTGTTGTTGCTGGTGGTAATGCCGCCGCCGCCACGCTTGGGGCTCGTGAGAGAGGACAGGGAAAGCGGGGGGTGCCGCGACTCGGAGGGCTTACTGCGGCGCCGACGGTAGCAGACCACACACAGCACCGTCGACACCAGCAGCAGGAAGGCGGAGCCACTGGCTGCCCCCGCGATCAGAGCGACGTTGGATTGAGACAGTGGCCCATTCTCGCCTCCCCGGGCTCCCTCGGGGAGGGTGGAGTTCCCGGGTGCACCTGGAGGTATTTGAACATGATTTAGAAAGGGGGATCAGGTCCACACATACTCAGCACATTCACAGTCCTTGGGGTTAAACCTGGAGCCTCATCACTAGTCCCTGCTGAAGGCTGGGGAGAAGTCTTCCTCCTTCCACTTCTCTTCCTCTCCCTCTCTCACTGCCTCTTTCTCCCTCCTACGCCTTCCCCCCTCCCCATCTCTTCCTCCCCTTTCTCCTCCTGCATCCCCTGCGTCTTGCTCCATTTCCTCTTACCCATAATCCTCAGTAAGTGCCAGCCCAGGAGGAGCCTGCTTTTCTCCCTGTTAAACAGAAGGCTTAACCTGACCTGCTTCACCAAAGCCATCATGATGTACACACACATTATCAGGTGTAGTACTTTGTTACACACCAGCAAAAGTCAGGGTGTAACTACATCACTCAGCATGTCGGCATCTGCCCCCATCCCTCCAGTACTAATCTCAGGAGGCTGCTTCAGACCCAGGCTGAGTGTGAGAGCAGTGCTGCTTCACCAGAGTTTCTATTCCTGTCTCTATCCGGGACAGAAAGGGGAGGGGCAAGGCATAGGAAGATGGCTGCCCTACCTGGTCTCCTGCTGTAAGGCTGACCTCAGTCTGGTTTGGCAGGCTTGGGGGGCGGCACCAAAACTGACCACATGTAGTCAGTTCCACTGTACCTCCCAGTTATATGGATTTCCTCTCAGGGTGCACAATAATCAGTTTAATCACTATACTCTTTCACTTTAACAAATCTAACAAGACTGGCACAACCTGTGATCCTTATTCTCTGTATTATTTGTGCCTGGGAATTTGAAAGTGAGGACGGCTGAAGAGGTGAGGTGCCGCACAGCTCGACTAGAGGAATTGCCATTTCAACAAGAAATGCAAAAACAGAAGCATGTTACAGATGAGCACCATCCAGGGGCTTCTGAACCACCTACTGACTGCACTCTCCAGTCATCAGACAGCAGACATCCTCACTGCAGCTTGTGACATCACAGGCATGACATCACATGCACAATACGCAGAGACAAACATCCTCAGTCACGTGATGTCATGCGCATAACATCACCGCAGCACCCCCCCCCCCATTCCATTAGCACTGTGTGGATGAAAGGTGCGTGTTCCTCACCGTCTCCCCACATTTATGCTGACGTGCTGATTACATGTCGATCTGATAAAGACGGTCATTAATGACTGGCACCGAAATAAGTGCACAGAAAATGGTGGCATGTGTTACTGTGGGAGAGGGGGGAAACCCCCACTTACACTCACTCATCTAAATCTAGTCATACTGATTGATGTGCTCAGCAAACTGTGATGATCTATCAGTCAGACTAGTATGAGTATCAACCACGAAACAACACGGAAGTCGGGTCTCTTCTGTAATCAGAGAGGTAGAGGAGACACTCACTCTGTCCTACTTTGAGGACGACCTTCATCCCTCGCGTGACACACACCCCACCTCTCATGCTGTCCAGGCCGTGCCGTGTTCCATCAGACGTGGCTGAGGAGAGGAGGGAAGGGAAGGAGCAGAGACAACAGCCAGTCAACCATCAGCTTAAGAACAAATTATAACATATCGACAGAGCACTGAAGTCATCAAAAAAAAGAGAGATGAACCAGCCAATCACACAAGCTCCTTCACGAACATAAGCAGTTTCTCTCATAGGTTTCATTTATCAAAATACAGCTGCAGATGGTACGTCGGAGCCATATTCAAGCTGCGTACTTAATTACTGCAGCAAGAAGTCACTGATGTCTCCACCCGCTGGCACTCTCCTCTGCAGCACTCAGCTCCGCTCTTGGGTAACCGGTTCAGTTTATGCCAACTGACGCCGGCTTCCAACTGGATAACTAGTACAGCTTCAGCAGTGTGTTACCGTTCCCTCAAAATCCTCCTTTTGCTAAAATGCCTCACTTTTATCAAATAAGCATTATTTTCTGAAATACAATTTCAACAAAAATGGAGTGTGATAAAATATTAACAAAAATAAGGAACACTGCAAACATGATTAATTTTCTTTGGTCACCCTGTATGCCTCAGGCTATGGCAGGCTGATGCAAATTGAGCAATTTAAATTTTCATTACTTTGGGGGGGGAAAAAAAAAAAAAAAAAAAACAATGATTGATATGCTTTTCACACTGAAAAGTAAGGGCATGTCTGACACCTCCTACTCTCCATGGTGCAGAACAAACCGGTGACTCCAGGTCTTTCTGTGCCTGACGCCCACCCCCCAGACTTGGGCTGTTTATTAATTTATTAATTATTACGTGTCAGGATAGTTTCATGTGAAACGTTAATGGCCGTCATGAACCCAAGATGATGCTAAAGAGGACGCAGCAACTGGCAGAGTACCAGGATGATGTAAACCTTCCCACACAAAGGATCTGGAGCCCCTCCACGTTTGTGGGGCTGAAACTGGGAGCAGGTGTGGAGACCAGCCTCGACGACAGGCTTGGTCCATCTGCTTTCACCCCAGATTCAGGACGGTCCAGGAGGACCTCAGGACATAAAGAGGCATGGTGGAAGAGGGCTGGCAAAACAAGAGTGTGGGGATGAAGTGATAGGACACGTGAGAGAGAAGCCTGATGTCGACATGGATTTGAGGAGACCGGGGGAGTGGACAGAGTGAGAGGAACATGACAAGCACTAACAGAGAGGCAGATCTAAGCAAGCCAGCGTGAGCTGAAGCAGCAGCTTGGGGTTCACTCGTGCATACAGCTGAGGGTGCCACAGCACGGACAAGCCTGGTGGAATATGACGCAAGGGGCAGAGAGGGAGAAGCTGAGCGAACTTTAGCAGAGCTCGGCATCATCCAGCCGACACACTTACACAGAGGGCACGACGTTCCTGCTTGACAGACACGTCATTTAAAGCAGGTATTTCTACATATTCTCAACACTTACCTGGATGCATACCCACAATGCCACTTTCTAACCTAAACATGGCATGTGGTGACTGGGCGGTCAGACACTTTAACTGCACCAGGGCTGCACTATGAACAAGCTAACTCTGGGTCCGTCTGGTGTACTGAACATGCCAGGAGAAGAGGGGGATCTGTGTAGAGCAGCGTATGGAAGCTGAGCCTGTGAGGGTGTTGAACATCCCTGGGCCCCAGGACAGTCAGTCAGTCTCTTCCTGGCTCTCTTATCCTCCAACTCACCACATTCCGAATGTACTGCTCCATGCAGACAAGGTCATCGCACATACGCGTGAATGACAGCTGTGCATTTACATAATACCGACTAGGACTGTACGCATTCATCAAAAGGGCAAACCAGGCAAAAGGAGGCGCTTATTTGCTTTATTAGATTTTAACCTACACAAATACGTAAGAGGAAATGGTAAAGAACCCAGCGATCAGCCAGGCATCCAGGCCCGCTGCGCAGATGGAGTCGTCACAGTCACAGTCCCTACTTCCCAGTGTTTGCCTACACAGACGGCCCTCGCTGTGCTTCCTCGTTTCTTAAGGCAGGAGAGGAAAACGCAAAACAAACCAAAACAGCTCCCTGGGCTGCGTGTGGTAGGTAAAGGCAGCACCCCCCCCCATTCAGCCCTAGCAAATGTGAAACCAGCCCTGCCTGGCCGACTCAACGCTTGGTGGTACGCCATCATGTACGATAAACAGACAGCACAAGCTCTTCGGGGGGAAGCTGCAGACCAACAAAAAGCCAGAAGTCAGGGCCACGAGTGGGTCGCTGGCTCTGCTGGAAGGAGCCTTGCCCTGCCTCCCAAAGCGCTGTCAGTCAAGCTTCACTTCCAACTCCAGTCCTATTAGACACCGAAGAACAGCCCGACACCGGCACCGTGAGGCGACCGGAGGAGAACTGGGCCACGTTCACCTACGCGAGGTTCTCCACGAGCGTCCCCCAAACCACTGAGAGGGAAGACGGGACAAGGGCAGGTAAGAGCAGGAGCACGGCGTCGCTGCGCAGCAGATGAGGAGAACCAAACTCACACTTAGTAAACAGAAAGGGTCCCTAGGTCCTGACCTGCCAGCTGCCTCATGCAAAGCAGAGAGATGGAGGCAGGAGAAATGAACCAGTTCAGTGAGTTACTGTAGGTATCCCTCCCGCTCTCTCACACACACACACACACACACACACACACACACACACACACACACACACACACACACACAGGTACCGCATGGCACAGACAGCATCTTCAGATGGGCAGTATAAATACTACAATGTGATGTGACATGCCCACATTAAAAGCCACTTCAACCCCATTCTTCCCAGTTACTCTGGTGCAGTCCCACACACTACTCACAACTAGGACAGACCTGATGAGGACAGGACCAGACAGGACGAGGGGACCGAATGAAAAATGAGAGAGAGGCAGCCAGCCAACACGACACCTGAGGGAGGGAGAGGAAGACGGGGTGACGGAAAGGACAGACCACCACTTTAGCTGTGCTTCATGCTAAATGCCACTGTGCTCCTCTCTGATGTCATATTAACAGGCCATCCTTCAGCCTTATGAGGGGAGATTAAAACACTGCTGTGTGAAATGGTAATGAAAACAGCTGCAGTTTTTGAACGGTGAGGGGCTTATGGTCAAACATGCTCTTCTTTTAGCACTGGGCCACCTGCAGTTTAAACAGTTATGTGTAATAACATGCCAGTTACTGCAGGGTGTTAAAAACAAGTAGCTTACTTTCCTACAGATGTGCCTTTATAATCAGGACACCAAACTACGGCACCCTCAGTAGCCACCTGTGATGTCAACGCTGTCGACCGTTTGACACTGGGTCGCCCACCTTGAAGTCTTGAAGGGTACATTCTGGGTAGCAGGGGGCAAAAGAATCTGATCAGTCGGGGGGGGGGGTGAATGAGTGTTGTGTTATTCCTTAATAGGCGTGAGATGTTGGCTCAGGAATCGATACCAGGAATTATCCTCATTTAATGATGCCAGGAACGTCAATGAAGTGTGAAACATGATTTCAGGAAATGACCATCTGGCTGCTATCATCAGTGTCTTTTATTCGTCACACTTCCTCCCCATGGTCCATCTCTCTCTGTCCTCTTTTCTACATTACTCTATCCATCTTTTCTCCGTCACCCCCCTCTCTTTATTAAACAGCTGCTGACCCCCCCCCCATCATTTCCATGGTCACACACACACACAAACACGTGAAATGGGAGCTCGCTGGGTCAGCCGGGCCAGTGTGTGGCTCAGATGGGAGGTTAACTGGACCCCAGGTCTGAGCTCTCCTCCTCCAGCCAATTAGTTTGGGCCTCATGCCGTATGACATCTAGCAGGAGCATTAGAAACACACACACGCAAGGCCAGAATTCAGACTCCCAGACCAGACTACACAGGTACGAGCCCTCCCAGCACATACAGTGGCCACAGAGCTGCCCACAACAGAACTATGCCCTCTCCTTCACATACCCTGCTCCTCCTCCATCCCTCTCTCACACACCCTTCCTCCAGGAGTATCGTTTCCTTATTTTACCTCTGGTGCGCTGGTCAGCCTGAGTGTAGCTGTGTGTCCACATTCAGTGTGCGCGTTTCTCACACACACCTAAACTTTGCGTGTTAAACGCTGCGTAAAATCTTCCACAGAAACAGATGGTATTTAAACAAAATCATACACACACATAGCCTCCCTGTTGCACACACATACCGCAAACTCTCTCGGGCTTCGTCCTACAGACACACACAGTGGCACGGCACAAACTGATAGACAACCCCCCCTGGTGAAAGGAGCCCGGGCACTAAATGGGTCAGCTCTCCAAAAGAACACCTAACACAGCGTGAGAGCGATTCGTCCGCAGTCTTAAACTTTGTGTCCTTGAGAGAGATTAGCTGCAGGACATGCTTTGCCCCCCCCCCCCCCCTTCCCACAACCACCCTCCATCTGCCCTGCTGCTTTACACTCACTGCAAACACAGCAGACGCATTTCAATGCACATTTGCGTGTGGCGCTTTTATACAGTCCTCCATCGTTCATGGTGTCGGACACGCGCGCACACAAGTCATTTACAATTCACACACAGCTTGCCTTCCTCGCTACTGTGCCCAATTCAGAGGTTTGGCTCGTCATAAGACATCGATCTGAGGAGGTGTGCACATACAAGACGAAGACGATGAACGACGACAACTCAGACCACGGAAATCTGCCTTCTAGCTGTCATTTTAACTTAACCTTGATAAATAAAATATCAGGCGCTCCTGAATTATTGAAACCTGCAGGATTCCTCTAAACAGCCAATATGAAGCACAGTGACACTGACACACCCCCATACATATGTGTCTGTGATCACAGGACACAGAACCCTCCTTTCAGCCATTTCAGTTATTCACTGAAAGAAAGTCGGCTTTGATAACCACATCTGGCTGCGTTACGTTTCTAGTACATTCTGGTTAAATTTGCCTGTGGAAACATGAGCAGCCAGTGCCATAGAGCTGTGGCTAGACGTCAGAACCCGTGCGGATCCCCGGCACGGCTCTACAGTATGGTGGAACTGCTTTGTGCCAAAACGAGTGAAACCGGAGAATTCCCTTCTCCTCCTCTTGTGTTTCAGCTCATTAAGACTACACAGAAAAAAAATGAACAAATGGCAAGTTAGGTTAATTACAAGTAATTTCCCGGGGGGGGGGAGTTTTATTAACGTACACACACACGCACTCCCTCCACCACAACCATTCACGTACACACACGCACACTCACCAATGATGTAGTAATCGTGCAAGGTCTTGAATTCATGCCCCCACAGATTTGGTGAAAACTCCTGGAACTTGATGGTGAAGCGCATCTCTCTGCTGGGCTTGTCACAGGTGAGCAGGAGGTTCGGCGTGCCCGTCACCTCACACCTGTCTGCCTGCTCTTGCGACGACAGCAGGTATAGCTTGTAGTACTCATACTCCGCTGGGGCCAGCGAATTGTTCGGGCATACGAGATCCAGTCGGTCGCCGATTTGAGGGTACAGGACATACCCCCGGTCGTCGGCAAACCTGCGGGAAGACAAGAGGGTCAGGGCCATGGGAACCATGCGGTCTATTTAGCCGAATGGGATTCTGTTCCCCTGGCCTTCAGAGAAGCGTGATGCTCAATATTCATCCAAAGATCTGGTCTCCTCACGCTCAGTGAAATTGAGAGCTTGACATTTACCAAGAGTTCTCTTCTCTTCACTTTCATGGGAGCCAGCAGTGCGATATTTACCCCAAGGTGATGCTGAGGGCTGCAGATAGACAAACACCTCACAGATCGATGTCGGTGTGCATGGCTGCCTTATCAGGACTCTCAAAAGGAGCACGGCCAAAGTGTGTGCCGCCAATCTCTCCCACCGGTGAGGAGGAGCTCGCCACAAGTAGCTTGGTGAGAGCAACAGGTCATTCCCTCTCACACATGCGTGTGCGAACATGGTTTTTTTTTTTTTTTTTTTTTTTAAAAATGCATATCCATTTCTGCAGTCTCGAGTATCAAATAGCAGCTTTTGTTGAATGGCAGTCTACTGTGACAGAGAAACTGCCAACATTCGGGACAAACCCTCGGCGAGGGGAGGGGAGTTGTGCTGCAGGAGATGAAGGAGCCTCAGAAGCATGTGGACAGCAAGGCAACAAACAGAAGACATGTGACAGTCAGCCGTGAAGAGAACACCTGCCGCACCCTCCGCTCCACAAAGAGGCATGCACGCACATGCGTGAATCATGACGTTTACACACGGGTTGTTTAACCACCAGCTCGGGGCCCTCCCACAAGAACGGTACAAACCTAGCATATACCCTAAATCCCCAGGGGAGTGTGAGGGAGACGGCCTAGCATTCGCTCTCACTTACATGGCTGGGCGACTGCAGGTGCAGCCCCAGTCAAGCCGCCCAGTACTCCACAGCAAAGCTAGTGTGGAGGCCAGCACCTCCTCCACCACAGCAAATGTTCCTCAGCCCAGTGGGGTTTCATAATGTGTCATAATGTGAGCATGTGTGCACACACATATTGGTTGTGTTCAACCTCCAAAACATTTATTTGTAAGTTCCAAGACGTGCGTCTTATCATCCAGATATCTAACTGTACATCTTCAACAATTGCTTATCCAGTTCAGAGTCACGGGGGGGGGACACCAGGCAAGGGACATTGTAGATGTCATTCCATCATGTAGCATGTGCACACACTACGGGCAATTTAGAAAGTGATCATTCTAAATGCTTAGTTTTGGGCTGCAGCAAAAAAAAAAAAAAAAACTGGAGTAGCTGGTAGAACTATACGATACGAGGAGGACACGCCGACCCCACGTACACACAGTGCCACTGACAAAACCTCTACTGCTCGCTTTATACAGCTGGATATTCTACTTAAGCAGTCTAAGCCAGCAGTACAACATTGACCTTATCTGGCAAACTGAATCTCAGAGCCCACCATGCTGCCAGTTTCCTTAGCATGGGGGGGAATGCAGATCATTTTCGGTACCCACACCTTAACAACATGCATTCTTACCATGCCAGTGAGGCCCTAGAGATACACAGATCGATCTTCAGATGTATAAATATTAGCCCCTCAAACACACAGACACATTTCTGTCAAACCTCAGACACACTTTTTTCAAAGGCTGTTTTTCAAAGATTCTTTTATTAGTTCATGACTGATGAAACCAATGCACAACCCTGGCTTGTCGGGACACTGCGTCTGTTCTCATCTCACGCGAATGCCAAGCACAGACCTAATGCCAGCATCATCCGGGCCAACGAAGATGGCTTTCAACTCCTTAGATCATTCCTGTTTATCAAGAACAAACCTGAAAACGTGAACAGACACAGCAGGGATGAGAACTCAGTGCTGTGAACATAAGGAGAAAGCACACCGATGAACTCAGTCCTTATAGAACAGTGGATTCTCACACACATACAACATATGACAGTCATGAGTACGATCAGTCGTAAGTGGTATCTTACCTACATGTCAAATTATTTCCCAGGCCCTAACAAGTGGTTGTTGGGTTTAACGTCAGCTATTCAGAACATGGAACAGTAACATGGCTACCCACACCAGGCAATACTGTATCTGCCAGCTTTGTTTACGTTGAGGTTTTGCTATACGTATGCAAACGAAAGTGTCTGCGGTGTTTGTGTGTTTGAAACTGTACCATTGTTTAGAAAGCAGCAAGAGGAAAAATGTTCTAGAGGTACCACTTGCTTATGCTTTATAATGCTTGACTTATGACCGCGCTGTCAGAACCGAACCATCATATGCTGAGCAGCAGTAATTAAAAATGAAATGGTCTCAATGTGATTTCACCTTTTTTGTGTGACAACAGTAGAGCTCTTTTTTCCTCCCAACATCTCTGAAACAATGCATTTGTATTCTTCACTACATGTTCCAGCAGCCTTTAGGCCTCACCGACAAGCAGACACTCCTGAGCACTGCGGG
>JAACJT020000032.1:6887942-6944123 GCA_009936485.2 Gymnarchus niloticus | reverse complement strand
TTACCCACTTTACTAGTGGGGGGGGGGGGGGGGGGGGGGGGGTTTAATGCCGGTGTGGATTGGGGGCACCAGCACAAACCAATTCCAGGCCCACCCACACGTTCTGTTCCTTATGTGGCAGAAACAGAGGTACAAATACAGCCTATTGAAATCCAACAATGAAGACAGGCAGGAGCCTAGAGGACAGCCCAAGACGAGGGGCCAGCTCAGTTACTGCCCCCTACAGGATAACCTCCAGAGCAACAAAGCAGACCCTCTCTTTACGAAGTTTCCACCACAGTCCCTGTTAACACCTCCGTCTATGCCTTTTTAACACGTTGACTTTTGCTATTCTCTTTTGCCACATTCATGGCCGACTGCAAGGACGTGCACACCAACACGTTTCTGAGGCACCTCTCAAAACAGACCTGGGATTAACGTTTCCATGATCCTTGAGCACAATCAGACTATATGCTACCCATCCTCCAGCCCTTCATGGTGGGTGGGCAGACGATGGATGTAAACCTCATGTTATGATTGTGTTGAGCTCAGTTTTGAAACACTGATGAGAGAACCAATGAAAAAACTGAATGGCTTGAGTGGCACAATTCAACATTCTCCATGCAAGCGAGATGCACACCTAGCTTTCACCTGTGACAAGGTTTCCTCTCCAATGTGGTGGCTTCGTCCCTGCCGCTGGCCCATCTGCTGTTGCTAGGCTACTTGTTGTTGATTTGAATTTGAATCTAATCGCTATCGTTCTTTTGGGATCTCTCTGGCTCACTCCTGGTTTCATGTGACTGGAGAGGATAGAAAAGGCTCCCTAGTCCACACTGACCCCCTCCCTCACATACAAACAGTGATATTTAGGGTATTGCTGGCAACAGAGCGCTGGCATGCGTCGGAGAGCACGGACTATGCCTGTACGTCTGCCTTCGCTGAAACACTCTGCCAGAAGCTCTCCGGTCGCCGGCTTGACTCATGAATATTCACAGGCAAATGCTCAGCTCATGAATATTCATGAGCAAAGGCTCTGCTGATGGATTTTCTTTTAGACTGACTGGCAGCTACAACAATGCTAAATGATTAGAATCAAACATGAAATGGTCCCGATACTAAATAATACTGGGAGGATGCTAGCAGTTTGGCACAGATGGGGACAAATCCTTCAAAAAGGGACAGACAGAGACAGGCCCCTGACATGAGGACAGACAGGGACAGGCCCCTCAAAACTACAACCCTCCCCTTTCTAGTACCTCACCTCATGTGATGGTCCAGAGGCCCTGGGTCCAGACCAACAGCCTCACCCACCCAACCTAGAAGGCAGAGGAGGAGGCATGGAGAGGAGCTGCGGAGTCAGAAATAGCTCCCTGCCATATTAGCGCTAGTGATGTCAGCCGGGGACATGATGGACTGGGTGCTCTAAAGAACAGGACGGAACCCGTATGGCTTCCCGGGACCCACTTAGGTACATCCAGACACATGTGCCGTGTGCACATGGCCTCCGCAAATAGCCGCGTGAGGTAGACGATGCCACACGGGCCAGCCATCAAAGTGAGAGATGGCAGTCATGCCATTATAACCAGCAGAACTCCAAATGTGAAGCTGGGTGAGCCTCTTCACAGCCACTGGAGCAACTCTCCTCAGCAATCCGCACATCAGCGAAAAAGGGTGTAAATATGCCCAATTTCCACAGTCATCTCTCTCTCAGGATCATCTATCAGCCTTCCTCAAAGAGCTCAGAACATCTCACAATAAGCGAAAAATGGAGAGTGGATGGCCAGGTGTGATTGGCCTCTTAGAAGAGGTTACTGCACCGAGGCATTGTTAGAGAAATCTAACAGGGTTTAGGAGAATCATTAATCCGATTCCTGAACCAAGACAGCACTTCGTCAAAACAGAATGCTGATATCTTTGCACGCCCATATAGGGCTGGGGGGCTGTTTGGTGAAGACTGAAGCAGAGAAAAACTTGAGTAGAATATTTTGAACCACCCACCAGCAGACACCACTGGTCTCACATCACTTGAGTGACCCTCCACACACACCTGCCGAAATAGGCAACTTGGGCACTTATGGCCTCAGAGCATTCAACCAGGAAAATGATTGTCCAGGTCAGGACCTGGCAGATGGATATCCAGCCCTTAAATATGGATTTCAGGGCATGGAAATGGTCCATGATTATCAAACTAAAATTTCCCAAAATTCACCCACAATAACCATATTACCTGACAAAAAAAATTCTAATTATTCCACAGAAATTACATAAGACGCTTTAAAAATAGAAGCTATCTCACAAATCAAGAGTCTTACAGACTCAGCGTTACAAGGCAAGCAGTTACAGACACCAGAGTCACCATTACAGGCACATTAATCTACCTTAAAACTCATAGGAGACGAGGGAAATAAGGAACATAAACGAGGTGACCAGAAAGTGAGCCAACAGAAACATGGAGAAAAGTCACAGAACACCAAAAAGAGAAGCAAGCAGAAATTGTACAAGTTGCGCACCAAGCTTCACAAATAGACACTTGGTACAAATAACAGACAGAGGGGTCCCGGGATTCAGTAGGAAGCCAGCTCAAGCAGACGGGGGCTGAGGCAGCAAACAGCCGCCATTTAGATTCCTGACCTTCGAGACCCGGAACTGTCAGAACAGCCGAGACAAAAGGAACATAATGACCTTCAAACAGGTATACAGCCTGATGATATCTCGCAGGTGCCACATATTCCAGTCAGTAGCCAACAGAAGCACCTGTGTGAACCCACCACTGAAAGGCTCAATGTCTTTATTATGGAAACGAGCAAAGCAAAAACAGACCTGTTGACAAAAACGAGTCTGGTGAGGTCACACCATTTCATGAGGGCGCAATCGCCAATTTACGACGAGGCATGCAGACCAAGAGGCTCCGTTTGCAGCAGGAGGATGTCTCGACAGCTAAGGTAGACCACCATGCAATAAGGGCGGTCACGAGTGAGGTTTACACACAGCTTTTCCCTGGCCAAACAAAGGAGTCAGTGAGACCTCAGAGTGTGGGAACACAAAGGGGTGTAAATTAGCCCAGAACGAGAGGGGGTCAAGTCCTGCAAGACATGCAAACCACCTCTTAACAAAAGGGCCACCTGCCAGAGGCCACGAAAGCTGGTAGGTATCAGTCTACAGACTCCCCTTAAAAGACCACTAAGTTCTACCTACAGCAGGCGAGCTATTCTCCAGCATCCACCCAGCTAACCAAATTAGCAAACACACTGCAAGTCAGGTGTGTGAGGATGCTCAATTAGTTTCCAGTTCCAAATTCCTAACACAGCTTTGAGGTTGTGTGCAAATGACCTTCACTATAATCAACCCCCCACACCCATGGATGAGAGTGTGGGGTCTCACGAAGTGATCACACATCTCACTCTCAGCCCCAGTCCCTGAGCCCTTATGAGATTTTCCTTCCTTCTTCCTTTGACTTCTAAAATGTTTTAATTTGAAACACTTACCCTATTTAATCGGCCTTTTATCTGCAACCAATTAGCTGTCGGTCCATTAATTATTGAAATGCCGGGGATTAATTTTTAATGAGTGTCGGAGGAGGAGAGTTGTACTACAACGTGCCCCACTGTTCTGTGCAGACACACTCAGACCATCCCATCATGCAGCAGAGGAACGAGGACGACAGGTCACAGGCAACGGTCTGTCACTGGAGTGCCAGACATGAAGGAGAAGGCCCCCAAGAACATGAACCGCACCCGTGTAGCGGTCCCACCCCCTCGGGCTGACCTACATCGCCAGAATGAACCTCTCATAATCATTTCCTGATTTCTGGGGTTTCATTTGGTACTGCTGGGGTGTGAATGTGTGACAGTCGCTGGTGCCACCAGACCATGTGTGTGTTTAGGTGTGACAAGACGGAGGGGAGTCTGTGGTCATACTCTTTCACCCCGGATTCTCAGTTCAAGCTTCAGATATCACACACTCCTTCAGAAGAGCCCTCACTTCATTACTGGCAACTAAGAGCTACAGTGGACAATTCCTGTGGGCCCCATGTGCCTGATGCATCTGCCAGGAGAGCCAAAGGCACACCCACATACCCCAAGTTGTCTAGAGAGGCACACTAATGTGGAGTGTGTACCACATAGTCTGGCCAGAGCAGTGACTGAAGTCCACTTAAAACTTCCTTCACCCCCAACCTCTCATGGTAAACAGGACACATGAACAGTGAAATTTCATTTAAAAAAAAACAAAAAAAAAAAACACCCTTCAGGTTAAGGTCTCTTAGATACCCATAAAAACAGTTTTGCAGGTAAAGCAAACAATACATTTCAGGCACAAGGATTTAAACACTTAGTGTCAGTTTCACCTCTCCAGCCATAAGCTACTGTATCAGTGTGTCCAGCAGCACAATCACACCTAAAAAGCATGAACACCCAGGGCCAAATTCGAAAACCATTACCCACGACGTGGGTTATTTTTTGGATCTGCCCAGGATCATTACTCTATCCGAAGTACTGTGTACATGGACAGAAAGGAACTTAGAAGGTGTACACGTTTAAGTAAAGAAAAGCGTCTGCGTGAGTACCTTATGGACACCTTGTGTGTGTGCGCACGTGTGGCTGCGTTTATATTACATTATGGGGACAAAATGTCCCCACAAGGTAATAAAAACCTGACATTTTTGCTTTGTAGGGACATTTTTTGAGTCCCCACAAGTCAAAATTCAATTTTATAAAAAGAAAAATCTGTGAACACAATCAAAAAACCCAAAGAGCTCAAAGTCTTTGTTAGGTTACTTATGGTTAAGGTTAGGGCTGGGTAAGGGTTAGGGTTGTCTTAGTTTTAGGGTTAAGCCCACAGACATGAATGGAAGGTCCCCACAACGTGTGTGTATCAGTCCGACGCTCACCTTGGATTTGAGGAATTCCAGAATATGGGCTCCATGTTGGTGGCCGCGATGCACAGTATATCCATGAGGAAGACGGCTACGAGGCTCAGGTTGCTTGCGCCATGCCGAGCCGGTGTCGCCATCCCCAGGTCGCGGCTCCCCTGTCGGGGTAGTTCGGACTGGAGCAGATTCAGACGAAGTGCCCCACTGGCGGACCCGGGGGTGGCCGCAGTTCGCGATGAGAGCTACGCGCACACGCGAATTATACTACAGAGACGGTGAAGTTTATGAAGCTCTCCAGCCACCAGCGAAATGCATGGCGTCAGGTGAAGTGTGCGTTGCGAATGAGCACTTACTACCCGAGTGTCCAGGAACTCATCAGCGACTTCAGGCTGTAAATCAGGCGTGTGCTCTTCGCCGCGAAAATGGGGCGAACAGGTCTTTCTCGTTCCGTCCCTCCTGATGCAGGGTCCCCTCGGCGCTTCTCTTTCTGGTCCAGCCGCCTTTCTTTTGCAAGTGCGGATACACAAAGTGTGCAAACCAAAGACACCGCTTGTGGTACCAGGCTGTCTGCAGCCCCTTTCTCGGTGTGGCCAACTCTTTGTTTTGATCGGTCTTTACATTTCAAGCAGTTCCTTCTGTCGGCAGCCCGTTATCGGAGCGGGAAAAGTAAAACGGCGCTTATAAATGCTCAAGATTCAGAATATACATTTGATGGAAAAGTAAAGAAAAAAAAACGGCAGAAGGCACGGTTAAAGCACGGGGAAGTTTAAAAAGAACACAATTAAAGAAACGATATACCATAAGCGCCTAATAATGACCGATAACGAGGGGCTTTAACCCGCAGCGCACTCCCTCTCTCGGCGTTTTCCACTCCGGATCGCCTCACTTGAGGAGCGCTCCGGGTACATGACGGTCCAGCGGCTTGTATGAAGGGGGAGAAAGAGACATAAAGGAGCTGGGGAGGGGGAGGTGTGTGTGTGTGTGTGTGTGTGTGTGTGAGTGAGTGAGTGAGAGAGAGAGAGAGAGCGCCTTGGCAGGGGCGGGGGGATCCGAACCCGACTCCTATCTTCGGCTGGAACACTTTTCACTCGTGTGCCTTTAAAAGCCAATATAACGTTTACGCTTCAAGTCCCCGCTACCCAGTTTGCCCCCTCAATTCTACCCGCTTTCGCCCCTTCTCGGAAGGTGGTTCGTGGCAGCGAGACACCGCACACGGGATAGCTACACGTTCCGTCTGCCGCCGTCCTTCCCTCGTGCAGCCATACACGCCGAGCCCGACGCAAAGCGCTTTCATACACCAAAGGGCTAGGGTGCCCCCAGCGGCACAGCTTGGCAACGACATCGCCCAACTTCCCCCCGTTAGAGGGGGAGCACGCGCTGTGTAACTAACGGCGTACCGATACACGAAGACGACGTCGGACCGTTTCCCCATTTTTGGGTGCACTGAACACTGTTTCCATTACAAAGTATTACTGATGTTTAGACAACCGCTAGAGGAGTCTGACCTCCGACGGAGCGTAGGACCACACAGGCCCGTTTACATGACAGTTGCCGGTCTGTTCTTACTTCGCATTCAAATGTCACTTGCAGGCCGTCTGCTAGACTAAGACCCATCAGTGCGACCGGCGACGGCTCTTTGGCACGAAGGTGCAGTTACTGTCCTACTGAAACAATATCGTTGTGCCACCGTATGTGTCGACGACGGCTTAGATAGTTTGCATTGAATAATTAAAAAGGTTTATTGACTATCTGCTATGTATATTTAGCTGTACTTTCAACAAACAGTACACAAGATTATCTGCAACATACTTCATCAGACTCAGTAAATAATGCTGTTATTGCAGCTGTGAATCATGGACCTTAAGATCTACAGTAGTTCTTTTTGCTACATATGAACATTACTGTCTGCTTAAAAATCAAACCATGGGATATTATATTTCCATCTGAACCACATCATGTTGGATTCATAGAATCTTTCATAGCCCAGTTGCTTCTGCCAAGATATAAAACCCATTTATGTATACATTAGACTGCTGGAATAAAACCCTGCCTCAAACTAGTAAGTGAGATCCAGCAAGCCACATCTGAATATTTGAATTGTAAAATAAGAGATTAGTTGAGGAAACAGACATGTGCCCCAAATGGGGCTACAATGGAAGGAGTACCTCTGGGCATCAACAAAGTAGCAAAAAACAGGTTTATGCTTAAATCAGTTTATTCTTTTACATTTTTGTTCTTAAACTTTTTTAACTGTAGATTGTTCATTTCTCCTTCCATGTCATTTATGTTCCATTTTTAAAAACCAGCGGAGATGAGCTGACTGATATTGGGGGTAACAAATTAATTTGAAATTCTTTTTCCTTCTTAAAACTGACATCAGTTGCATCAGGGCACACTAGAACCACCACAGTAATTCCATTCCAATTCCTCAATTATATCATTAACTCTACAATAAACTGCAATTCCTGAAAAATTTCAACGTAATTGGAATGGAATTGTCCAGGGCTCAAAATGGTCTTGCAAAAGGAGCTCAGCAGGATCAAGGCTATATTTTCTAAGACATGGGAACAAAAAACACAGGAAGCAGTTCCACGAAAACAACGGGCATCTTTAAAGGAGCAAAAGAAGCCAGAGTACTAACAGAAGGCCCCAGTGCATGGCTGCCCCACCATCACAATCTGTCCAGTAAAACGACTTTATAAAAGACAAATGCTTCAAGTGAACCAGCATCCACAGGAACAAATGCTAAACCGAAAAGAAATGATCTACATTCAAAACATGGTAGTCAGTGCCACAGACCCTGCAGTCGACTCAATGGCTCTGAAGACAGCTTTCCTATGCTAAAACACCAACATAGATGCCCTGTAGCTCTCAGGGCACGTCCATGCTCTGACACAAGGGAGAGCCAGTGGCTTCCACAAGACATAAGGCTGGCTCTCCATCCGATAGAGAAAATGCTCGCTCGCTTGCTCACACACACCTTCCTATCTGAGCTCCCAGCAATTCCATCAGAAAGAAAACAGCTAGACATGGCACCCCCAGTATCTCAGTGAACTCAGCTCCAGGTAGGACTTGGACAACCCATGGGATTGCAGGTGGCAAAGCTACACATAAACACTGCTGAAAATGCATACAGAAGTTTACCGAATCAGATGGACAGCATGGCTGCGCCTACATCAGGGCTGTGTGAGACAATGCATCTGCATAACAGTATACAGGTTTACCACGTTTGCTAAAGAGGCAGAGTAACATGTGCCACGTGTTTCACTTCAAAAAATAGCCTTTACTCACACAAGAGTGTGTATGCAAGCAAGAATGAGGTCCAAGGCTGTTTCTGTACAGTTAAGGCATGTGAACCAAAAGTAAATCACTAGGAAACTCTCCAAACTAAAATAAAAAAAATAAAATTACATTATTTACAAAGACAAGCTGGTGCCAGGAACCAGTTCTTCGTTGAGAGAGAGACACTGCCCACAGCCCTCTCTCCAGTAGGACTGGGGCAGCAGACTGCTGTGTCACAGACGTGGGGTGACCCAAGTTGGTGGTGATCTTCCTTGGCTCATCTATACAGTCTCTGCCCCATTCCACTGCCTTTGGGGAGGGGGGGAAGCACCATCCTCTCCAGAAGGGGGGCGCTGCTGAAGACACCTGTAGATGAGATGACAGCAGCTCTGTACAAAATAATACTATTTCCAGACACTTTAAAAGTGTTGAAAAATCCCAACACGAGGAATGAAAGCACTTCAGTTGCATTCCAGAGTGGTGTAACGAGGAGGAGACGACCCTCACCTGGCACGGTGCCCCACTGACGTCTCCTCTCCAGTCTTCTACAGCCTCTCGAAAAGGAAGCTGTGGTCGCAGTAGTCCGGAAAGATGTGGCAGATGGGATGGGGGCTGGTCCAGTCTTTCCCTGCCTCCACAAACACATTCATTCGATGTTCCCCCCCCCACCCCCATCTGCAATCTGCGTAGGAGTGGCAAGTAGGTCCATGAACATGCAGCATCAGACATGGCCACTGTCCTTTTGGGTGGGTGGGGGAGGGGGGGGGGTGACTTTGGGCACTGTTACTCAGCACCGTCTCAGAGGATTCCTTCATTTTTCACAAGATGGGGTGGGGGGCATGTCAGAGCAGCTGAAAAGCTCCCCACGGGGTCCTATTTGAGCTGGGCAGACCCCTCATCTCATTGAAAAACAGTTGGAAGTCACTCCCAAAGCCCAAGAACAGGCCAATGGTGCTCACAGCTGTCCATCAGCCAACAGACTTGGCAGAAATTTCCTTCACTGCTCACTTTTTAATGTTCTTGTTTTCTTTTGAACAGAAAAGGTGAGTAAAAAGTCGTGAAATAAAAACCCAAGTTCGAGCAAATATTGTTTATACTGGAGGGGTAAAGTACCAAAAGGTTCCTCTGCTCTCATTTAAGGACAATTATCCTTCTCCTGTACTAACTTTTCAAAACAAAAAAACCACCCAAATAAATAATTGACAGAATGAACTGTCACCCACCCTAAATTTCTACTAGAATTTAATGAGAAATGCAGCCTGTACGTTCCAAACGTCGGCCAGTTCCCCTTGTGATCATCTCTGAGTGAAGTATCGTCTGTATGTCCAACTCTGTCTAATTTTCAATCTATGAAATCCAAGAAGAAACAAAGATGCACCAACTCAAATACATCAACGTGTAAACAAACAGGACTCCCCTAAAAAGGGAGCCAGAACGCCCGGGGGTCCTGCTCCCCACCCCTAGCACAGTCTACACGCCTGCCAGTTTGTTGCTCCTGCCTCGTCTTCTTTCTAGGGATACATTCAGCATCACAGAACAAAACGTATGCATCATCAGAGGCCATGAAATGAAAACAGGAACAAGGTAGCAGCCCTGAAAGTGCCCCATATCTCGGCCAATACTTTCAACACCCTGCCAAAGCATCGTCCTGCCTGGCACCAATACACCGCATGGCTGGGCGGGCACGCACGCATGTACACTTTTTGCATGGTTCTTTGAATTAACATGAAACAGAGAACAACAGTAATACAGATGTGTTACACAGCAAGAGTGAAACATGGACACAAACACACATGAAAATCCTGGAGTGGCAGTCACAGGAAAGTCAAAAGGAGAGAGCGGCATACACAGCGCCACCTACTGGCATGCACCAGTAGCACAGCACCAAAAAACAGGTGACTGCAGGAACGAGGCTGCTGGTACAGCTATGACTCAACCTCCACACGCACTCAGCCCGAACTTGTCACTCTCCCTCTTTCACACGCGCGCACACACACGCACACCAAGAACTAAGAAAAATAATGGCCTTGTTTTGTACATGATCTTGGTAAGCAATAAAAATGTGCAGAGTAAAGTTAACGCACTATCGTAAACATGCATGCACACGCGTAACAAAAATATCCATTTCTACATCTAATAAATTTACTTTGATTTTTTTAACACAAGTGCAAATCTTCAAGTTTTTAAATTCAGCATTTCATAGCTTCAACGTTTGTATCAACAAAAAAAAAATCTTTCAAGAAAGTCTGCTTTCTGACAAATAAAAAAATGCAACCCACTGAAGTCACTCAAAGGTATCTTTCCAGTTGCCACACGTCCATGTGTGTATATTTATATAGTGTAAGCATATACACACAAACATGCACGCACGCACACACACACGCTTGCACGCACGCATGCAGGTGACCTGCACACGTAAAGTCACATAATGGATCCCCCCCCCCCAGGATAAAGTGCATCATTTTAAGGTGCTTTACTGTAGTAAGTGCCAGCCTGGGTCCAGGGGCAGGAAGGGCCCCACCAGTGCCCTCTGCCCTAGCTGTGCACACTCCTGGTCAGTGTGCTTATCTGAAGGCCTCGGGTCGGTATTGCTCTGGGTCAGTACTCTTCCACTGGCTCCATCTCACCCAGACTTAGATGCTCTCCTCCATGGAATGAGTATCCTGGATGGGTGGGGCAGACGACATAAGTGGAAGACCGTCCCCTTTGTTTAAACACAACATTATACACAGCCCTTATCTGCTCCATTGTTCACAGCCCCGGCAGTGTGACAGAATACAAAACAGAGTGGCTAAACAATGGATGTGCCATTTTAAGAATATACTGCTACAGGACCTGCCATGTGATCTCAGCATCCCACAGGCCTGGGAAGAGGCTGCCATCTTTGGCCAGGTTTGACGTGCAAACACGAAGGGCAGGGTTGAGCAGGTGGCCGCCTTACCCAAGATGCTGGGGTCCGAGTGCAGCATCATGGGCTGCTTCTTCCTCATCTTGGCTCCCTGGCTATCGTACAGCCCTGCCTTCCCAATGTGGGCCGACTGGAACATGGACTGCAAGGCACTGGAGCTTACGCCCCGCATCGAGTCCTGTGGAAAGGTGCACTGTGTTCATCACAGAAATCACAGCTTTTACCCTTAAAACGTAGAAAGGCAAAAAAGGACAAGCCCGAAAAAGAAAAAAAAAGCAGTGGTGGCTAGTCAGATCAAAACAAAAAGCAACTGTTAACACCAAGAGTGTAGGTGCAAAAACCATTCTAAATAGTGTAAAGTGTGAACCACTTGGCCATTAGTTAGCCAATTAAAACTTGCCTGCAAGGGGAAGTTCATAGCCAGTCCTGCCAACTCCTTGGAAAGCTGGGGGGGGGTGAGAAAGAGAGAGAGTCACTCCCACATTGACCACCTGACAACACAACCACGTGACCCCATCGACCTCACCTGCTGCTGCTGCCTCTGGTGGTTGGCTTTCTGTTTGGCACGGCGCTCCAGAAACTGTTTGGCAAACTCTTTGGCTTCCACGGTGTCTCCAAGGTAGGAGCGGATGCAGTCATGAACTTCATAAGGAGACTCCACCTCCTTCAGGTATGCCACAATTGTGGCCACTGCTCAGGAGAACATGCACATGACCAGGTGGTCATGGGACGCCCCCCACAAAACACCCACGGATAACTAGTGGACTAGGACTGTGGGAAACAGAATGAAAGCCAATGGCCTTCAACGACAGGCTAGATGACCCTCAATCACAGGGCATACGTGAAAACAAAGGAAGGTGGGCTGTAAGTGTATGTGTGTGTGTATCAGAGGGGGCATTACCATCCAGGGATGAGGAGCTGCTGGTGGTTGCACTGAGCGCGTGCAGCATCTGCTCACACCAGGTGGTGAAGCCGTCCTGCGGCTTCATGCCCTGCAGCAGCTTCAGCAGCTTCTCCTCCTCTTCTGTGCGCTTTCGCTGGCTCATCAGGTACGGTTCACTGTTCCCACATGTACACAGGGTGAGCGGTTGGCGGGGTAGCGCAAACACACAGGCGCCCCAGCTGGACGGAAGCCGTACCTGACTGGGGGGCTGCTGCGGTTATTCTTCAGGCCCAGGCCGCGGAGACCCGCCTGGTTCTTCACGGCCTCTTCCCAGAGACCCATTGCGCTGCCTCCCCCCAATTTGCCCTCTAGGCAAGTCCCAGGCCACAGGCCACCAGCGGCGTCACTCCACTGTCCGCCCATCACCCCAGAGCCACCCAGAGACAGGCCCCCATGCTGGCAGGAGAGAGAAGCGCGGTCAGGTGAGGGGTTGGCCAAGGCTCTCCAGCCCGCCCTCTCTCTCTCTCTCTCTCTCCCTCCCTCCCTCCCTCCCTCTACCCCCTGCTCACCCGCTCTCTCTGCTGCTTGTGAAGCTGTCGTTCGGCCTCCTGCTGCAGCTGCTTGGACAGCACTGCTGCCACGGCACCAGAGCCTCCCCAGCCCGGCACGGCCTGCTGCTGGGTCTGCTGGAGCAGCTTGAGCAGCAGCTCCTGCTGCTGCCGGCACTGCTGGAGACACACACACACACACACACACACACACACGCCTTCACGTGTACCGTCTGCACTGCAGGCTTTGCAACCGCCTCTTCGCTGACTCATGTCAACCTCACCTGTTTCCTTCGGAACAGCTCCTCTTCCTCACGTCTCTTCTTCTCCTCCCTGTGTTTCCGCTCCTCCTCCTCTCGCTTCACCCTGAGCTCTGCATCTCGCCGCTCCTGCTGGAGCTAACAGCGGAACGTAGACTGCGTCAGCACTGCACGCCAAGCACCCTCAGCAAGCCACGCCCAGGATCCTGCAGTGCAGTCTTCCCCCGGCAGGGGGCACAACATCTCACCTTCTGCAGCTGGTCTAGAGTTGGACCCTGAGTAGAATTCATGGTTAAGTCCCATAAACTGGCTTCACTGCCTGCAGAAGGGAATTTGTGAGGATATCAGTGCAAGCCCGTGGAAATGTCAAATGGTCTTGTGAAGACAAACCTTGCTATGGAAGGCTGTGAAAAGCTGAAACTCAGTGTGGACCCTCTGCTGTTCAGACTGCAAAATTGCAGCTCCAAAATTTCTACCTGACTGCTGTGAAGCTGAGGTATGCATTTCCCACAGAGATCCTGCCTCCGGCACTGACATGGACCGGCTGACCAGGGGCATCACAGCTGGCTCACTGCACCTGCAGGAGGTCGGGCTGGGGTTAGACAGCACAGGGCTACGCTGTCGTGGCTATACCCCTCATCAACTTTGCCAGAGCTGAACTGCCTGGCATGTATAAAATTACCGAGTTACCTTACCCACAACATGAAACACTAAGGAGAGTGTTTTAAAGAGGCGTGTGTTAGGTTTCAAGAGCTCCCAGCGCCAGGTGGACAGGTAAGGCGTGCATGTGTGGCACCTGTTGATGAGCTGGAATAGTTGCTGTTGCTGGATCTGCTGATACAGGGCCGCCGCCGCCAAGTCCTGCTGCTTCTTCAGCCTCTCCTGGTCCAGATTGCCCTGCAGGGAAAGCCTCAGGTTAACCAGGTGGCAGAGACCCAGACGCATGGCAGGAACCGTACGTGTGGGGGGCCGTCTCACCAGCAGGGGGGGCGGGGAGGGCCCCGGGGCAAAAGGCACACGCCCCCACATCTTGATGACGTCGCCAAGGGGCTGGAAGCCCTCGTCGCAGCCGCGCTTCACCAGCAGGCCCATGGTGAAGTAGCCCGCCTGGAACCACTCCGACATCTCCTGTGTGGTGAATGGTCCTGGTGGAACATGGCAGAGCGTCAGAGCACAGAAAGCGGTACAAATACAGGTTCCTATGTGTGTGTTTGTGTGTGTGTACCCTGGATCTCTCCCTGTGGATCCTTGTAGAACCACTTCATGGCTGCTTCATGTGACAGTGGCAGGGCAGCTGCGGTGTTGCCTCGGTCCTGCAGTGTTTGCGTGAAGCTCTCCTCGTCAAGAGAGCTGTCCTGCAAGGACGCCACCATCTTCTCTGCTTCCTGTATTTATACAAACAGGAGACCCCCCTCTATGCTTGTGTAGCTAAAAACTAACCAGGCACATAGTAATCCAGAGTGTTGGCAGGTGTACCTGCTGCAGGTGCTTCAGGCCCTCCTCGTCCTCGGTATCACCCCCTAGTGGCAGGAGGTGTGTAGCAGCAGAAGAGGAGGAGGAGCCAGAGGTGGCACTGGGGCTCAGCTGGGCAGCGTGGGTACCAGGTATGTTTGCTGTGGAATAACAGAGAAAGAGTCAGTAACACCCACACCATATGGCATACCTCTCTGCACAACAAATTTCACTTACCTTCATTTAGCACTGAGCTGGCTGAGGTGGGGGGGCTGCTGGAACCTGAGGGTATCAGTGGTTCAATGGGGGCTGCAGAGGGTTGAGAAGTGGAAGCGGGCAGAGTCACAGACCCTGCCTCCTCCTTACATCCTACAGTTGCTTCCTTCGTTTCTGCTGGCATTGGAGGCAAAATGTCACAACTCAGGTATTTTTCCCCCACTTACAAAAGCTACAGCAGGTCACTTATGGATTCAGACACTTTCACTCAGTCCCTCACTCGTCTCTACGTCGCTATTCTTCCGTTCTCTGTCCTTGTCTTTTTCCCTTTCACTCTCTCCTCCATCCTCTTTTTCAAGTTCCTGGTCTTCTAGGATGGGGTCTTTTGGGCTCTTCAGCAGGAACAGAAAGAAAGAGACAGAGAGAGAGAAACTTTAGAGAGAGCTGCAAAGGCAGGCATGGAGGCAGGCACGGAGACAGGTGCGGAGCCCACCTTGATGGGTAAGAAAGCCCCCGAAGAATCGAAGGTGCCCATCTCTCCTTCCTCCTCATCTGTGCACCATTCTGGGAGCCCGTCTCGCTCATCATCTGGCCCATCACCACTCACTCGCCGGCGGCCCCCTTCCAACGGCTCCCGGAAGTCAAAGTCAAACTTCCTGCGCCGGCTGTCCCCAGGTCCTCCATGCTCACGCCAGCCTGCAGAGCGAGGACCCCCATCTGTAGGGGTCATCCAGGTTTCAGAATGGTCTGAGCATGCAGTTGAGTACATTCAGCCAAGCAGACGCCAACACCCCAAACCCCATACCATCTCTCCGAGTCCCAGCCTGCCGCCAGCTGCCCCCAGACTCTCCCTCCTCATCCTCCTGCTCTTCACGCAGGGTGCGCCAGTTTTCACTGTCGGAGCGCGTGTAGTCCTTCCTGGACGCTGGACCTGCTTCCTCAAACCCTGCACGAACCCCATCCCGCCGCAAGGGCTTCTCAAACCGACGCTCACTTCTAAGGAAGGGGAGGAGAAAAGGTGGAGTCTGTCGTGTGTAGCTTCCCCCCAGTGATATATTGTGCGAAAGACTGTTCTAGGATCAGCTGATGGGACGCCAGCGTAGGCTGGCAGGCAGAAACAGGAGGCAATGTGTAGCGCAAAGCAGGGTGGACAGAAAAGAGAGAAAGCAAGAGGCCCACCTGTCATCCCAGCTTTGGCTGCGGTTCACCTCCCTGGTGCTACGACCAAAACCTATTTCTCCATCTTCAGAGCTTCTTTGGTAAAATCCACTTTCACCTCTCCCACGGCCTATGTACAACACACACACACACACACACACACACACACACACACACACACACACACACACACACACACACACAGAGTTCAGCTAACCTAAGCATTAGATGATCCTACACCCCTCCCTCTGTCAGAAGCCCATCCCTTCAGTCACTCCCACTGTTGGAAGCCCCTCCCCAATTCAGCCCCAGCCACTTACCTCTGCCACCGCGCGTACTACCTCTACCTCTAGCCACACCCGCTGGGGTCGACCCACTACCCTTTCCCATGAGCCTCAGCACAGCCACGCTGTTCACTGACATGGAGAAGTTTCTCTGTGAGGAGTGAAGGGATGCACGGTGAAGGTCAGGCAGACAGTGCGGATTTTACACGCCTGCTTGCATCTGCACAAGGACTGACCTGCTCCTCCTCAGTGAGAGGCACCAGAGCAAGCGGCTGCAGAGGCTCTTCCTTCAGAATAGCAGCAAACTCCTTGTCCTGCATGTCCTCAGGAACCTGCATCGCATGCGTAGCACAAATATGTCACAGGCAGGGCCCCATAATGCATCGCGCTGAGCAGGAGTCCTCTAACATCTCATCACTTGGGCACTGGCGTCCTCACCTTGTTGTCTTTGACATAAAGTGCTAACATCTCCTCCCGGCCGTAACGGTACTCGGCCAGCTTGTACTTTGGCATGGCGGGTGAAGGGGGTGGGGATGTAACACTCCCCCCACCAGACAGGGCACGGAGCCTATGGTGCAGGCAGAGGGATGTGGGAATCACATTCACCTCAGTACACAGCCTTCGCCACCCTACTGTTATTAACCCTTACTACCGCCAGGTAAATCCAAGCACATATTGCTCTGGAAATCACCTTAGACAATATTTAGTCACTGAATAAACAATATGAATAGATTTAGTAGAATTAGCAGCTAACAGCAAGGAATACATGTCCTACACAAAGTGCTGAGAGAGGCTGCAAGGAGGCTGTGACTCACCATTCTGGGCCAAAGTTCAGAGTCTCAGCAGTCATATTCCCTTGTCTACAGGGCACTAAGCGTCTGCGTGCAAATGTGAAACAGAGTCATTAACCTCTGGCCCCCACAGTGCCATATGAACAGTCGCATAAACCAATCAAGTAGACACCTAAACGTATGACAGCAGAACCCCACCCAAAGCCACAAAACATCTACCCCAGGGGTGTACACAAAGGGCCAATGTGGGTGCAGGTCTTCATTCCAACCAAGCAGGAGCCACACCTGATTCCACCCGTTTAATCAGTTGAGCTTGGAACTCAGATATGGCTTCTGCTTGGTTGGAATGAAAACCTGTACCCACACCGGCCCTCTGCGGATAAGATTGGACACGCCTGATCTACCGACCATTCATACACCAGTGATGACACACTCACCTTGTCCAGAGGAAAGGACCAAGTTGAAGTGGGCTGACCCAGGTCAGGCCAGGTTGTGAAGCCTATAGGCACTGCTAGCTCCCCGACAAAATTACTTAGAGCTGCCGGAGTCAGGGGGCTGAAAACAATAGGACTGTATGTATGGCTATAAAACACCAGTCCAGAAAATACAGGAGAGAAAAAAAAACACCCTCTCAAATACTATACAGGCGATAATGAGAATAGTAACAGTAATATAATTTGCTCAATGAAAGATGTGAGGAGTGGGTATGCTGATGGACAGGGGCCAGCCTCTTTGTGCTGAAGCTGTGCTCTTCTGTGGAGATTGCCCTCCAACTCCTGCAGGGGGTGAAAGGGAGGCATCTTTAGGTTGCTAAAGTGCATCATCGAACCCCTATCCACACCCAATTCCTCTTCTCCTTTTATACTCCAACATCTCTGATTGGCTGGCAAACTCTAACACTGTGACAAGCACTGTCAGCCCAAACGGTGCACAGACAGGGAAACACACTACTGATGTGATGACACACTTACAGCAAAACAGACTTTGTACTGTACTTCCATGCATGAACACAACACACTTCAGTGAGTGGCCCAAAATGGTAAATGTCATGTTCTCTGAATGTCTCTGCATAAACACGCAGCAAAAGTCAGACCCCGCAGAACACGCAGTTAACCAAGCACGTGTGTGGAAAAATTTCCACACCAAACAATTCACCCTTGGAGAGATGGGGCACATTGGAGAGCTCTGGATAAGCCGGAAAATGATGATCTTTCACATGTATAATTGGACTAAAATCCATTGTAAGCGTGCTTCCATTCCTTATTTTGTTTAATAAGCTTGGACTAACAGTCACACTAAATAATGCTGCACAGTTCAATCAGAGACATTAAAGAGCTGTGCATTCTCACAAACTGTTTTGTGTACTGCACCATTACGAGTCAGTCTGTGTTTTGGATTTGTTTTTTTTTTTATGGATATAGCCACTCACATCCTTTGAGTCATGTAATGCACACACACACACAGTACCATAAATAAAAATGCAGCACTAATTCTAAAAACATATGGGTTTGTTTGTTTTCTCTGGAAAGACAGGCTGCACAGGTACTGTGGGATGACCAGGACTAAACAACTACATCTAGGGCTGTAAACATTCTCCAGACCCCACCAGGGAAAAAGCAGCACAAAGCCAGTGCACAGTATGAGAAAGGGTTTTAGAGAACAGGCTATCGTTAAACTTGACAGACACTTCGAGCTCCAGGGCAGATGGGACTATCCAAACAATCACTTTGAAAGTTTAGTGTAAGCCTGTAGGACCCCCTGACTGGCCTGGCAGACTTTAAGGTCCGTACACACTACTACTCACACAGACCGTCATACTGAACATTTAATTTTTCACACACTTAAACATTAGAATAGAAAAAAAAAAGCGCTCAATACATCATGCCGTGATTGCTGCTGACAAAACACCGGATCATTATGAAAACGTCAAGTGGACCGAGGAGGGCTCTCATAAAAGCCTAGATCACGGCGAAGCCAACGGGTGTGACGGCGTGATGGTCACCATAACAACGCTTTACGCGACTCTAAAGCCAGACAGAGAAATCGACCGTGTGCTATTTCGAGGGAGAGGATCGAGCATGCTTTACAAAGCTGCTGTCCACTCAAAGATGACATGACTGTGACCGGAAAATAATGAAAGGAACACGTGGTCAGGTATACGAACACACCCGTAACCAAATTATACACCAGCTTATTTTTGTAGACAGTCATAGAGATGACCAACTGCCGGCGACACCATCTGCATCTCTGCAGGTGCCCCTCAAGGCGGAAAGCGGTAATCGCTCGTAATCATTAACGCCGTTCGGCCATCGAAAAAATGCAGGTGTAGTGTCGGCAATTATTAGACCTCACAAGCCGTAATTTAGTTGTACGGCGTTGTGAACGAACAGTTTCCAGATAAGAGAGCCGGCAGCAGTAACTGGCTAGAAAAGGGGCGGACATGATACGTGTCAAGCTAGGTCGGACATATTGATCGCCATGTCTAACCCACCGACCTATCTAGGCTGAGACCTCGATGCAATGAAGAAAAAAAAAAGTCAGCAGAGATTCTCTTGTAATTGCATACATTTTGCAAAAACGTGGATCAAATAAAGCTTCGAATGGTACAGATAGTGCGCTGACGGGGGCGGAGTGTGAGTCTGAACGGGGCGGCCCCGCCCCCCTGCAAGCTCGGCGTCCGACCGCCGCGCCTGGGCCTTTACTGTAGCCACGAAACGAATAGAACCCAGAGAAATGCAATTGCTACAAACCTTTAGACGTTCAGTATCAGCCTCGATGCAATATATTTTTAACTAACCTGTGACGTTCTGCAGCACACAACCAGCAAATGTGGCGCTTACCTTAATATTGCCGACGGTAGTTAGCTAACGAGCCAGCTAACGTTAGCGAGCTTGGAAAAAAATCGCCCTTTTATACTGAACCACCTTTCTTGAGTACTATGTTCGTTCGTTATGTCACACCACCATAGTGAAATGTTTGATAACGTTATCTAACCGTGCGGCGTGTTGTATTTATTTATTCATTTACTCAGTGGTGACTCTTCTTTCCAACGGTCGCTGCGTGTTTATATGAAGTCTCGCTTCGCTTGTTTGTGTTTCAAAAATGGCTACCCAACTCTCGTCACGTGACGAGGGAGACCAACAGGCACGCTGCACAGTGCTTTGGGGCGACCCTATTCACGTGACGAGGGAGACCAATAGGCACGCCGCAGACTGCTTTGGGGCGACCCTATTCACGTGACGAGGGAGACCAACTTAAAATTGTTGTTCGCGGTTTTGGGTAGCAAGTTCGTAATCCCATTCACGTGACTTTCTGCAGGCCAGTGCAACGGCATTTCTTGTCATTAAAGAACATTCTGCTTTAGAATAACATAGTAAATCTGGACATCAAGGCTGCTGGAACACACTCACTAACGCATATCGTTAACGTGTGTCTAGTTAGCTTCAATCTTTAGTGCTCTGCCGCAGTACTTTTTGTATAAATAGCTGGATAGCCTTCGAAGAGTTAGTCTACCAAACCGTCCAGCTACTGTTGATGCGGTTATGCAGTCCAAAGGAAGCGTTTATTATAGATTATAGTGGCGCTTACTGCACGCCTGGCCGGTCCCCAAGACAACGCTCCTTCCCAGACCCATGCGAGCCCATTTGCTTCCGGTTCCCCATGTGCCGGTAGGGTGAAGTCCTCCGGTCTGTACTGTACTGTACTGCAATACAAGACAAGACAAGACAAGACACGACGGTGCAGGAGCGACGCTGGGTTCTACGCAACTGAGTGAGTGTCTGTCTGTCTGTCTGTCTGTTAAACTGTTTTCACTGCTACCTTAAGTCCAGCAGCAATCTGATGGTGTCGTTGGTCGTGTTTATTCTACGTGATCGTAAGCATGGCTCAAGTTACGTTTGTATTCAAGCTCAGGAGACAGGAGGTGGCTGATGGGATAGTAATTTAACTCTTTCCGGGATTGTTAATTAAGTGATATGGGATAGGAGCAAACTCCAAACCTCTTAAGTTGTATGAATAGCCATCGATCCTTCGCCATGTTATGTCATAGCGGCGGTACGGTAACATATCGAGTAGTCCGCTGCCTCACACCATCTGAGTTAACACCCCATCTCCACTCTCTGTGTGTGTAGAGTGTGTATTAGCCCCTTGGTATTTTGTTTTTTTCTCCCTCAGTACAAAGACATTCAGTTCGCCTGTTTGGCGTCTCTAAATTGCCCGTGTTGTGTGTGCGCCTTGCAATGAAATGACATCCAATCCAAGCAACCCATTCCTTGTGCCCTATGCTGTCATTTAGTATTTTTTAAAACAGAATCATAAATCTGCCAAACATTTTTGGGCAATACAGTGAAGGCAGGCACTATTGAGCGATGGGAGTATCTGCAGGATGGTCCACATCTGTGCATGGATGCAGAGGTCTTACTGTACCAAACGACTGTTATTTAAATAGACCAAAGAGTCAGATTTTCCTCATACTGGCCTACATGATTGTCTAACTCTTGTCAAATCACAATAGGATCAAAATGAGGCCTAATTTAAAACAAAAAAAACTTGGCTTGTCTAATCTTATTTTTGTTTTAATGTAAGATAAGATAATTAAGCTAAATAGGTTTGGTGTGGGTTCTGTTTCATTCAAGCTTAGAAATTATGCTTTCTGAATATAAATCTATAAGGACCTACATTCTAATATCCAGGTTCTGAGGTTTTCCACAGGATTGTAAGACTCACTCTCAGTGAAGGGCCTATGAGGAGTTTGGTGCTCCAGTAGGCATGTAAAATAGTTGCTGCTCCTTTGGGTCAAGAGTAGTCATTTGAGGTAGTTTGGGTGGTCTAATAAAGATGCCATTGGCCAGCTCCTAGGGAAACTTTCCTGGGCATGTTCTACTTGGCAGAGGCCTTGGGATAGACTCATGACACACCGGAGAGTATCTCTCTCCCAGACGGAGTATGAAACTGTGACCTTGGAATAACAGGTCTAGTTTGAAATGCTCTGCATGCAGCTGCTGTGACCCCCACAAGAAGTTTTGAAGACAGATGGATATATTAAAATCCATGATGGTCCTAATAGGTTACACAACTGATTGATCCTAATGAGTCTGGAAAAATCTTCTGAATCCAAATTATGATTGGAAATATTGTAGAAATATCCTGTTGGAATTAAGGTTCTGATTTCAACAGGTATATCATTTCTCTTGCTTTTAGTTACCTCACCTAGAGATAGTTTATAAAGCAAATTTGATCATGATAACTGACCACTTACAGGTGTTTGTGACAGTCATTCACTTGTGACACTGCATGAGATAATGTTATGGCTTTGGGCCAAATTCCCACACTGACATCAAGTGGATGTTTCTAAGCACTGTTGCTAATTACCACCCACCCCCCCCCCCCAAACATCTGCTATAAACTGGGATACATAATGATGAAGTTAGTTGTTTAGGATGAAATTCCTTTAATTTAACCATAAATAAGAAGTTTAACCTCTGAAGTTTCACTAGAATATCTAGCTGTATTGATGAGTTAGGAGTAAGACTATTCTTTAACCAAGATACTTCATGTAAAAACAATAGCACTAAAGTATGTAACTAGTAACCAGATCCTCTCTTTCAGGGAAATGTCAGAGACCAGTGCTACAGTTTCCCTGTCACAATCCCAGCCTCAGCCAGGTGCGGCAGCAGTAGAGATGGACCCTGCAGAATTCACCCTGCGCAAACGGCTTCCCCGGAAGCTTCCGCGACGCCGCAATGATGTCTACGTCAACATGAAGACAGATTTCCGTGCTCAGCTAGCTCGGTGTCAGAAACTGCTAGATGCAACTGGGTCAGGCCACAGAGAGATCTTTGTCCATGGTCTGGGCCTGGCTATCAGCCGTGCCATAAACATTGCCCTGCAGCTCCAGGCCTGCAGCCAGGGGGCGCTCCAGTTGGCGGCAAACACCTCCACAGTAGAGCTAGTAGATGATCTTGAGCCAGATGACCCAGATGAGGGAGAAGCCCTGACACGCACCCGCAACAACTCTGCCATCCACATTAAAGTCTTCTACCCAGACCCTCAGTGAGGGCTGGTTGCCCTGGAGACCTGGGTTCCCATGCCTGTTTTTTTGCAAACATGCACTGGGGAACCAGGGAGTTCCCAAGCATTCTGGTGGATACTGGCGTCCTGTGATTGTTGTGAGATGAATGGGTGGACAAAGCAGAGCCACTATGCCAGTTTTTGTCGTTAGCGATTTCAGGCCTACAGCTTTTAGTGTTTGTGGTGTTTTCAGACTCATGAAGTGTGTAGCATGTACCATGTGTGTACCTTTTAAAATGATTTGATGCTGGCAATAATTTTTGTTGACCACTTCCAGACTGTTTGCAAACACAGTGGTATTTGGTGGTCCCTCTTATGAAGCTGCTGTAGGGTCATTAGGAGCTTCTTGTATCTTTGTTTCTGCTATTTGTTCCATGCATGAAATGTGAATATTTATATGCATGTGTGCAGGGATTATAGTGGGGGAGTTTTCTAACAAAAATATTAAGATATTTGTCTGTGTGTGGATTAAAAGTTTTGCTTTGGGTGCTATTTGTTGCGTATGTTTCCAGTTATTTTTACAAGGAAACATATTCTTTTGAGTGTAAATTAATGTTCTGTATGTTTGTGAATCAATTTTGTTGTGATTTTCCTGTTAAAGAACACAATGCTGGCTTTGGTATAGAAAATATTTGCAAGCCATTTCCTTTTAATTCGTATGGATTCGACTTCAGCAGATTGTTTTTTTTGGTCATGCCAGCTTTGACACCATACTATTGCTGTCCTGTGTACAAGTTGTGAATTAGCATTGTGTCCACAATTAAACCTGGAGCGTTTTATTAGACATCAAGGCAAAGGTAAGGTGATAGATTGCATGTATTTCTACAGAACACTCAAGCCCTTGATCATTAAAATACTGTGGGATGATGGAGCAAAACATGTAAATACACTTTGCAGAACATCCTATATTATGCCCATGCACTGCTAAGAAAGTGGTATGTGACCCTGGCAATTCAGAATTTACTGGAAAAGATAGGGAACTAAATAACTGGGTACCACATAAGGCTTTTATATGTACACACAATCTGGACGTGTATAGAACATGATGGAAATGCTAATATTGTCTTCATTTTTACTATGCTTCCACTATTCGTGTGTGTTGATAAGTTGTGCTGTGGATTTCTTAAAAAAACGGTCTACAAACAGACAAGATTCAGTTTCCCTGTGTTTTTTATATCCAAGAATAGACCCCCAGTACTAAACTCTGCGAAGGGTAAAATAATTCAAAAGGAAAAAAACTGTACAAATATCTTTAAATAAATGTATCCTACCACAAACAAATGCAGTAATTTGGAAACAAAGTTATTTATGATCTCTCATCTTGCCCTTCTACAGGCATGGGAACTGGCCCTCCTGCCCAGTGAGGGAGAGTTACAGATGTAAGTTAACACAATGAGGCCTTTCAGATGGGGGAAGGGAAGCACACACACACACACCCCAATGCTACATGTATGATGCACATACTAACACTTAAGCAGCACAGACCTGTGATATTTCTTATGTCTCACTCTCATGTACAGTCAAATGTTTTAACTCCAGGCTCCAGCAGGGACGGAAATATAGAAAAATAAAGATTATTATAAAATTCATATAAAAATAACTCAGAACAAACACACAAGTATGACAAAAACTGTCCAGTTATGAGATGCCATGGAGTCCTACCAGTGAAGCTGGGGACAGACGCATCACAAAACTTCTGGGCAACCGAAGTTCAGAGCAGTTGAGCTTGAAGGCAAGCGAGCTTCTAAAGTGTTGAGCCTCAGGGTAGCTATTTTGGAACAGCTGAGCTTCAATATAACTAAGCTTCAAGGCATATGAGCTTCAGCATGACTGAAGTTCAAAATAGCTGAGCTTCAGGAGCATTTCAGGTCGTGTTCATCATGCTCTTCCAAGTTCCAATCTCAAAGTGTAATCATTTGTCACCTGTAGTAAGGGAGGGTGTGCAGTCTTTCTGAGATTTGACTAGTCCACCTGGTGCCCTATTCACATCCCGCCATGTCCAGCCTCAGCCCACCAAACTCCAATCCATGGGAAGCTTCAGTCAGTGACCGTTCTGGTAGCAAGCTGGCGCGTGGCTCAGAAGGAGACGTACTTTGCCTCGCAGGAAGTTGGTGTGGACACGGAAGAGTTCTGGCACAGAGGACACCTTCCAGGTGTCTGACATGGAGGATCTGAAAGCCAAGGAGGGGGACCAGTCCTGTTGAAGGGGAACACGGTCAGCAGCAGCCTGTACTCAAACACTGATCACATGAGGCCTAGGAGAGCACAAAGTTCTCGAGCAAAAGGCCAAAAGAGGGCAGAGTTAATGGCTAATCCGGCGCCGGCCATTTGCTCAGCCTCAGCGTTTCCAGGAACCGTTGCCATTATCTGTGGGCCGGAACTACAGAAGTGCTACCCAGTGTCTCGGGTTCACAGCCGTGTGACCCATGACACCACAGCATGTTGGCTCAGTCCATTCCAGCTCAGGGGTCCAGAAGGTCGACACAGTCAGACTGATTTGTACTCTCAACCTGATATTTCTTCCCATTAGTCCAAAGGGCCCTGTCATTTAGTTACATTTATAGTGAAGAAGCAAGTGCACAGGGTGGTTGGCGAGCTTGGGGTTTGAGCACCTGCCCTTTTTGCTGCCACATCTAACGGTTCCCTCTTTGGCTGGGTTGTTATTTTTTCATTTGTTTTTTTTTTTTAGCTGTCCTTTTATCAGCTGAGCGCCTGCTCTCCTAAAAGCCCGTGCATGTGACACACACACTGTCCTTTCACTAATAGAGTGCCAGCTCTGCTGTATCACTGACAGTGACACCATATGACCTATGACCTCCCTCATCTAACTATTAGCTCCACCCCTTCCTCTGTCTAGCTGCACTTCGAGATCGCTGCTGCCTTTCACTGACAGCACTACACCCACCTTGCCCCGCCCACGGCTCACCTCCATGCCGAGGCTGCGGATGATGTGCCCGATGCTATGAATGTTGCTGTAGCTGCTGTCCACGAGGCTGATCAGTGCCGTGTCAGAGAGCGACGCCTTCACTGCGCCGAACGCCTCACCCAGTAGCCACAGGCCTGCCTGGACCTCCCGGGCCTGCTCCTGGACCTGTTTGTGGTGAACACAATTTAGAGTGCGTGATCCCAGCTGTTAGGTAATGAGAGAGCTACAAAAAGCTCTCCTGAAACATCATCTATCTTATTCTGGTCAGGGTCACAGAGGGTCCTGGAGCCTATCCGAGAAAGCATAGGGCACAAGGTTGGGGGACACCTTAGGCAGGATGCCAAGCCTTTTCAGGGGACATAAACGCATGCACGCACACACACATAATCACATGATACAGGCAATTTAGAGATGCCAATTAGCCTATCGCATGTCTTTGGACTGCGGGAGGAAACCCGCAAAGCATTTGGTGATGCTTGCTCTTTTCTCAGGGGGAGGTGACTCACATCTTTCTTTTCCCAGGTGGTGAAGTCAACGCTGGTTAGCGGAACAGGAAGCACCTTGGACAGGCTGCACCAATCTCTGCACGCCCGCTGAAGGGTAAAAGATGACGAGGATGTAACACGATTACCCCTACCGCTGTGAGGAGCTCTGGGATCAGGACCACCTGGACCACCTTTTACTGTCTTACCATAGCAACCTCAACGTCACGGGCCTCCAGAATGAAGCGGTCCAGGAGTCGTGGGTCACAAATGGGCCTCAGTGCCGACGGTGATCCGGATTGGGTCCAGTCCAGCACCATAAGCAGCATGGTGATAAGTCCTGTAAAAGGGGACCAAAGGACCCAATACACTCAATTACAGATGCTTACGTCAAAATGTAGTTTTGACACAATTACACAAAAGCACATAACTTCACATCAGACTTCACACATGTACACACGAACATGCTTGTGTGACATCATAGACATGTTATTTCTTTATTTGTAACATGCATCTTTGTGTTCAAAACTCTGAAAGAGGATGCTATCAAAGTGTTGCTCCATATCTGCCAGCAAATCTAGAAAACAGCAATGGCTGCTAGATGGGAAAAAGTCAGTTTATTTTCCAATTCCTAAGAAAGGCAATACCAAAGAATGTTCAAATTACCAAACAACTGCACTAATTCCAAGTTAGCAAGATAATGCTAACAATTTTGCAAGCAAGACTACACCAATACATGGACCGAGAACTGCCAGATGCCCAAGCTGGCTTTAGAAGAGGCAAAGGCACTAGGAACCAAACTGCTAACGCCAACTGGATAATGGAAAAATCAAGGGAGAGTCATAAAACTGTTTATTTTTCTTTAATTGATTACGATAAAGCACTCGACTATGTGGATCATAAACTATGGCAAGTCCTTAAAGAGATGAGGATACCAGGTCACCTTATCTGTCTTATGAGGAAGCTGTATGCAAATCAGAAAGTAACAGTTAGAACAGAACATGGAACAACTGATTGTTTCAAGATTGGGACAGGAGTACACCAGGGCTCCATGCTGTTGTCATACTTATTTAACCTATAGGCTGATCATGTCATGGGAAATGCTGGCCTAGATGATTCTGATATGGGAATTAAAAATGATGGAAGAAACGGTAACAGTAAACATAAGTAGATGACACTACCCTCATGGCTGAAAGTGTCAAGGACTTGAAGAGACCTTTATTGAAGGTGAAAGAAGAAAGTGCAAAAGTTGGTTTTCTGCTTAACATAAAAAACCAAGATGATGTCAATCAATCCTACAAAATCAATGTGAATAGATGGGGAAGAAGTAGAATCAGTGGAAGACTGTTTTCCATGGCTCAAAGATCTCCATAGATGGTAACTGCAGCCAGGAAATTAAAAGACGAACGCTGTGGAAAATCTGGACAAAGTGTTCAAGAGCAGAAACATTGTAATGACACACAGGACAGACCCAAGAGCAGAGACTGGCCTTTAATCGAAGGTTGAAAAACAGGCAGGGCTTGAGCCAGGACAGATGATTTCCAAAAACCAAACTGGTAAACACAGGCAATACAGCTGAAACCCAGGATCAAAGGAGAACAGGCAAAAATGATACACAGGTAAGCAATGACAACAGATGATAATGCTCAGTATGTTGATGACATGCAGTACCTCGCAACTAGCCTGTGATGTCGCAAGGCCATTTGGACCACTGCTAATGCTGTCTAGGTACAGAACTTTCGGGGAGAAGGATCTGTGATGAGCTGGGCATGGTTGGCTGGATGTGAGTATGACAAGCATCACATTGACAACAAAGATCTGTGTCATCAAGGCAATGGTATTTCCACTACTAATGTATGGCTGTGAGGACTGAACTGTTAGGACGGCCAAACACAGATGGATTGACACTTCAAACTGTGATGTGGCAGAAAACTGCAAGAAAATCCTACCATTCGGTACTAAAAGAAATAAAATGGGATAGCTCACTGGAAGGCCTCATAGTTAAGAGAAATCTCAAACACTATGGACACATGATGAGAAGACAATAATGTTCAGAAAAATTCAAGAAAATAGAAGAAGACAACAAAGACTCAGATGGATGGACAACGTTACAGAAATGATGTGTTACCCTGTGTTTAGATAAATCACAGCTTTAAAATAGATCAATATTATCCATCCATCCATCCATCCATCCATCCATCCATCCATCCTCTAACTACTTTAAAAATGTAGTTCTATTTCAAATCACATTTTGAATGGCAAATGCACCCTTTTGGTGCATCTTGGGGTATGAAACTGTGGACCACGTTACCAACTGTATATGAAATACCGCATGCTAAAGGCAGGTATGACATGCATCATAAACATAAAGATGCTACAAAGCCATATGGCATACACCAAAAATGTCAACAGGTAAGACATGCACCTCTTATATCTACAGTAGGTAAGATCACACAATGTACGCTGTGCCTGTTCATACACTACAAACATTAAAATGACACACTGAAGTGTGCAACCTCAGAGGTTTAACACGCTTTACTCACACACCATTCAAAAGCAGACATATTCACCGGTATCCACAAGCACCCAAGCGTTCAGATGCATGCCTTAATACGCATGCAGAAATGGCCGGAGCCTACAGCTCTGACGCTTTGCTTTTATGGCTGACTGCGTGCTCGCACACCAGTGCAGCAGTGATCGAGATTAAAGGCACGTACTTGTGCCATGTGGCTATTCAGGACGAAAGCCAGCACTTTGGCTGAAGCTAAATGTAAAAGGGCAGCTTAGAGCTCTGGTCTCTGCCAGCATTTTATTTATCTTCTCACCTCTCGCACTCTATTTTGGCGCTGGACTAGCCTCAATGGGGAGTCAGCCAAGAAATGTGCAATGTAGAGAGGGTTACAAAGCTCCTCTGGGCCTTGCCTGGCACTCCATAATACCATTAGGTAGCATTAAGATATTATGTAAACCTATACCTTTATGACTGATGAGTTTGTCACCATGTTAATCATTGATCAATAGATTCAAAAATGACTAATGACATCATATCTTGTTGGGAGACCTTCCTTGTGTTTTTCCTAGTGTTGACAGTGGTTTCACAAAGACTGTCTCTCACTACTCAGCTACTTCAGCAACATAGAGCAAAGGAAAAGAGGCTTTCTTGTAGGAAACTGGCTGACTGACACTTGCTGCAGTCCACAGAGAACGACCTCTTGAGGTTCATGTGGCTAGGAAAATACCAATGGGCACGAAGCCTTGTAAAGGCATTAGAAGCACTGTGGGTAAATCCATTTCTTAGAGCAGACCGTTATGAATTTCTCCAATGAAGAGTGACAAGTGCTGCCAACCAAAAATTATGAGGAACCAGACTAGAGTAAAATACAGTAGGATATGGGTTCTACCATAGTAATGGTACTGCCAGTGAATGTAAACTATATATATGTATATTGTGTGAGACTCACTGTTGGATTTTTGACAAATGTTCCTAACAAAAACCCATTTCTGAAATGACTCATAATAAAAAGATTACAGAAAGGCTTAGAGATTATACCCAAAAACCTCTATCATCGGTTGAGGCCCCTACAAAAATGAACAATGTGAACAATGTGAGTTTAAAGCTATAAGACAGATGCATAAATTAAAAATAAATGAACCAGGATAAACTAGGCCTGGATATACTGCAATACATTAGAAAACGTGCCTAAATGGTTACAAATCTTTGGAGTGGAGCAAATAAAATACAAGTCCCAAGTCTAAAAATAATACATGCAGAATAAAAAAAAAATCTATTCAATTTATTGTATTTATATGATGCCTTTCACAACACGGTTGCCCCAAGGCACCTAGCAGAGGTGTGTGATAATTACAATGTACATTGAAAAAAGGAAAAAGACCAGAAGACAACAGAGGAGAGGAACCTAAAACTCCTCAGCCAGGAGTGAATAAAACTTACATTGGGAAGTCAGAATGAGGTGTGAACAAGGCGTCACCCCCGAGGAGCACACAGACCACCCTAATAGTGACGATCGGAGTGCTCAAAGTGCTTCTCCTCTTTTCTTAACTCACAGTGATGCGCTGCATTCACCATAGCTGCAGGCACAGAATTCGAATCCAGACAGATTACACATTTCTGACTACCACTAAATTCTCCTCCTGCATCAGTGCACATTCTTAGACGAGCAGTTAAACTACATGATGTTCACCCCACGTTTAGAAACTTCTATCCTGTCCTGTAATAATAAAATCAATGTACCCCACACAGATACTCTCAAATAGAAAAGGATGGTGTCCCGTCTTCACATCTGATATTTACCAGTGATTCTTGAGATCTGGGACAAAACATGTCTGCCAGATTAAACACAGTTTTGAGGTAAAGAAATGTACATTATATTACATATACAAATAATCAGAAGACTAACTAGGACAATGTTTGCACAACAAAATATGATTTCATGTTGTTTTATAGATTTAATTTATTATTCTAAATGATATATGTCACCAGTGCCTGAAAAAAACCCTTGTCCTAAAGCAGATCTTATTACATTACAATAGCATAAAAGTAATTTAAATGAATGTCAAATTAAAAATCTTAATTACTATGTATAAGTAGTTGAGTAAATAATTTCATGAGTATCAAAAGTTAACGACGGTCAACACCGTCAGACATTTTTTTAAATAAAAAAAAAAAATCAGGAATTATTGTAAGCAGCTAAAACTCTAAGGACTCCTTTAACACGTCCTTGTTCTTCCACATGCCATGGTACCACTCTAGCTCCAGGAAATTTTCAATATTCTTTTAATTTCCTATCTATTTGTTAAAACCTTACATGTCACAACCATAGTGTGTCAACGCCATGTTTAATGAAATGCAAGACTTGTGTGAAATTTTCTGTAATAAATGCTTAATTTACTTAGGTTACAGAGGTCACAAGTAGCTGATGATAAACAAGATGGCTCCTGTGAGAAACACATGTGTTATAGGAGGAAATATGGTATTTTGTCAACTCCGTCAGGTGTCAACACCATCAGGATTTATATCTGATGGTGCTGACTCTTTCTCTGATGGTGTTGACAGATGCCACTGAGATGTTTTATTCATATATTAATGTAGTTTACCTCTATTATATTACTTCCCATGCATTGGATATTACTGTTGCACAACTTTATGTGATGAATTTCAACCAATTGCTTTATGTTTTGAATTGAAACTCATTTTAATAGCCTCTCAAGGACTTGATAATGTAATAAGATGTTGCTTACACTTAATCATTTCTAGCTTATGATTATCCATTAGAAAAGTATTCTGATTGCAATGGTATGGACTTCAGGCTAGAATGGCTAGAGAGAAGTTGTCGGTAGAGGAGTGAAAGAGAAGGAACAGGGACTATCAGAGAAGGAGAGAAAAAATTAATAGCCAGCCTGAACTGAAGGAGGAGTTTTTGAGAAAGGCGAGGGAAAGATGGAGAAATAGGGCGAAGGAGGGCAAAATAAAAAAAAAACATGAATGATTTGAAAGAAAGAAAAAAGAACCATAAGAGAAGATTTTGGACACCGATAGGAAAAGAGCACAGGAAGACCAACGAGATCTAGATACCCCACCACAGAGCCCTCTAGACATCAGTTTTGAGGAGCCGAGGAGTAGTAGGTGGCTATTTGCTGGAATGACACAAAACTAGGAAAAAAAGCATTGAAAAACAAACTTGACAAGTGAACAAAAGAGAAGGACAAGCTGATAAAGTGACTTGAATGCAGAAAATGTATTCAACATGAGAAGAGGCAAGATTCACCTCGGACCCAAACAGAGATGTTGCTTCAAGGGAGAAAATTCAGAAATCCTTTAATCAAAAGATCACTGCTCTTCCACCATGCAATGAGTGCAGAGCTGAAAACAAATGCTCCTCACACTCACAGAAGAGGCAAACTTGCATCACAGCATCTGTCTTTGTCTGGCAAAATTCTCAAGAAGAACCGCCTTATCCATCAGGTTCATGAGTCTGGCTTGACTTACAAAATGCTGAGAGAAAAGATACCAAAACAAAGGAAGCCAAGATTCCTCCAGACCATCTCTCTAAGTGTTTTTGGAATACAATGCAAGGATAATGACGGACAGACACCATCACCAGGAAAGAAGTAAAAGTAAACTGACCCAGAGCATCAAGATGTTCAAGTTGAATTTTTTCACCCTCATGGGCCAAATGTTCATTTTCAGCAAAATACAAGGACTACGGGATGTCTGCTTGTCTGCTTTGTGCCATTTAAAGATGTTCTAGTTAAGCTGAATGAACCATCATCATCAGTCCGTACAAGTAGCACCAGGGGCATATACTACAAATCTGCAAAGGTTATGGATTTCATGGAAGAGGAACACTTAAACCATATGTTGCCTGGTGTTTAAACCCTACCGACTGCTTTGAGAAGTCAAATTTGTATTAACTTTTTAATGAGAGTTTCGCAGTATATTAAAGGTTCAGCTGTCATTTTGAATTATTTGAGCAAATTTATGAGTGGGTTTATAATACTTTATAAGTAGGTTATATATGCATATTTTCTAATGTTTAAAGTTCCTCTACTCCAAGAAAAGAGCAGTTACATAAAAAGTTTTCTTCATGTCTTATAATATTACAATATTTCTGGGAGTTCAATGGTCATTTTGAATTAAATATTTTCCTGTTCATTACAAGTTTGTCCAGTGGACTTTATATTGATGTCTTATTTGAAAGAATATCTGTGTTCCCTGCAGAATATTTGTCAATAAATTGTTGCATTTCCAAAGTTATTGTGTATTTTTTATGCTTCTAAATATCACTTCATTAGGGAGATTAAATACAAGTTTGTTAATCTACACGGCTTAAACTGCAACTCATTAAACATTGACTAATCTAACTTTTAAAAGGTGATTTGATTCATTTGAAAAGATGTATGCATAATTAAGAGAACCCAGGAACTGCTCTGCTGATTCAAAATATCTGTGACAAGTTAATTCAACATAATTTTATAGACATTTACATGTCTGAAAGTGTTGACAGAAATTGAGTGCTGATCCAGTAAACATGTAATTTATACAAAAATGTTACAACTGGAAAGTTGTTCCAAAACATGGTTATATAGCCAAAAGCTCATTTAACAAAAATGTATACACAGGTTTTGCAAATAATAATTTTTTTTTTTTTTTTAAAAAACCTGTTTGTCTCTGATCTCAAGAATCACTCTTACCCTTTTAGTATGCATTTTGTCCCTGATAGACGTCTGATTTCCCCCTTCATCATCAACAAACTGGAAGCTGAAGCATACGCATTCAAAAGCCTCGCCGAGATGTGCTGCGCTCTGAAACACGCCGTGAAAATAATGAATGCGCGGTTGGGACAGGAGACGTTTCGGTGCGACCGAGTCCCCCCCCCCCATCCCCATGCACCCCGGTGCACAGGACGGGGTAAGATAGGTGAGTAAGCGACTGATCCACTGCTTCTCGGTTAGCCCAATAAAGAGGTAAAGTGAAAGGAGCGGCTCGATCGCTGTGGAAAGACGGGACCCAGACGGGCGCTCCGATCGCACCTCGGACGGACAATAAAGCTGAGATATGACAGCGCTATAGTCTCCATCTCAGTGCACTCACCCCATGTCGTAATCCGCATAGCCCCTCGCAGGCTCTGCGTCCCCTAGCCCATCGGCCTGTCTAAAGCTTGATTTCTTGCAATTAGAGGGGTTTTATAGATTGCTGCTTTGCCTTTGGTCCGGTAGGTGCTTCAGCGTGCGGTCCGTTTCATCTTCATGATCGACGGTCATGACCATAAAGCCAGCATTGTCCTGCGGCCGATCTGGTAAGGCGAACTGAAGTCCTTCCCGCTCGTCATGTGTTAATACGGTGCAAAAGAGCCGAACGCACTTAAAGACCCGAGTGTCCAGTTCTTCAAGGTTCTATGCACGGACGGAAGGTAAACGCGGCTAGAGTAATAATACAACATTTTACACGCAATCATTCCAAATACCACAATTTTAAGCACAGTCAGTTCACATAGCTAGGTCTCAAGCGTCCAGGCAGGTATAACACGTGAAATTATCGCAACATTTGTATTTTTGATTAAAAAAAAAAAAAAAAAAAAACGAGCTGTGAGTATATTTGTACAGGTATTAATACTTACTGGCTTTCATTCATTAAAACCAAAGCCAGCGTGGATTTGAAGAGAACAGACTGATCACCATGGGAAGCTGAAAGAGTGAGTCTATCAACTGGTTTTTGTACCTCGGATAGAGACAGACGCTGTAGAAATCCAAGATATTGGAGCGGCATTCCCTGGCTGTGCGTGTGACAGTTCGTGAATGACGCCTCCCTTTAAGTTTGGGACTCGTTGAAGGTGGTCGATCTGCAAAGCGTGTTGTAATATCTTGGCTGTTTCCTGACATAGCTTTAGAAATGGTCACGTTGGGGGATCTTCTTAATGTGAAATAGCTTCACGTGGCTTAAGGTCCCAGAACAACAACAGTTGTGGAAAAACCAAATTTCCCTTACACTTTGAAGGTCGCAAGTACATTTTATTGAGTAAGTATTAAGTAAAGAAATTCATTCACCCGATGTTAGTGACTTAAGAGATGCACATTGACCAGCAATTAGTTGCAATTTGTTGTTTTACGGTTTTAAGCTACTATATTTGATTGCAGTCCATGTCTGGACAACTTTTGGACAGCTGTATAAAAGAGGTTATTGGATTAGGAGGTAAAGTAACAGGAGGCAACTTTCAAATCAGTCAAGCAGGCCAGAATCATCTCGGTCACAAGACTAAACACATATCACACACGTGCTTTACCAAGTAACGATTCCCCATAGCTTCCAATAAACCCAGTGTTTGCCCTGAAAGTTACTCAGCATGGGCACTTGTGTGTGTAGGCCCCAAGTTTGCCATTTACCTCCCTGCCCCCAGTGTTTGAGATGCTGTTTACTCTGTCCCGATGCAGTTTGCGTATGTCTGTTCCAAATAGGTGCCACGGATAAGGTACGTGCAGGATGGCATGCTTCACTTCTGAGTGGGTGTAGTGGTGTAGAGACCCCTGGGGTCAGGGATCACTAGAATTACACAGGGTAGTGGGGATGGAAGGCAGAGTTTAATAGTGAGGAGACTGAAGCAAGAAATGCCCATATAAGGCCGATATAGTGAAAATATTAAATACAGTATTTCATACAGTAACTAGGCACAAATACAGACATGGAGGACAACAGGGACAAACAGAGAGATAGACATATAAACAGTTCTTTTGACTGGTTGACAAGATTTGACTTCTGATTACTGCCAAGATTTGCACGTCCCAGACTTGGTAAAGTGTTTCAAAGAGCAATGGATAGATGTTTCCCAAGATTAATTTAGGAGCTTCGATTAATACCAACGTGGCTTGGTGTTTAGCACCATTGCCTCACCTCAACAGGGCTATGCGTTCAAATCCAACCTCTGCTTTGTCTGTGGAGGTTGAATGTTCTTCCCCAGTCATGTGCGATTCCTCTGGCCCCTTTGCTTTACTCTCACAGTCCAAAGATGTGCAGTTTGGCTATTCAGTGTTCCGAAATTGCTCATAGAGCATGACTGTGTACGTGAATGTGTGTGTGTGTATCTGCCCTGCAGTGAAGTGACATCTTGTTCACGGTGTACCCTAGTCTTGTGCCCTGTGCTGCTTAGGATAGAATCCAGGCTGTTCCTCAACCCTGACCAGGATAAGCTGGTGTAAGCTGGATGGATGGATGAATAGATGGATTGATTAATACTGCCATCTAATGGCCTGTATAGGAACAATTGTGGTGGATTTGTTAACAGTTTGCATTGTCCTGTGCCAAGGTGATCAAGGGGAGGCCCTCGGGCCCTCAGACTCCCTTCCCTCCCCAGATGTGGTTGATGATAAGCGTCACCAAATGTGAACTTTGGAATGTGAGGTCGGCACTCATCCTTTATGGGGTTGACTTGAATGCCTGTGGAGTTTATCACAAGATTGTGGCTGATTTGAATTTCAGGATGGAGCATGACGTCACTCTGTGGATCTACAATGAAGCCAAGGAAAGGTGGAAGGGTCTTTTCTCGCTTTAGTCCCACCTGAAGTTTGTTGATGTCCGGCCTCCTTAGAAGGTAAGTGCAGCAACATTTTGTTTGAGCACTTATATATCTTGGTTTGTTTTTCAAATAGTGCTCTGAAATCTTTGAGTTGCACTTTGGATTTTTTAGCCAAGCCCCTCACAGGACTGGTGGCTGGGTTATGTCCCTTTTAATGGATTTTAAGCCTGAGTAATGTTTTATGGATTTTATGAGAACGTGCCAAGTTTTATTTTCTGAACGTTTAATTTATTTAACTATTTATTTGCCTGGGACACTGGTTTTAATTGTTATTATTTATTGCTGTCTTTAAGCATATTGGTTGGTTAAATTAATTGAAAGTTATATTTAATGGTTGATATTGTTATTTATTGCGGTATTATGGTTATCCTAGTATTTAATATTGGTTGTTTAAATAATATTTGGTATTTCATTTAAAGTCTGTTTGATGTAGATTGGATTTTAATGGAATTGTTTTACTAGATTGATTATATTTGTGTATTGACATCATTATTGGTGTGAGTTAATTGAATCTATATTGTTTTTAAAATGTTTGAAGATGAAATTCTGGTTTGATGGATTCTAGTTGTTTTACTGTATTTGTTTTAATTGATATATAATAAAGATTTGGTTAAAAAAAAATAATTTAAAAAAATGATCCGTTATAGACCTGGTAGAAAGGACACAAAAATGGCTGAAGTGTGGCTTAGCTTGCCCTCTCGCTGATGAGATATGTTTGCCTCCTTCAGACAAACCAGCAGCCAGAACAGATGTATTAAGCCCTCTGAAGCCACACATGTACAACTGCTGATACTCTTCAGCGTATGTGTGCAGGTGCAGTTTAGAAAAAGCATGCAAATTGTGCTAATGTTTCAACTGTAGGCGTAATTTATAGGCAGTATTTTGGTGTTATGCTTTGGTGCTTGAGAGCCACATTTAACTGGAGCTGAGTACTAAGGAATGCATATTAAATGTGCTACATCTACTTCTGCAGTAAGGCCTCACTCCTGTTGCTAGTACAGAACAAATTATTTCAGTTATAATTCATTTTATTAAATGAAAAACTTTTTGAATGCAATTACTTTCTCTAAAATCTAAAAAGCCAGCATGCAAAGACATGGAATTCAGTCTGAATTTTAGTGAGATCAGATGTGAATTCAGGAAAAGTAGCTCCACAAAATAAAATCTCTACCAGAAAATCATTTATTTTGTAATAAACAAAAGAGAATTGTTTGTCTTTCACCCTCTCTTTCTTTTCTGGCTGAGTTGTTTCAGGTCAATTTGGAAGTGACAGTTTTCTGAGCTGTGGCCCAATGAGCCAACATAATATAACAAGACATTACAAGCTATTCATATGGAGGGCCAGAAATTTAAGATTCATGCACTATATAATTTAGGGTCTGGGAAACGGTGCACCCTCAGATGGTGTGATGGAGGTACTGCGGGAGAGGTGAAGGGGAGATGCAGTTGTCATAGAAGATCTGCAGAGTCTGGTACACCGGCATTTTGCTCCTAAGGTAGATCTCCAGCTCTTGAACAGAGAGCTCATGGACAGCATTGCTTTCCTTGGAATTCTTTGCCAGCGCGGCCTGCGAGGGGAAACGGATGCACACTTCATATGGTGCATTGCGGTCAAAGTCAGTACAGTAGTAGGCTGACCACATTGCCTCTGGGATGGCCGCGCGGTTTTGGTTATGGCGTCGGATCGTGTTGCCTGTCGTGGAGACCCCCGTCACGATGAGTGCCACACCACGGCAATAGTTGTTGAGGCAGACACAGATGTGCTCCTCGTACTCGCGCCACGGCCCGATGTTGAACTCGCGCACCTGTGGCACCACGTTGGTCATGGTGTAAGTGGCCGCGCGGTCATGAGGGTCTGACTGGTGGTGGTCCAGGTTCAGGTGACCTTGCACGTACAAAATCGCTTTGGCATAGTCCTCCAGGACGGGCTGACTGTCCTCGAATTTCATGTGCAGCTAGGTCTGTGGGAATGGCTGCATGTCGGTGAGCTGAGAGAGAGGGAAATGGAGAAGAAAAAAACAAGTCATCGTGTCCCCTCCTGTCGTCACTCGGGGGGAGAACCAACCGAAAAACTGGAAATGTCACCCCCTCACTGCCACAGTTCTCTCGGAATGGGAAGATCTGATTATCCGCTACTCACTGGTTCACCCTTCAGAACTCAACACGTTTCACTTCTCTGTATGCGCACATCATTCATATAAGCAGAAAAGTACACATTGTCTACACTTTTACTGCTTAAACCGCAACAGATGAACTGTAAAATAACAATCAGTCGCATGAGACATTTATTCACATGGGAGGAGAGTGCAAATAGTAAGTGTATTAAGCAAAAAGATCAATCACAAGCACCTAATTGGTGTCATACTGTACCTATATGGAGGGACCAACAGTACAGTACAGTGCATATTGGCTAAACAGAAGGTAATTCTGACTGTGTGATGGATGCCTTACCTGTGGTTCGTATATCCAGGGGTAGTCCACCCTACAGTCCCACTCAGTCTTCTTAAAGGTGTAGGCAGAGCAGATGGGGATGCGTTTCTCAGGGTCGTATAGGGTGGCGTATCTCGACTTGTCCGCATACCTTTAGCAGATCTTCTTGAACTTGCCGGAGCAGAAGCCGCGGGGCGGTGTGCTCATGTAGAGTGAGTCCTTACAGCGCTCCTATGGTTAAGGTCCTCCACCACGGAGGCATGGGCTGCCAGTGCCCACAGCAGAAGGCTGGATAATGTAGTTCTCATGACAAGGCTGGTGCGGCACACCTGTGAGACCACTGATGGACAGGGCAGCTATGGCGCGCTGGAGGATGGAGTGTATCAGTATCGATCCAGACATGGAGAAGTTACTTAAATGGAGTAGACAGCATATGCAAATTGAACTAATTGTGATGAGCTTGTTATCTGGATGGCAAGTCACATGAGTATGGGCTGGGTTCTAGCTGAAATTTCCAGTATTGGCTCAGAGTTATGCTAAGAGAATTGCACTTGGGACAAGTGAAGTTAGACATCGACATCACACAATACAATTTGCTAATTGAGCTGCCAATATTTGACCCATTGGTTTTGGATATTTAGCCCTCTAGTTCTAGGTATACCTAGACTCCAGTCTTCCAGATGCTTAAAGTTCCTAACTCCTTCCTGTGCCACACCCATTCCTCTTTTTGTCCCCTAGCTCCTTTAAGAAAGATGCTGTGGTAATGAGAAATTGTAATATAATTCAGGGCCATCCAAGAAACCCAGCACTCAGAAATGCACATTTCAGTATGGTAAAGAACACCTTTAAAACCAACTGTCTAATTACCAATCACCTAATGAGATATTAAATATGAACTTGTGTGTATGTTTTTTTGTTGCAGTGCCATACATCACATTTTGTAGTAACAGCAATGGTCACATTTACAGTAGCATACAAAAGTTTGGAATCACTATCAAATTTATTGTTTTTGAAAGAATTGGTACTTTTTAAATCAAGGTACCATTCAATTGATTTAAAATGATAGGCAAGATACTGTATTACTAGTGTCGCACATGACTATTATTGTTTGAAATGATTTGTAATTGATTCAGGTAGAACTACAAAACTCCATTTTCAGCAGCCACTACTCCAGTGTTCTAATGGTGAACTCACCCTTAATTAATCATGTTTAAATTCTAATTGATTATTAGAGAAACCTTTGTAATTATGTTTGTAGAGCTTACACTCAATATTCTGTTCAGTTAAGCAAGTGCATTGCCTTTCCTTGGCTAGTAAGGTACTGGCATTCTTGAAGCTCCTTTCTGGGTTTAGAAACAGCTTTCGCAAGAAACATGCCAGTCTATTGTTGTTTTGTGAAGTGAAGTTTAATCCATGAATGAGATCGCCAGCTGATTTCATACGAAGGTGCCCACTACTCTCTTGAGAGATGAGCGCAAGCTGGATCTAAGCGGGAGAGAAGAAGAACCTGAAGGCCCAGATGCACAGCTGTAGAAGAGAATAAGTACATCAGAGCCAGTAGTTTGAGATAGAAATGCCTTTAAGGTCCTCAGTTGGCTGCATCCTTAAATAGCATGTGCCAAATACCAGTATAATCTGCAAAAGGGAAAAGATGACTTTGGAATGCTAGTTTTAGAGGCGGAGTTTCAAAGAAAATGCCATGTCTGAATCTCTGAGTTAAAAAGGAAAGGTTTAAATAGGCAAAGAATACTGACATTGGACAGAGGGTGATTGGAAAAGAGTATTATGGATGGATGAGTATAAGCTTGGTAGAGCAAATGAAGGGATGCTGGAGGAGGGATGCCTTCTGTCAAGCGTGGCAGAGATAATATAATGGTATGGGCTGCTTTGGTGCTGGTAAGGTGCACGATTACACAGTGCAGGAATTATGAGCCAGAATGATTATCATCTATTTTATTTCGCAATCCCCTGTGGTCAATGATTGGTGCCAATTTCATCATTCAGCCCGACAATTATCAAAAGCAAATTTTCAAAGCTACACAAACCCAGGAAGCCTGAGTGCTGCTGATGGACTGGCCGGCATAATGGCCAGATCGCAGTCTAATTGAGCTCTTGTGGGAAGAGCCTCATTGTGAGGTCAGAGAAAAATGCCATGCCAGCCAGTCACACCTCTGGGAAGATCTACAGAAGGCATGGGTTCAAATTTCCACTGGATATCTTTGGAAAATAATAACTAGAATGTTTGCAAAGCTGTAACTGGCACAAATGGAGGATTCTATGATGAATGTAAAGCTTGATGAAAGGTACAGTTGTATGAAGAATGTTATGACATTGTTAATATATTGATTATAATGTCTGATCAATTTAATGATACCTCAGTGAATAAAAGTATTGATTTTTATTAAAGATGTGAACATTTCTGGGTGATTGCAAACTTTCGAATGCCAGTGAATGTTAAAAAAAAAAAAACAAAAAAACGAGTGATTACCTGCTGTAATTGTGCTGTCATTGTAATGGTGTGATACTGGGAATTTTGAATATTTCTCTGATCTGCTTCCGCTACTGCGAATGCACTCATCGCACAGGGGCGTCGTTAGGCCGATTTTAGGTGGGCATTAGCCCCCTAAAATGTTTATTAGCCCCCCCCAAATAAATGTGTATTTATTAATTCATGAATAGCTTTTTATATCACATATGATATTATCGTATACAGTAGATACTGTAATCAACCCAAACGTAATGTTCGTCGCTTCTCAAAATTCACGATGATGGCTATGTTTAGGACCGGGGGAAGGGGTTTCACTAAACCAGTATTTAAAATGGTTACCAAAAAGTGCAGGGCTTTGGTATTCGGCACAGGTTGAAGCGGCGGGACCTTTGAGGAGAAGTGCAAAAGGAGAACGAAGGTATTGAAACAACTTTTTAGGCAAAGTGGGGAATTTATGAAGCTTTGCGAAACTTAAGAATGTGAAAAAGAAAACTATGTTTTTAAGTAGCCAATACAAAAACGTTATACTGAACACATTTGACAAAGCAGACCAATAACAGGAGCTTCTCATGTTACCTCAGGATGTCTAAAAATATACTTTGAAAAATAACCCAAATTTTACCGAAATAACCCAAATCATTATAATCGTAATAACAATCATCCTATCTGTACAAGACTAAAAGGATGTATTTACTAATTTCAGCAGCAAAATGAATGGAAGGTTTTGTACCTCCCTAAATATTTTTTCATTCACAAAGAACAATTGAGATTATAACCTATCCTAAACCCACAACAACGTAATAAATATATACGTTTTAAAAACATTTACGTTAAGTTTTAAAACCCGAAGATCACACCGTTTCCGTGGTGAATTTTACCTGACTAAAAGGGCGTCTCGCGCACGGTAGTTTGCTGGTAAGATCGAGTCTGGTTGAACTGCGTTCTTTTATCATTGTAAATTAGAAAAGAAAAAAACCCCATAACATTTCCATTAATATCTATCTAGATGAACCCACTGCAAAATATGTCTACTATGCTTAGCTTGTTAACGAAACAGATCTTATTGGACGGTCTCTTATGAATGGGGTCTAACGTGGCCCATGTCTTCAACCTCACCCAACGTGCGTGCGTACCTGCCGTTACGAACTTTAGAAGAAACCTGCATGTGTGTGTATGTATATTTGTTTGTATGTACAGTACTGTGCAAAAGTCTTGAGCCACCCCTCATTTCTCCATATTTCGCTTCCAAAAAGCCAGACTGTATTATTTTAATGTAGTCTTGAGGATAGTTCTCCAGACTTCCTGAAGGACTTTCAAAGTTTTTGGCTCTCATTTTCAGTCCAGTCTCTGTACCTGACCAGTTTCAGAGGAATGTTTTTCGTTTGTTAAGCCACACAGTGACCTATGTATGAATCATTAAAGCATAACAAAGCCATCTAACTTAAGGCATGAACCAGTGAAGAAACAGGTACAGATGATTACAGATGATCAGATGATGCTGCGATAAATCACTGTACCTATTGTCCCATTTTCCTAGCAAAATATAAAGAAATGACGAGTGGCTCAAGACTTTTGCACAGTATTGTACATGCCTATGTATGTATGTAGGGGGGTGTGTGGCTTTTTATATTTTTATCATGGCATAATTAGAATATGTTTGACTCATAATATAAATTTATCATAAATGCATATTGTAAAAGTAATAAAATAAAAATATTTAAAATTTCAGATATAAAAAAATCTGAGGTGGCCAGTTTCAATGGGCACGAAAAGTGGTGCTGAGCTCTGGTACTAGAGGCCTAATTTATTTAATGTACAACTTTCTTGATAATGCCCTTTCTCAGAATACATTTTGAAACCTTCAGAGAGATTGCTGTGTCTTTTCCCTGCACAATTTTGTTTGTGTTTTTTGCTAAACCTAAACTTTTGCAGCAAATCGATGTGTTATTTTGACGTTTACTGCTTCTAGTTGCACTTATAAGGTACACCTGCAGCCTAAGTCAGTAAGTCATTTATGATAAGGTGATGAAAATAAAGTATGGCATACAGTAAATTAGTTATGACTGAAAGCAGCGTCAAACAGTTCTCTGCTTTGTGTAGAAATTCTTTCATTTCGAAAAAAATACAATCTTTAAACGTTCTTTGTATTATTGACAAAACATGTCTATAGGTATATTTGATTTAAGAAGTGTTGTCATTAAATCTCTTCCAGAGTGATATTTAAAATGTAATATCTGAGTATTATGTTGTCATATCAAATGAACAGTAACCATGTATAAGCATCGTGCTAAGATTATTTGGGAACAAATATCTGCTGTGCTAAAAAGTCATGAAAAGACATTTATGAGCTATTTAAAAACATTTTCCTAGGGAGGTTTGCCATCGGGCCCCCTTGTAAAGACTCAGCCCACCTATCCATTCATCTCTAACTACACCCCTGCTCAGACATCTGTTACGGATATTAATATGTCAATGTCATGTTAAGGTCTGGTGCATTAAGGCAGGAATTCGAATATCACGTTTTTGGTGTATTGCTGACCATGCAGAAATTGTTAAACACTCGTTTGGTTTGACTTTCCCTACTGTCCCTACCTGCCAGGGTGTTTGCTGGGTTACTTAAAACAGGGGCGTAGTTGCTGGTTTTAAGTCGGCTGTCACAGAGGCTCTTTAGTGCACTGGGAAGGAGATTGTGGTGGGGGATGCTGGGGTTTCCAGCGATGGGTGTTGGATTTGCAATGCAAAGCTGTTCTAGGATATGGATGGGGGTAGGAACATATGTTCAGCTGACAGTTTTATTTGTAGTGATTTGCAGTGGATGTTTTACCAGAGCAGTTCAGGTTAATTACCTTTTTATAGGTACTGGAAGTACTGAGACTTGAAAATGAAATCTTCCTGTTATAAACCCCCCTGTGTAACCTGATAATCAGTGCTCACTATGACACAGATGAAAGATTTAACTTGTAGTAGAATATGCCAGTATGTCATATGTCAGGAATAGCAGTAAAGGAATAAATATACAATAAATAGTTGCATTGCTCTGAATTTGAACCTATAACCACCGCTGTACAAATGAGCTCCCAGACAAGTATCTTCAACGTTGTACATGCCTGGAACTGGGTCCACAGATTCACTGCCCTGTTTGTCTGAGTCTGTTTGCTGTGTGTGTGTGTGTGTGTGTGTGTGTGTGTGTGTGTGTGTGTGTGTGTGTGTGTGTGTGTGTGTTTATCATCGCGCAAGGGAACAGTGTCTACTTCAGAAATGAAAACCCATTACTTTTGACCTTGTGGAGACATGACAAATGGGGAAAACTCAATTTTATAAAAATCTCTGAATGCATCAAAAAATCTAAATAGCAAAGAGTTAGAAGTTAGAGGTTAGAAGTTTAGTCAGCACGACTATATCCACATGCCAAATTGTGCAGAGATATGCTTTATGGAAAGAGAGTGAGCACATGGTGTATGCAGATAGGAAGTGGGCAGGAAAGAGCTACCCAGTCCCTTTCAGGTGAGCGGAATGAAGCTATGCAGCCACACAGACTCACTGCCACACGAAGGCCTAAAACCCAGAAGCTCAGATTATATTTTTGAGTCTCGTCAGTCACCCATCAAACTATGGGTCCACCTGCTTGAGCTGGCTTTCAGGGGTTTCTTTAATTGGATGAAGAAACTCACTCAGATTACTGGAGACAGTAATAACCCATCTCATACTAACACTGTCAGTCAGTCTAAACCAAATTAAAACCAAAACGAGGAAAATTCAGAAAAAAAACTCCATGAGCATAAAGCAAATTAATTTGCACTAGGGACTAAATTAAAAATACAGATTGGCAGGATAACTTTTCCCTCCGAGGTACTTGGCAAACGGATGTTGACCAAGATCTTGGTTAGTGAGAATAGTCTTCTTTTCAGAAACTGGATATATTTTGCAGATCTGACTGCCTGTAGAGGTGATCTCTGTGATCACAGCCACTCCGCAGAATCCAACACAGCAGACCTGGTGGCAAAGAGAAAATATACTCTGTGACCACCAAATGGTGTGTGAGTTTGGCAATGGAGGAGGAAACGTGGTATGAATTTGACAATGACACCATCAGAGGGTGTGAATTCACTAGAGAGACTAAACTGGATATGAGAATTTGGCAGTAAGTGAGTGAAACGTGAGTGAGGCAGAGTGCTCCCATGACTGTATCTGGTCTCAATCTCTCATTTCCCTGCTGAACAAAGATGTCATTGTTTACCATAAACAGGACCTCCTATAAGCAGGCCCGGTGTACCTAGGACAGCTATCCTGTGACTTGTTTTACATCTTTATCCAAATGTGGATGATGTGATCCAGGGTAGGTGAACATCCCCACCCATGACAGCAATTAATACTCTCACATTCCCTAGCAGCAAGAACCTTTCTACTACATTGTGTCAGGTCACTCATCACAAAACATTTCAATATTAAAATACTGTTATCATTGTTGGTAAAATTTTATATACATAACTGTGAATAATGACATCGGTGTAGTCTTTGTCCACCTGGGAAAGTCAGCCTTAGCGTAGAACTGAAGTTGCTTGGCTACATCTTCTGTACCTTGGGGACAGTGACACCATCTAATGTTACTGTGCCCATCCAATGAGAAGCACTGGCAAGAACTCCCCTCTTAAATACTTAGAGACACTGCTATAAAAACAAGCCAGACTTAATTTTATTACATTTGTTGAAAATGTCTTAAATAGTTCTTGTCATGTGGCAGTGTAGTGTTTTTGTCCCGAAGATTGTTTTAATGCACTTTCATTCTCCACACTTACAGATTCAAACAAGGATTACACAGATTTTGAAAATGTTGACTTTTCTGAGCGGTTGGAATTGTTCGCATTGTGTGTCTACAGCCTGTTTGGATTGTGTGCTGTGCTGTGATGGATGAGCTGGCTGACCAACACTGACTTCATCTGACTGCAGATCCTCACCTGTAACATGATACACACTCACAAGGGCTTCATCTACACTGGTAATGAGACAGAAGCAAATTACAGGAAACTGTGGTTTGCCATGCCTGAGGTAATGCCTTGTTCACACATTCAATCAATAAAAGGCAGAAGCAGTGATTAGCCTATGCAAGTCCTTTAATTTTCCCAAATTGCTCACACAGCATAGTGTGTAACAAACAGAAATATTATCTCCTCATTTTACTTTTTTTATAGTACATTTCAGTATTTTGTTTTTAAATCCATGACTGTTTCTATAACTGAAATTTTGGATTTGTCAATTGAATAGAAGGAATTAACATTAACACAGCAGGTGGGAGACTCTTTGGCAGCCCAATCTTAACATGGTAAATGCTGATTATTCTTTTCCCATATCTCCCTTTGTGTGACGTAGGACAGCTGTGACATAATGACAAGGTGAGTATGTGCTGTGCTACCGCACTGGTTATCGCTCGCTACTGCAGGTGTGAATTTCCCTTTTGCCCTGATTGTGCTCCACATGTTTCTAACTCCAGTGAAGACACAGCCTGTCATCCTTCACATGGTACAGAATATTTGCGAATCAGATCATGATGTATGCACAGTGCCGTTTTGGACCCTACGGCAAGGAAAACAAGGGTATAGAGATGAAGACCTGAAACATGAAGATGGCCCCTGTGTGCTTTTGACAATGGGTTGAAAAATAAACATATATGATCAGAGATGTTAAGAAAACATTAGTATTATTTTCTAAAGACATTTCGGTTTAATACAAATCAGTTTTGATTACAGTACTTGTCTGTTCTTTTAACAACCCAGAATGAAAGCCATATGCTTCACTACAATATGGGAATAATGAAGTTGGCCTGTAGACACGCGCGCGTGCGCGCGCGCACACACACACACACACACACACACACACACACACACACACACACTCTCTTCCACAGTGTTTGCCTAAATGGCCACTAGAGGGAGCTCCGTTTGGTTTTTCCTCCACCCATGGGCTCTTGATGGGCACCTCATAGCTGAAAAAGACCAGTCTAACCACCCTCGGAGACAATGTTATGCTCAGTCTGAAATATGGTGGCACAGAACACAGTCTGAGCAAATTAACGGTTTCCTCAAAATGAGCTTGCCACAACCTGGACAATGGTATGATCCAGGGACCACAATCAAGTAAAATGAAACCGCATAATCATTTCTCAACTAAGTACAAATGGTTCAGTCCAGGGACCACTGTCTGGTGAAATTAAACCACATGACCATTCCCCAACTGAGTACAAATGCTTCCTAAGATAGAAAATTCAAAATATGAAAAATATATTTTCAGTTTGTACATATATAGTGCATACATCAGAAAATATATAAATTATTGTCAGTCATATAATAGTACGTATACAGAGTCAAATATTTAAATTACATATACTTTAATATACATTGACAATTTAGGCTGTTTATTACAATTAAATATAAAATGGCAATAATTTAAATATTTTGTTAAGTATGCAGTATATTTTTTTATGGATATCAGCATACATTTTTACTATATTTACAGTTTATAGTCATACAGCAAGGTGTTCTCTGAGAATATCTTCCTCTTCCTTCATTGTCTGTGACTGGGTGCCTGGTAAGTCAGTCCGTCTTTGATATAACAGGGTTTGATCACAATCTCGTGGGGTGAAGACCTGTTTTGGTGTTAACAATGTCGAAACTAGATAAATACTCCAAACATATTAAAGGCATGCATACGCCACACATGAACAAAATAGTTTAACACCTTTGACCTCTGACACCTTGAACAGCTCTACTCCCAGAGATGAATCATAACAAGACAAACGGCCATTGTTGCTGTGAAGCCTCACGCTCCAGTAGGGTTGCAGTGATTTGCTTAAGAACTAAAGAAACCTCATATTTACAAAATCACTTCTCCTCTCCAAGACTTTTAAAATGTATGCTTGATCTTCTGTTGTCATGTTATTCCTCTCATTCTGTTTCCTCCACCATCTTTTAGAAGAACAGAATTGAGGGTCATGGCATTAAAAAAAATCAGGAATAGTTTAAAAGAAAAAAAGACCGTTTCTCCTTTGTTGCCGTTTGTTGTTTCTCCAGCATGTAATGTTACTTCCGTTCTACACTTGTTGAAGAATCAGGTTGTTATGTCCGACTGTGGAAATGATTAGCAATAGTGAAGAAGCCCATTTGTTAGCCTGGCTTCAGGAAGATATTTCTTCTGGTTTAATTTGAGAACTCTGTGTGAAACCCCCAGCTGCCTGCGGCATGAGCAACGCTGCTGAGGAACCGGAGCTATGTCATGACAGCCACATACTGAGTTAACCCTGAAAGCTGATCCTCAGGAACAGGGAACACAGAATACAAAGCACATGCTTTGTCTCTAGACCACCGTTGGACATACCAAACTCTGCCAAACCTTGGAAGATTAAGAGAGATATTTTAAAATAATAAAGAAAATATGCTTCTATAATACTATGGAAAATATGTTTATCTGTGTGGAACCCCACACACCACAGTGGTGTATCACTATGTCACACTTTGTATCATTGTGTGACACAGGGACCATGAAGACCTTGAGTACTTACTTAGGCAGCAGTGGTTAGACGTCCGACACAGTGACGGTTCATTGTCTTATACTTCAACAGTATAATACAGTAACTACTCGTTCAGGATTACTCAAAAGGTTAGATCATTTTTTCAAAATTCAGATATTCATAATGGGACACTTTCCATAATGCTCAGTTCTTTACGACAGTGACAGTTCATTCTGCAATACTCAAAATTCAGATATGCTGGCTACTTACCCTACAATACTCAGACCTCAGGCTGGCTATGCATTCCGCGATACTCAAACTTAATACATACATCCTGCTCATTCAATAATACTCAAACTTCAGATAATTTTCATTCTTGAATATTATTTCTTTCAAGTCACATGTTGCCTTATATTCAACCCCCCAAACAAGTCTACAGAAAGCTGACTACTTTATAAAATTTCTGTGCTTAAGGAAAGACAGGTGGTACCAGGCATGTATAACAACACAGAATTGTAAGACTAGCATTAAGCCAGGCATTAGGAGAGGGCATATTGCAACTAAGGGAATAAAGAGTGAATAATCACAGAAACAGTAACATTATTTATTCTCATACTTCACATCCTCAAAAGCATCTAGCATCTAGGCTTCTTGCATTGCTGCTGTTTGAAGTATCTAAAGAGGCCTCTGTAAGCTTCAATGAAATCCTCCAAGTTCAGTTAAAAATTTTCCTTCAGAGGAAAAATCCACAAATAAAAAAAAAAAGATTTTCGAACAAAGACGGCTATTTTTCTTGCTGCCATTCAATCTCCATCTTTCTATAAAAATACTCAGAGGGGAAAAAATTATGCAGACATTTTGTTCTTGTACGATTATGAGAATAATATGCTATAGAAATTAATTCAAAACAAAAAGAAAATTTAAGTGGGCCGTTTTGCATGGTACAACAGCAAGAATGCCCTTCTTACGCCCCTGTGTGCTTTTAGTCAAAAGAAAGGGTGAGCGCTTCAAACCAGCGAACAAGAATTAAAACCAAAATGAGATATCATCAACTGAAACTGCCAATTCCAGGAAATAGTTAAAGTAAAAAAGTGAACATGGTGTATGATGAGGCAAGCGACAGGTTGGAGAACATGGACAACATGAGAACATTTTAAAGGGGCAGAAAAAAAAAAAAAAGAGGGATACTGAAATATATGAGTGAAGGTTAGAGATTTGGGAATCATTGACCAGAATGTGGTCAGTGTGGAGGTATCCTGATTGTCCAGTGAGGCATCTGTTTGTCACAGCACCAGTGACATAACCTTTTACAGGCTGATGCCCAGACAGGAAGAGAAAGGGATGATATTGTCAGAGTGAGACAGGGGAATACTCCCAACAGTTTTAAAGAAAAAAAGAGAACAGCAGGGTACCCTGATGCAGTTCCACAGAGCTCCAGCAGGTGGCAGCACAGGGCTTACACACGGGTTGTTGAGTGGGGATGGGGCAGGGCATTGTTGTGCCCTACAGGACTGGGGTAGGTGCTAAAAGCATGCAGTGGCTGCATGGCTGCGATGGTGCTGGGCGTCATGGTAATGGTACTAGGAGTCATCGCGATGGTGCTCGGGGCCATGAGAGGCACATCATCTGGGCCCCGGCGCAGGGCCCGGGTGTAGTCTGGCGGGCCAGCCGGCCTCAGGGGTTCACAGCCCAGTTGCGCGTCCATTTCGACCTGCTGTTGCTGCTGTTGTTTCATCTGAAGTGTGGACATGAGCTCCTCCTCGCGACCGTGCGCCAGGTCATTAGCCGGCCCACGCTGCGGTGAAAGGCGCCGCCCTCCAACCACACCAACACCACCTGCCCGCCGCGACAACAGCTCATGCCTCCGGTCCCGCTTGTAGTAGAGTGCGGCAAAGGCCAGCACATTGAGGAAGAGAAGTGAGGCTCCCACAGCCACGGTCACGCTCAGCTCCGTGGAGTAGTCCCGCGAGTCGCTGGGGAAAAGTGAAAATTGTGGGCGGTCGGAGCTCTCGGTATAGGGGTCCGGGGTCACTGTGGGTGTGGTCCGTGCAGGTTCGACTGGGGGCGGGTGGGTAGTGGTGCTGGTTGAGCTGAAGAGGTCCTCGTGAATGCTGTGCAAGTGGGGCACCAGCTCCAACCAGAAGGCCACCTTGTTGGCACGGTAGTTGTCCCGAACCCGTGGCTTTAGTCCAATGTGCAGGTACTGCTTGTCTTTGGAGTTGAACTTGGTCCAGATGACCTCCTCGAAGCGGTTCGGCTTGGTATGGATGAACTTAGTGTCCTGTGGCACTGGCAGGTTAGGATCTCTGTACGGGTCATGCAAAAATGAAGAATTCAAATTTAGGCACATCTTAAGTAATCAGAGAAAAGCAAATGTATAATGAAGAAAAAGTATACTCTGGGAGAACTAATGTAGATGTGTAATGAGGGGAAACCGCAAGTGTACTCAGGGAAAATCAGGTGCGTTATAAGAGAAAATTTGAGTGTATACTGTGGCCAGCCTAAACATGTACTGAGGATAACCTGGGTGTGTAATGTTAGAAAATGCTAAGAATACTAATGGAAAACTGGATGAGTTCTGAGGCTAGCTAAGATGTGTAACAGAGGGGAACTGTAAATGTGGGCATGGAGAATTGAATGTGTAATGAGAAAAACTTGATGTATAATAAGGCAAACGGTACACATATTAACAGATAGCTGGATGTGTATCGAAGCCTTCATAGATGCCCAGAGCTTGACGTTTTACCGCTTTATATGTATTTTATGACAGAAGGATCTTAATGCAATTTAAGATAAATAAATATCCTGCTAACATTTACTACAGCAGTGGCCCTTCTGGTGGCATAATGGGTCAATGCCCATTCAGCCTGAACCGTATACTGACCCGGTCTTGGCGAAGTTGGTCCAGTATGTCATGACCACTGCACTGAGCATGACGTCGCTCTTGGAGAAGTTGCAGGGGAAGAGGTCAGTGGCGCCCACCATAGGGATCCCGAACACATAGGGGATCTCGTCCCCATGGGCTGCGTCGGCCCACTCGGGCCTCGTATCCGTCTGGCAGTGATGGTAGAAGGTGTAGAAGTAGACCGGCGACTGGAAGTCGGCGTACAACTTGGCTGTGGCTGCCGCCGGCGCCACCCACTGGTGGTCGGTGAAGAGAGCCAGCAGGGTCTTGCGGCGCATCTCGCCGTTGTCGCGGTCCGCCCAGTCCGTGTACATGAACTTGATGGTTTCCCGCAGGATGTCCTTACCTGGAGAGACACAGGGACACAGGGGTTTGCCTGTGGCTCCTCCGTGCCAGGGCGGCGCCGGCAGAGAGAGAGAGAGACCGCCTCCTACCTATACAGCACAGGGCGTGTGCCCTTTTACCTGGAGAGAGAGAGAAAGCAAGTGAGACTTTACCCAAGCAACATGCACACACATACCTGTACAGGCAGGATCATGCACAAAACACAGTAAGGGGATTTTATAAATACGGGTGATATTTAAAATACCATGCACAATAAATTCAGGATATATGTAATGCTGCACACGATATACAGTCAGGCCGTACCTAAAATACTGTGTACGATTTCCGGGAGGTAACTAATAAGGCATGCATAATACAGAGTGCACACGAATATAATGTATACATGCAGTATGATGGACTGTGACAAGACAGTTCTCTCATAATGTGTCACAAGAGCTCGGGTGATGTGGACAGAGTTATCTTGGAGTCACAGGAAGCTGAACTGGGAGAATGATGTGAGAGAGGCGTGACGCGGTTGTCCCTCCACACAGCCCTTCAGCGTACTGGGCCAGTTTTCGTCCTGCCCTGCAATCTCTCTAGGGGATCTCAGACAGGCAGTCCCCAGTCAGTACCGCCATTGCAAACCCACACTCTACTGGCATGTTCTCAGCAGTGTCTTGAACTGTGTATAGGTTCGGACATAGATCTCTAAGACCAGGAGGCTGCAGGAGTTGAACTCTGTGCTAAAAATCACTGTAGGCACAGTGGCTGAAGAAGTCAGTCAAAAACACCCCTAAGCAATGCTCAGAATGTACATTTGTATACTCAGTGTCACCTGATTAGGTACATCTAGCTACTACCAGGTATGGCCAGAGTTTTCTCTCCAGAACTGCTTCAAGGCATATGAATTATGCATTCAAAGAAGCCTTTCGTGCACCACTGTTGTACTGAGCTGTTGTTTTTGCAACTGTGGCTTTTCTGTCAGCTTTAACAAGTCTGCCTATTTTCCTATGACCTCTCATTAACATGGTGCTTTTAGATACAGATCTGCCCCTGATTATATGTCTTTTGCTAATTGCACAATCTTCTGTAAACTCTACACACTGTTGTGCGTAAAAATCCTAGGAAGGTGACCATTTCTGAGATGCTAGAACCAGCATGTCTGTCACTAGCAATCCCGCCGCGTTCCGAATCACTCAGATCACACGTTAGCCATTCTAAACCTTAGTCAAACAGTTACTAAACTGATCCTGCTTGTGTTGAATGTATTTTGCTGTGGCCACATGATTTGCTGTTGGGAGGAACAGGCTGTTGCATTAAGAAGCAGCCATATCTAATAAACCAGCCATTGTGTGTGTGTCCAACAGATCAAGGCACAAGGAGTACAAGCAGGATTCCGCCACACTTTTCATGGTCCAGCATTTATATTATACAGTTGCTGACTGACCTGACAAACCGCCCACACAGTACATGAATTCTCTACAATTCACCGTATCCCAGTCACGCTCCCAGCCCAGAATCCAATTCCTCCAGATCGGACATAACTTGGGAGAGCTTACCGACAGGGTAGCCATAGAGGTTATCCACGAAGTTGGAGATGGTGTAATCGAACGTCGCCGCAGAGATTCCCTCTTCACCTTCGCTGTCATCCACAAACTTCAGTCCCTCTCCCTGGTTCACGCCAATCAGGATGTCGTAGTTGAGGAACTCCCCCTAGTGGTAGGAAGGCAGAGTCAGAACTGTCAGGAATAGCAGGCTTATTATCTTTGACCCTGGCTGCCTAAAGTATGTTCAGTAATGCACATCAGGACTGCAGCCTGACTGCTATGGTTTTAAAAATGATACTCTCCTCCCTGGAGTACAGTGTACTTTATTACCACAGTATACATAATAAATAAGTGCAGCAAGGACTCCTACAGAAGGTGCCATGGGGGGACTATCTTGTACCCAACCTCAGGCTTTTACTCAACCCAACTTAACCCCAGAGCCAAAGACAGAAAATTCTAACATGCAAGTACATGAAGACTTAATAGACGGCATACAAGTTCAGAAACAAAATGACTGAGATTAGAATAAAATGACTTCCTATCCCCTTATGGCTTTCATCTTTATTTGATATTTGCAAATACAGTTTTGGGACTGAGGGCCTTGCACAAGGGCCCAGTGGTAATATGGGCACTTTTTGCCAGTTGTGGGATTTGAACCAGTGACCTGGTCATGGGCACTGACCCCAGCCCCTAGAGTCACACACAACCCCTTTATGTGTATAAGAAATGTTTAAATGTGAGCACAGGAAACAGTCACCTGAGTGCAAGCAAGACATAAGGCAGATAAAATGCATTTGTTGAAAAATTGGATTCAACATAAAATACATCAAGGCCATTTATACTGCACAAACATGAACAATAGTAAATGCTACATTTTAAAAACTGATCTGGGGGTATTCCAGGAAGCAGGTTTAACAGATCCTGTAGTCAAACCTAAATTCTGATTGGAGAAAACTGAAAACCTGACTGTAGGATTTGTCAATTCCCCAAGTCGCCCCAAATTTCTCAAACCAGAATTCAAGTTTGACTTTTGGATATGTTAAGCCTGCTTTTTTGGAAAAATTCCATGGATACTCAGATAAATAAATTACATTCAATATTTTACCTTTTATTCCAAACAACTTATTTATTCTAACTATTTTATACAGCTTGATATTTAGTTGGGCTTGTTACTATAAACAGCCCCCCCAGCTTGAACCTTCAGCTTGTAAGTCCTTAACCACTATGCAAGCAGGGATACTCAACGCTGCAGAGAAAAACTTCAAAATTGACCAAAGGCATATAACAATACCAGGAGTTGGTCCATACGTCTAAAGACTGTCTACCTGGCTGTAAATAACTCTGGTAGTGTAATTAGTTCAATTAGGGCTAGCTGGAATTAATTACCTATGGACAAGGGGGGTCTTGATCTATTTCTATGGCATAGAGGAAACATCAAAATCCGGTCTTTTTCTGTTGCTTATTTTTTTTAATGACACAGATTCCACTAAAAACACACTAATGTTAATTTACAGAATTAAGTGTAACATCTAGTACAACAGAATTCAAATCTTTCACTTCACCTAAGTTCTTTAATGCGAGTTTCATGATAGAGATGCACATTTATAATATTCAAAATGTTGTTTGGATCTTGGTTCTTAGTAATCCATACATATTAATATAATAACATTCCAACATCCTTTTTAAATGTGTTGGGATGTTAGCTTGTTCTAAGTAGAGCAGGATGTTCTAAATATCAAGAGAATGTATAGATAGATATGGATATTGAACTATTAACATGCTAAAATTCGACACGAAGACGTCACACATGTCAAAGGGACATCAGTATGGGTCTGTGTTTTTATCAGTCTCTCTAGAGCTGACTCCGTAGCCCACATACTTGGGATCTCTACCAGCCACCTATCACAGTGACGCTGCTGTTCAGCACAGCATTAGGTAGGATGCGAGTTAATGGAAAGGCAGTGGCATCAAGCATCACTTTGGGCATGAGGCAATACAAGAGCACAACAGGAAGTAAAAAGCAAGGAGACAAGAAGGACAGGAAGACAAAACAAGGACAGATAGGAAACAGGTCGAAGGGAAAAGGAAGGAGGAGAACAACGAGGACAGACACAGCAGGTCAGATGAAACCGAACAGGGAAGGTGGGTCATACTTGCTGCATCAGGATCTCCGGATCATCAGGTACCACATCGCCATCCACAACAGGCCCAAAGGCAATGTGGTAACGGGCAGGCTGGATGTCCTGGTCCACGAGCTCCCGGACGCTCTTCCGCCGTAGACATTCCACCATGTCGGTTGTGTCCAGGCTCAGGCCTCCACAGCCCACCTTATGCGCCAGGATTCGGGCATACTTTAATGGCTGGTAGTTCACCGACCAGCTGGAGATCGCTGAGCCACTCTGGGCTATAGCCCTCTGGAAAAGACCTGCAGAGGGTACAGTAACCCACATGGGGCTAAATCTAAATCTGATTCACAGAGTGCTGACTCTAGTCATGACTCCAAGTTTGACTCATCCAGAGCACTAATGTCAACAAAGATCAGACTCTAAGGCTAACTATATAAATGGCAGTTCCTCTCCTTAGCCCTACTTCCTCTTCCTGTTAGACAGAATTCCCAAAAAAGGGTGGGACGCAATAATGTAGGAGGTTATGTTCTCACAACCCCCCCCCCCCCCCCCCCCCCCCCCCCCCCCCCGGGGGGGAAACGGGAAAAAAAGGAAAAGAAGGGAGGAAGGCCCCAGGAACGGAAGGAGGAGGGCGGCGGGGCGGGCGGGCCCCCCAAACCGGCTG
>JAACJT020000032.1:6865898-6881468 GCA_009936485.2 Gymnarchus niloticus | reverse complement strand
GACCAGTACCATCCACTCATTTCCCATTTTCCATAGAGATGCCCAGACCTTCCTCTACCCAGCCTCCTCCAGCTCCTTCAGGGAGATGCCGAGGTACTCCCAGGGCAGTCGAGAGATATAATCTCTCCAGCATGTTCTGGGTCAGCTCTGGGGTCTCCTCCCATTTGAACATGCCTGAAACATGAGGGAAGGATGGATGCCCATGGGAGGCGTCCAGGAGACATCCTTGCTTAAACCACCTCAACTGGCTCCTTTCGATGTGGAGGAACAGCATCTCTACTCTGAGTCCAAACTCCTCACCCTATCTCTAAGACTGAGCCCCGACACCCTGTGAAGAAAACTCATTTCCACCACTTGTATCTGTGATCTCATTCTTTCGGTCATTACCCAGAGCTTGCGACCATAGGTAAGGGTAGGAATGTAGACCGACCGGTAAATCAACAGCTTCACCTTTTGGATCAGCTCTCTCTTCACCACATCAGGCTAGTACAGCATCCACATAACTGTGGACACTGCATCAATCCACCTGTCGATCTCTTGATCCATTCTTCCTTCACTTGTGAATAAGACCCCGAGACATTTCAGCAACTCATCCCCAACCCAGAGAGGGCAATCCACCCTTTTCCTGCTGAGAACCATGGCCTCAGATTTGGATGTGCTGATCCTCATCACAGCCACTTCACACACTTGGTTGCAAACCGCCCCAGTGAAAGCTGGAGGTGGCAGCTCGATGATGCCAACAGGACCACATCTTCAGCAAAAAGCAACAATGTGGTCATGAGGGTGCCGACCCGGACACACTCCACCCCTTGGCTGCACCTAGAAATTCTATCCATAAAAGTTATGAACAAAATCGGTGTCAGAGGGCAGCCCTGGTGGACTCCATCACCCACTGAGAGGAAGTCTGACTTACTGCCGGCAGTGCAAACCAAGGTCTCATCCTGGTTTTACAGGGCCAGGTACCCCATACTCCCGAAGCTCCCCCCACAGGACATCCCGAGAGACATGGTTGTATGCATTTTCCAAGTTCACAAAATGTAGACTGGTTGGGAAAACTCCCATGAACCCTCAAGTATCCTTGTGAGTGAAAGAGCTGGTCCAGTGTTTCATGACCAGGACGAAAACTGCTTTGTTCCTCCTGTATCCAAGGTCTGACTATGAGTCGGATTCTCCTCTCCAATACCCTGGCATAGACCTTACCTGGGAGGATGACAAGTGTGATCCCCCTAAAGCTGGAACACACCCTCTAGTCCCTTACTTTAAAATGGGGACAATTTGAGCCCTGGGGACATTGAGCCCTGTCACTGTAAAGTTTTTCGACTACCTCAGTGACCTCAGCTTTAGTGATGGGCCAGTCAGTCAGACAGGCCGTTCATCCCAATCACACCCTTCCAAGTTTCACTGACGTTATCCACATAAGCACTGAAGTCCTCCAGTAGAACAATGGAGTCCCCAGAGGGAGCACCTTCCAGCACCCCAGCGAAGGTCTCCAAGAAGCCCAGATACTCCGAACTAGTGTTCAGTGCATAAGCACAGACAACGGTCAGAGCCCATCCCCCAACTTGAAGTTGCAGGAAGGTAACCCTCTCATTTACCGGGGTAAACTCCAATGTACAGGCACTGAATTGGGTGGCTTTGAGTAAACCCACACCTGCCTGATGCCTCTGAACCAGGGCAAGTCCAGGGTGGAATAGAATCCAATTTGCCTTGGGAGACCCTACAGGGGCAATTGCCCCTGACAACAGAGATCCTAGGGTCACTGGAGCACTCAAAACCCTCCACCACGGTAAGGTGGCAATTCCTTGAGGGTGGGACAGTACTCTTGTGAGATAATGGCCTCACACAATACCAGAATTAAAAGCAGATGATGTTACTTTCCTTTAGAAACAAAGATAAAAAAAATCTCCTTTCTCACTCCTTTTCTTTGGTGTCCTCTGTGCTAAACCTCATTTCTACATTAGTGTGGAGAAATGCGGTTTGTGAGGCTAATGAAAGCTCATCCAATAATCGTTCATATTTTATCCTTCTTAGTTTCACTTATTATTAATTTACCATGTGCACAGTTTGACAATGCAAATACAATGACTGTAATATTATAAGCTAACGCAACAGAAACATCATGTTCAGGATGTTCAGGCATGGGACTGTGTGTCAGATGAAGGGAAGCTCACACAGTCAAATGCTCATTAAAAAATTATCTCAAGCAATTCAATAGAAAAGCCTTCAATCGGAGAGCACCTGGAACTAACGACAACCCATTTAGATTGCAGTATCCGTCTTCCTGTTAAAAGGTATTTGCTTCCATTTATTTGATTTTTCTAATGTTTATAATGACTCAGCAAGAGAGAATGAGACAGAGAGTGAGAGGAGGAAAAAACAGAATTTCATTGGCTGAAGATACTCAGGTCTTGCTGTGACCTGCTGAATCGAAATCTGCTGCAGAAATACTGCTAGAACCGGTCACTCACGGAACCGAGGCCTGGGCATAAAATCTAACAAGACACAGAGCACAATATTCCAAGAAAAGGCCAAACTCAAAAAAGGACATTGCCTTATGACATGCACCGTGGAAATACTGGGCCTGAAAATGAACTATGAAACATCATGTTCTATCAGATAAACATTCTGTACAATTCCTCGCATAAGTCATGATCACGCCAGGCCATTCTATAGTAACATATAATGCAAATAATGCAAATTTGGGAAGAGAACTAATCATTTTAAATCTAGAAATCAAAAGAAAACCTTAAAATACTAGAGTGTTTATAGTAAAAGTCTTTCCAGACAAGATGCAGTAGTACTCTCAGTTAGTGATGATTCTAAATGTATGGGCAACAAAAACTGCCTACAAGAAAAATGTCTAGCAATCCAGAAACCAGAGTAGAGCATAAATGAGAAGCTTATTCCATTAATGGCAGCAATAAATAAATAAATAAATAAATAAACAGCCTGATAATCAAAGACAGGCCTCCTGGGAAGCCTCTACCTGAAAACCCAGCAGCAATAACCCACCTGCAACAGACAGTTATACCTGAACAGGGAAAGAACATGTAACTGGGGAGAACCGTCAAAATGACTGTGAGTGTGTGACATGGTAAAAGTGAATATTTGTTAACCCCCCCCACCCCCCTCAAATGCATACAGTGGATTTTTTAGCTATGCTAACAAACGCAATAAAGACAACTGCAAATCTGCACTGGAGCAAATTTGTAATGATTTATCTAAATTTAGACTGACCTTCTTCAAAGCATGAATGGGTAAAATCTTAAATCATGCCAGTGAAGCCAGTCTGCACCATACAGACCTGATCGAGCTGTTGGGAGAAACCTAAGAAGAGGTGACCGTTGAAAAGTGGGAGATGGGGAGCAGGACAAAAAGAGGGAGGGATGAACGCAAAGGAGGGGCATGCACAGCACAGAGTGGAATACAGGGATTCACAGACACCAGTGCTGATAAATGCACAAAGAATACACACCCAGATGGCATTTTAACTCAATGTTACAATCGTGGATGAATCAAAGTCTACTAGCACTTGAGAAGACAGGATTTTCCATGATGATGGGGGTAAATAAAGACTGGTAAAAGTTTAATAAGGTAGTGCTCTGATATCTGAATCTTGGTCCTACAGGATTCCTGATACCTCAGTCTATAAGTTCCTCAAAGCAGATCAACTTTAGCATAATAATGAGCCACTTAGCCACAAGGCAGTACAATGAAATATTGATCTCCAGCAGCCATGTTGCATCATGACACGAGAAAGGTTATTGATAAATGCATCAAGCACAGAATGGGTAATCTAGCTAATTCTTCTCCCGCAATAACATTCAAGCTGTAGACTTGCTTCCGCCCAAGAGAGCTGAGGGGTAGGGACAGACTCATGCTCCAAGAAGAAGGGAGGTCATACATTACTATGAAGAAAGTTGTGCAGTGATTGGCCATCTTGTTTTTACCATCAAAATGGTTTAGGTTTTTACCCTAAAATGACATTGGTTGTGGACCTTTCACTCACTGAACCAATGGGCTGACAGCTATTCCGACACTCAGAAGATCATCCTCATTGTGTCAGCAGATATACATCAATGAGACTGAGAGGGTGAAAAAGACAGCGCCACCTATGGAACACAGTAGAAGGGACAGATCCCACCACCTATGGAACACAGTAGAAGGGACAGATCCCACCACGTATGGGACACAGTAGAAGGGACAGATCCCACCACCTATGGAACACAGTAGAAGGGACAGATCCCACCACCTATGGAACACAGTAGAAGGGACAGATCCCACCACGTATGGGACACAGTAGAAGGGACAGATCCCACCACCTATGGAACACAGTAGAAGGGACAGATCCCACCACCTATGGAACACAGTAGAAGGGACAGATCCCACCACGTGTGGGACACAGCGAAGCTGACACCATGTATAGGACACTATCAGAGAAAGATGGATTCTTTTCATAGTGCAGTTTTTTTATGTGGAGTAATGCATTACGAGTGAAACTACATTATTAAACACAAACAAAACCCAAAAATCTTATTGAACTATGAGGAGGAACCACACTCAGAAGGAGCTCATGGAAGACACTATACTCCTGTAGTTTTTAAGAAACTAACGTGAACCATTACAGTGAAACAAAGACTATAACATTTTCAGTCACATTGGGTTAATGTGTCAACTTTCACCTTTGACCTAAATGTTTTCCGTGCTTCAAAAAAGTACAAGGGTGAGTCACAGAAAACCTTAGGCATTAAGTGAACTGATGGAGGAGATGAAAGAAAGTGAGATGGAGTGAGAGTGATTTGGGGGGGTGATCTGGCAGAGGAGAGGAATGGAGGTGAAATGAGGGAGAATGATGTTGGGGGTGAAGTGAACTGGTGGAGGAGATGGATGGAAGACAGATGGAGTGAGAGATGTGGGGGTGAACTGTGGGAAGGAGAGGAATGGAGACGAGATGGAACGAGATTGATGTGGAGGTGAACTAGTGAAGAGGAATGGAGGAGAGATGGAGAGAGAGTAATGTGGGGGGTGAAGTGAACTGTGGGGAGGAGAGGGATGGAGGAGAGATGGAGAGAGAGTGATGTGGAGGGTGGTGAGGCGAACTGTTGGCAGGTCCTGGACACACCTCCTTTTTCCTGTGGATCAGACAGAGAGTGACCCAAATTGAATGGAAACTTTAAACTATTTAACAGAGTAAGACAGAAATGCAAGGATGAGACAGAAAGTCACTGGCAGCCATAAAAACAGAGCAGTGGCGATTCCACTAGAAAAAGAAGAAAGTAGAGTGTGGTTGTTATCTACACAATTAGACGTGGTAAATATAAGAAATTTTATATGTTGTTGACCCTCCATTTATTTGTGAAGTACCAATCTCAGGTTTCACACTGTTGGTGAAGAACAGTACCCTGTCAATGTAACTTCATGCCAAAGTGAATCCAGTTATGTTACCTTCTCCTCTTACCTTCCCCACAGTCAGATTTACCTGAGATTGAGCCTCTTAAATAAGTGCTGTCAGTAGTGAGGAAAACAACATCAACATCTTAAATTATTTAGCAAAAACAACCAAACTTTGTAGGTTTCATATTGTCAGGGATGACTGAAATAGAACAGCCAGGCAGAATGTTCTAGAAAATTAACAGGCTGTATGCAGACCTTATTGAGGAGTGGAGCTGGTGAAAATTAAAACAACTTTCACAGTGCAGTTACCACGTATGGCCGAACCAGCAAAGTCAAGCCTATGAGTATATCTGACTCACAAAAGGGAAATAAAAGGATCTCTGTTGAGCCTGGAACTGAAAAACATCCCCTTTGTTTACTGGCCTAAATCCCATCCAGGGTGTCCCCTGCCTTTATGCTCCAGACTCACTGAAACCCTACACTGGACAAGCAGTTACAGACATCGGAGTGATGTCCATGTATGTGGCAGTTTAATTGAGGGAGTAATCCAAGAAACGGTGTTCAGGTCTGACTGCTATGATATAACCAGAAGTCTGACTTTACCTTAAGCACTCCCTCCTCTTTAAATGTTCACTTCATTAAAGTCCATTTCATTGTCTCAGCTGTTGACCGTATATTAAATGTATTGGCAGTACAAGAACTGTTCATTGGAATAGAACCCTTTTCGACAGAAATGGAGAGAGAAGACAGAAAGAGGTGAAATGACGGTGAGGGCCGAAAGAGTGAGACAGGATAATGGAAACAGACAAAGGCACCACATGACAGAGAGACGACGGAAGAAGGTGAGACCAACAGTGACAGGTGGATGAAGAGAGTGACATTAGTGTGGTGTGTGGCTCTGCAAATTAGGCATCTGGAACAAACAACATATGTGATGTATCTGCCTCACTGGATGTTACTGTGGACAAAAGTGTCTAAATACGTAACTTTACTAAGGCTTCTGTGGCTATGAAGGCCTACAAGTCATCTGAACTGAAAAGCTGGAGGGAGATGAGCTGGAATATGAAAAGGGCAGTGAAATTTGACAGACAGGCTGTCCTGAGAGGAGAATTATTAGGAAATAATAATTAGTCTACAGCTAATTCGGGAAAGGGATGGAGAGCAAGGGAACAAGATAGAAACTAGAAAATAAAGAGGAATCCTCAACTGGGCATGAAGTCTCCCTACATTAGAAGGCATATCTGTGTTATCATAGACTTACATTTAGGCCCTGTGCTTCATAAATGAGTGTGACTGCTGAATCCTTCACAAAAGATGTGCAAAGATTTCATTAACTGAGCCATGTCCTAAACCAGGCCGCTATAGTTATTCTGAAAAGAACACTGGAATGAACTTGCTTACATCCATCGTTTGACTGCTAATACTGGTCAGGCTCACAAGGGCGGGGGGGCTTAAGGAAAGGGGAACACACATTACATAGTGAGAATAGGTAAACTCCACACACACAATTCATATAGGATTTAAAGCCCTCACCCTGAAGGTGTGAGGCAACAGGACTACCCACTGAGGCACTATGACATCCAGTATGGGGACACAAACCACCAAATGCTGCCTTCCCTCAGGATTTATTGAAACTGCCATACTGCCATCTCACCTGGCCCATCCCTGCCTCAAGGCATTGTAAACATGCCTGAATATGTCACCTCGAAACATGAGGGCAATGACTCCATACAGTATGTTCATACTGCAAAGCAAACATCCCATCATATTATCATCATACCAATACCTTCACAATATGCATGTTATTCAACAAACATGCAGCTCTCCAGGAACATAATTTGTATGTTCAAAAAGGAAAGTGGAAGCAGTTCTTTCAAAATCCTGAAGGTTAACGCAACTGTCAACGTATACTGTGGATTTACAGCCTAATTCAGTAACCTGTAGTGACAGCACAAATGATGGTTTAAAACCCCCTGGTGGGGGAGGGTATCCCGAACTACCAATTAACATTGGCGATAGTATATCCTGATGTGGTAGGTCGGCGTATCCTGAGCTACCAAAGCTTTGAAGCCTCATTTAGCACTAGCATTGATTGAACACTTTGTGACACTCCCATACGCCACAGGTTTTGAAGCCTCATTTGTCCCATTACTAATAATTTGTTAATTGGTTAATTAGCAAAGCAGCTGCCTGTTACTTTGAAAAGAAAGAAAAAAGACAAAATAAGAGGAGATCAGCTCTAAAATCACAGCATCAGCCATGTCAGGGACCTGGTTAATTAAGCAGCCATTCAAATCTACACATGGAGTTTCTGCATGGAGTAAAAGGAGAAGTGAAAACGTTTCAAAATAAAATTTCAGTTGCCTCCATTAAAAAGCAGATTAATGAGCTGCAAAGCAATGCATGCCTATGAGAAAAGCTCTCTCTTTGTACCCTAGCAGACTCGCTGCCCTTGGTTCTTCTCCTCATTAGGGTCGGAGGTTTGACAATTATTTAACGATGCAGGTGATTATCTCATTACAAGTAAGCCTGATGCTGGTTCCTGTCCACACCCCTGCAGACAGATGCTCAATCATAACCCTAAAGCTGCACAAGAGTCTCAGAGTGAAGGAGAACTGAACCATGCTCAGTCCGAAGAACAGCCATCTAATTAACAGTCCATGCCCGCTTAATTAATCTAATTAACTTTCTAATTATTGGCATATTCTTTAAAATAAGCTTTTATTCAAGTTAAAGTAATAGTGCTTAAATGACAAACTACATGCACCATGTGTGATAAAAACACTTCACAAAAAAGCATCAGTCTATGTTAATATATTTACTGTAAATGCAAATGCATACACATGTAAATGTGCCTCTTTGCATGTTTGCTTGTTTACATATACCATATATGTGCACATATCATAATTACACAATAATTACCCTGTCCAAGGTGTACTTCTGTCCTGTGCCCCATGCTGCCTGGGATCGGATGCAGCAACCCCATATCCTGACCAAGGGCCAGAAAGAGGGTTTAACAAACCATAGTCAAATCTGAATTCTGATTGGTGAAATTCAGGGAGATTTGGACAATCAATTAATCCGGAAGTCAGGCTTTCAGTTTTAGTTTCAAATTACTTTGAATTCTGGTCTAACTATAGGATTTGTTAAACACACTTTCTGGAGTTTGGCCCATCCTGCTCATGCAACACAAATTGGCATGGTTTTCTCCGTGATATCAAGACATAAAACACTTGAAATCTCAGTTCGTAAAAAAGACATGCTGAAGCTTCCGTATACCAGCCAGGCGAGAGAGTCTTCCACAAGCATGAGAATGCTGTTTTATCTCATCGTCACATCTGAGGCTCTATGACCCACTACTTGTTTGAACAGGAATACAGGGCATCCCTTTCCGAACCCACATGACAAGAGCATCTTTATCTTCCTGCAATGATTTATTACTATTGTTCTTTTTATTATTTGGTTGTTTAACTGAAGCTTTGATCCATCTGCTCCCATTTGTACTGTGGGTTACTTTAATACCTTCAATACCTGGTACCTTTATCATAGGTACAACAGCAAGACTAGAGCTATGTATATATCCTTTACCACAACTCCACCTGCCAACTGAACGCTGACTGACAATCATTGGCTGCTTAATGTTTTTTCCCCTTTTTTACCTGCATGGCTGTATTGGACATTAAGTAATGATCACTGGGTTCTTCACAGTTAGAGAAACACTTAAGCCTACTTTTACCTAATGTACAATGAGAACTTTCACAATGCAGAGAAACACATATATTTAACTAATGGTCACTGGGTCCATCACAGTACAAAGACAAACTGATCGTTACCACATGAAGAATGAGTCCTTCACAGTACAGAGAGACACTGATTTTTACCCAATGACCACTAAGCCTTTGGTATACCAGACGGACACTGGTTTTTACCTGATGATAACTTGGGTAAAGACATATGTCTCTGTTCTGTGAAGGCCCAATGATAAATGGGTCTTTCACAGTGCAAATAGACACTGGTCTTTTTTTATTCGGGGCACTCATAAGACAGACCTGACCTTTGCAACATAATTGAATTGCTTCCTGAAGAGTCAATAGTTTTAGACAAACAAATAATTATTTTGTGTCATGTTTTACAACTGTTCAGCTTTGTGGAAACCTCTCTGGAGAAATACACATAATAAAGTCTTAGACAAATGGACTGGTTTTAAAATGATTTAATGGCTGAGCACTTCATCCCAGATCACCAGCACAGTCTTAGGTTCATGCGACTCTGAATTTGCATATACACACATGCACACATACAAACTGTTAAATGAACATGCTAAATTAAATGGTCGATGACGTTACACTGTTGGGTTCGGGGTCTTTTTCACTACACCACTATGTTAGCGGGCCGTCTAGACTCTGACCTAGCTCTGTGTTCTGTAGAGTTGAGTCTAGGGCTAGGTGTGACGCAACAATACCAAAAGCAAAAATATACACAAAGCAACAATACACACATACTGTATGCACAACACAACCCACTAACACATACTTGAACGTGGTGATGCTACATACCCACCCACACACACACACACACACACACACACACGCACGCACGCACACTGGAGAAGTGAAGTGTACTTACCGAGGACACCCAGGCGATAGTTCATGGTAACCAGGATGACATTGCCATAGGTGGCCAAGATGCTGGCATCAAACATGTTGCCCGTCCCCTCCATGTAGGAACCGCCATGGATAAACAGCATGACAGGCTTCTTCCGGCGGTCACGGATGTCTGCTCACGCACATGGAAACATACACACACCCACACGCATACAAAATGTTAAAAAAAAAATAAATAAAATCACACACGTGCCCACATGAGACAGGGAAGGAAATGGCAAAAACTATGAGCTGCAATCCCTTTCAAATCAAAGCGAGAGAGAAGTCGATACAGAATCGAAGTATGTGTCACGTGTGCCTCTCTCCTGTTAGCCTGTTTACACGAGGCGTGTGCATGCAAACATACATGCAGCCACTCCGGTGCGTCTCCATGGCAAAAGCTTTACTCGCAGTGCTGCTCCACAACAAACCCACCACAGCCACTCCATCACACTGAGTCACACACTTCTAGTTGCCATGGAAACACACTTCACTCACACACATCTCAAAGTACCCTGCCCCCCCACAACGGTACCTGCAATGCTGCAGATTACAGACATTCACATACACAAACTAAAGCTTGAACACACATACTTCTATAAGAATATGACCCGCCTCCCCCAATAGGTGTAGTGATCACAAAGCCTGTTTGAGTCTCCTTCCATAGTTCTCTCCCAGTAAATAAACCTATTCCATATTATGGCATTATTTATCCATTTCACACGTTTGTTTGTTTTCATTTTTTAGCAGTCTGTCTTTGAGTATCTTTCCCATTCTGGCACTTGAACCTTCTACCTCGGTCAGATAATTAAATAAGAAAGCTGTACTATGAGGTTTGACCCACTGGACCCCTCTACTGGGATGAGAAGAGCCGGGGATGTAAGGAGATGTACGAATGATGAAAGAGTTAAAAATTTAAGTCTACACCCATCAAGTGTGTAAGAGTACAAAACCGTGGGATATGCCTATGAGTTTAAATGATAACACTTGCTGGGGAAATAAACAGTCCAATCATGAGTAATAAGAGAACCAAATGGTGTTAAAGTCTCTCAGGTTCTCCAAACGTGCAGGAAACCACGTGAGTGTGGTCAGGGCCCTGGAGGATCCTGGGAGAAGAGGCAGGAAAAAAGAAAAAAAAAAAAAACAAAAAAAAACAAAACACGTGGCTGCTTGTCACAAGAGATCTTTCCCACATGCCGGGGCCTGTTCTTCAGCTTCTGCTGGTACAGACAAGAGCATCTTCTCCTAATCGTCACTCTATCTCACCGCAACTGAGAGGAGAGGGAGACTGAGGACTCAGCACCAGAGTCAGAGCTCAGCACTAAACACAGAGAGAGTTGAGAATTCATACGGAGCAAAATCAATGCTCAAGTCAGAGAAAGTAGAGAATTAAAGATGAGAGTAAGCTCAGTATTAAAGCCAGACAAAGCTGAGTGCTAAAGATGACCATACGAATGTCTGAGACAAATGTTTGATAGAGTATATGTAGATATGATCAGATCTATGTTCTGGGTCTGTCACTGTATAGATGTTTTCAGAACCATTTTCAGGGTGTGACTACTCAATATATCTATATTCAGATCTGTGTTTTGTATCTGTACACTGTGAAGCTGTTATCAGAACCAGGTTCTGGCTGTACAAAGACCTATGACTGGATGACTTTCATGTCTGCATGACTTTCGGTCCTCAGCCTTCACCACCGTTTTTAATTACAGCCCAGCCAGGAATGAATTGGAGGATGCAGCCGTCGTGGCTCTCACAGATCTGTGTTCTGAGCCTGGTTCATTAGTCACCATCTCTTACGCCCCTCACGGAGCCACTTGGCTCTGAAAAACTCCCCCTCATTTAGAGACAACAGCTCAAAAAATGTTCCTTCCTCAGAGGGAATTCGGAACAACAGAACCAGCTCAAAGCACATAAAAGCAAGGTCCTACTTTGTTCAGACACATCTCTTCGGCATCAGGGCTTTTTAAAATGCTGTGCTCCTGACTCTACAGCGTGAGATGCACTCCCGAGGACTGAATCTTTTGCTGTTTCGCTGTGCTTTCCAGATTTTTTGGAGTCACAAAGCAGAATAAGATGAGGGATTGCAAAATGAAAAGTGATTAAACCACGGAAGCACAGAGTGACTGATTTTATTTCATAATCCATCTGTCAGTAAGAATAATAAGAGGACCCTGGTGAAAGCATCTTTTTTAACCATATGCACCGTAATATGGGTACTAAGAGACTTGAAAATGAGTCTGGAAAGCTGGTGTTCTGGTTTACACATGTAGCAATCCTGTGAGTGTGTGTATTGTTCTGGTACACACAGGTAGAGATCCTTTGGGCCCACATGTTGATCTGGTCCTAACAGGAAGAGATCCTGTGGGCACAGATGTTATTCTGGTCCACACAGATAGAGATCCCGTGGGCACACGTGTGCTGATCTGGTCCACACAGGTAGGAAAGATGCGAGTGGGTAGAGTGTTCTTAACTGCCCGCTGGCATCAAAGAGGATTCACAGCCCATTAGGACTGCAGCGTGTGCACACTGATGGCATTGGTACACGGCCGTGCCAAAGAGCTCCTCAGAGGCTAGTGTCAGAAGGGCTCTTGCGGTCTCATGATGCTTATGCTAGACTGAAGGCCATCCCTGATCCCCTAAACATGATCCCCATGCTTTATAGATCAGCCGTCTGAAAGAATGTGAGTCACGACAAAATGTGCTACATTTCTCCCGTTGATCCTTTCCTTTAACCTTTCATTGTTCCCACAAAAACAAAAAAAAACATGCAACAAGAATACCTTCATCCCTAGGCCTGTTCATCGAAGACTCGTCATGTTTTTTTGTGAGAGGACCTAGAGTTGGGGTGGTGGGGGGAGAGAAAATTTGAAAAAGATTACTGTGGGAGCAAGGAAAGTACATAAAAGCAGATTCAGTAAAAATACAAAATCATAAAAAGCTCCATCAGTGTAATGAGAGGAAAAAACCTTCCTAAGGAAAAACAGAAAATGCCTCACGCAGACAGATTGTTCATGAGAGAGATAGACAGCTCAGCAAGACCCTGACACATGACGTCCACTCTGAAGGCTAGCAAAAATGCCATTCATCCCCATTGCTTTGCACTCAGCTTGCTCCCTGTGCGCTGGCACTTTTAGAAAGGACAGAAATGAAAATCAATCGGGCTAAACAAACAGAGGGACAGCCTCAGGGCCATCCTGGGCAAAGGTCTCTTTGCCATCTACAGGTCTGATTAGAGGCCTACGTGGTTTTGGTGGTGGCAGCACGTTTCAGGACTGAGAGATGAGTGCAGAGAGATCACGAAATGCAAAGTGATGCACGACTTTACAATCACCCAAACACACAAGTGTCACATGTTTGCGATCATTGCAACGCCCCGGCTTTGGTGCCTACTGCTGGGTGGATGATTGACGCGGCTGCTCGTCACACACACCGAGCAGGGATGCACAGTGAGAGGCACCACGTTAGACTGGAGGCAGCACATTTTGTGTTTTTTGTCAGGCTGGCTGGTCTGGGAACAGTGAAGAGACTGTAGGTTTGAAGAGGGGTAGAATCCTGCAGGACTTAGAAAAACAAAGGCTTTGCCTACTGTGATCTTGTAAGATGTCTCACTCAGTATCTATACTAGGGGGCCAACGCCACCCTGGCAGGAAGTGTGGGCAGGAGCTGCTGGTCTCCATGACTTTCGAAAGACTGCCACACCACAATTTGTGGATAAGGACCAATCTGCTCTGTCCGGTAATCTCATGTGGCAGGCGGAGGCAAGCGAACTGCAGGTGGTGAAAAGGTGAAGGAACTGTACTGATCAGTGCCTCTACAAATAAACAAAGGGAAGGGGTGTAAGCTTGTAAGCTTTGCACATAAAGTGTGTGCCAAGCAACAAGGCGTGCAATGCAACTTAAGGTGATGCTGTGACTTCCCTGAACGGGATGGACACTCACCAAGAGCTCACATGTGACTAGGCAGCAGCCACATATCCTGGCTCCATTCTCACATCACCCTAATTTACTGCATGCTCAGACCACGGAACACAAAACCCCGGTATCCATGACTACCAGCAAATGCACCATAATTCTTAAATAAATAAATAAATATTTTTTAAAAAATCGATGCTAACAGCATCTACTCCTGTACTCCTGCTCTGTCCGGCTGCAGTAAGATTTGCTTAATCTTCCCAGGAGGCAGTGCGAATGGCGGGAAGGAGACACGGTGGCCCACAGTAGATGGGGGCAGACGACCATTAGGCCTGTCCACATCAGCACTGCTCCACTACTGAAAGGCACTCTGGAACTGCTTCCAAGCCTTAATGTAGTTAGTGGTCACTTCACACACGGCTCTCCACTGCCGTCCAAGATTGCTTAGCAGGCAGACTCAGTGGGACGCCTGAGCCTGTATTTAAAATACCTAGTAGAGCAGAACAAAAACTTTGGCTTGAATACGACCCTCCGAACACCAGACCTGAACTCAGTCTGACTCCGAGGCTCAGTTTGGCTGAGCAGGTCAGGCTTGAAAGGCCCAGATTCCTCATATCGCTGACAACGATATAGCCCTGATTAAGGGCATGCCTTCATACCAGCTTCAGATTTACTTCTGCCAAAACATAATGTTTGGACATGCATTTTTAAACATCTGGAGTTTATCTAGTTTCTAGTTTGCCTGACTGATTTTTTTTTTCCATGAAAAACTGTGAACGCATTTTAATCTCTGAGCAACAATTACTGAAGGACATAAGGCACACTTCTGCTTTGAAACGTCATACTTCTGAAAGCTTTACAGCCTAGGCTTAGAGTAGGCTGTTCTTTTTGGGATGAAGTCTCATAAAAATGAATGGCCTACTTCAGCTAAGTCTGGGAGCTTGCAGAGGCCCACGCTGTCTGGAGAATCCAGTCACTGCCATCTCATCCTCTGAAACCCAGCCATGCCACTTGGCCCATTCCAGGTAAGCCATGGCACAGGCTACCTGAGACTACGTAGTTCTGTAGCACAACATTCCACGGAGGCCAAATTCCCAGTGAGGAAAATTCCACAAGGTGGCCCATTGCAGACCAATATAATGAAATCTCTCAAAGGAATTCGTATACACCAGCGGCAACAAACTGCGTTAAACTCACATTGGGAAATGCTATAGTGTGTGTCATGTGTGCTGTAGGACATTTCTGCAGAAATAGTGGTGTCTTTTTCAGAAGTATCCCAGAGGCGATGTCTATTTCCTGTCTACCGTCTGGCACAGCTCCTACCTCCCAACGCTTAACTGCTAACACTTCACAACCTGCACTCAGATCAGCCCTTAATTACAGTGTTCCCATCTCCACAGCCCTCCCTGGTTCTCTGCATTACCTTGCAACACCCCTGCAGCCAGAAATATGAGTTTCAAAGTGGCTCTGGAGGTGGAAGACCATGTAACACCAACCTTAAAATTGATGGATCCTCAGGCATTGAGAGGCAAGATCAAGAGTTACAGTAGATCCCATAAACATACAAATTCAGCATGTGACGTGTGTACTGATCAAGACTGACCGTGAGCCGTGTG
>JAACJT020000032.1:6782279-6856035 GCA_009936485.2 Gymnarchus niloticus | reverse complement strand
CAGCATAGTGTAACGTCAGCACCGTTACACATCATTACAGATGACCGAGACTAGACTCAGCACAGCATAAAGTCAGCACCGTTACATTATTACAGAAGAAAGAGATAAGACTGGACTAAGTATAATCTTTATGCTCCTTTTTGCACTTTTATGGTTTCACTGGGAAAAGGGAGCACAGGATATTTGCAGTTGTATCAGGAAAACGGCCACAATATATAAAGAGGTGAAGAAGATGAACTTGGGAGAATAGGGTGGTTTGCTAGGACACAAGTATGAAGATCATCTTTATCAGTTCCCCTCTCTTTATTATGTAATATTACACCTTCACACCCTAAATGATTCCTAAAAGCCCAGCAGATCAACGTTACTTCAAAATGAAACGTGAACCCCTTTCCATTTCCCTTCACTTCCAGATATGGAGATACCATTCAATGCATTTTTAACATTTACAAGACCAAAATAACTGCTGCTCCGCTGTTGACAAGAGGCAGCCCAGACTACATCTACTAGTTGCCCTGGCAACACAGGTGGTTGATCTCACGGCTTCCTGTTTGGTGCAAACTGTACAGAAAAAACTGAACTGCATTAAGTATTTCAAATGTCGCATGTATATACGAGATAAACCGTTCAGCATTACTGAGACATGACAACACACCCCACTTGAAAGGGCAGCTAACAATGAGGACATTTAAGGCATCTGACTCACTGCATATTTCATGTATTAATTCATGTGCTTTCAGCCGAATTAAAGAATAAATGAATATACACAAAAACACCCATAAGCTTCTGTACAATGAATGCAGTTTGATTAAATGACATTAACGTATACACTTCCAGGTATCCACTCAACACATCAAGCATTAATGGTGTGCGCATGACCAAAAATGGCTCTCCCCCCCCCCACTTACTGCTAACCGTGGAGCTGTCCAGGATCTGGAAGTGTTGAATGAGCTCAGGCACCCTACACTCCCTGTCTGGGCACTGCAGTGACACTCTGATCACCACTCTGCTAACATTGTCAGCAAGATACACGCACCGGGTATTTTTTCTAAGTTTTACATGTGTGGAATCTACTTATGTGTGAGGCAAGCCACACGATAATGCAGTACATTTGAGCCGCGGGGCTTTCCCTTCAAGCGCAGCTTGCGAGTCATTTAAATATCGTAACGGCCACCCATCCTTCAACATGGCCGCCACCTCCTGTCTCTCTGTGTCATATAAGAGCCCTAGACATAAGGAGCAAAGACACGGAAAACGACATCCGGACAGCTGACAGACAGGACATCTGAACAATTGAGACGTATGAGAGCTGATGTGAACAGTGGATACAGTATTAGGCAGCTGGAGACGTTTACCAGCTTAGATAATACTTTTATTCCAGGGTACTTCAGCAGGATCCGACTTGAAAGTCAAATTTATAGCCACAATGTGGTTACATGGCAACAAGTGAATAACTTACACAGGACAAATGATTACATTCAGCAGATATACTCTTACGATTGAGCAAATATTGTGGTTTTTAATCACTTTGTACAACAAAGGACCTTAAACAGCATTTCAAGGATCCAAGCCCACTCCTAGTGCCGTGTACAGCAGTCAAATATAGCGTGGGTTCATACTTATCTATCCCGGGTGCTTATCCTACATGTATGTACTGTTTGCCTGATTTCTCTTGTCTGTCTGTCTTTCTGTCTGCTTAATCTGCTTGTCCTGAGGGGTTTCTCACACTTGCTTGTTTACAAGGATTTACGCTGCCACAGTAAACTGATCTCATCTGTGGTTGCGGTCGAGCCCAGGCAGGAACTCAGTGTCCAAACAAATTAAAAATTAAACTGTGCACTCAAGAGCCTGCTGACTCGATGAAGCATAGAGTCAAAATCCAAACCAAAAGTCCTGGTGTGGGTAGAGTGGCTCCTGCCAGAGGGTACTCATGGCTCTAGATGGCTGAGTGGGATCCACATGATTGTCTGCGTGTTTCCATGCAATGCTCACTGAAGTGTATGACTGACAAACTGACCCCACCTTCCGTGAAAGTGACGAGCTCACTAACGATGTCCTGAAGAGGGACATATGCCACCCAAGACATTTTATTAATACAGAGGAACACCATCTGTCTGAATTTGTAATGATGTGCTAGACATGTGGTTACAAAGCAGACCAATCAGTGTTACAGGACTAACAGGTAAGTGGGATTACAGGCTAGGGCAATAAGTAGACCAGGGTGATAAACAGGAGGTGTGGCAATAAATAAGCCAATCACTGGATGGGGCTGACAATGAGGAAGTATGGTTGCAGACTAGGCTAATCAATGGACAAGGCTGAGGAATAGGAGGTTGTGATTCTAGACAGGCCAAATAGAGAACAAAATTGATAAATAGGACATGCAATTACAGATCTGACCAATCAGTGGTAAGCTACAACTTATGACTGGCATTCAGATTATTGTTGTCCATGATGAAGAAACAAAAAATACTGTATGCTGAACATTCTGGTAAACTTAGCTGTATGGGAACATTATATAGCTCCAGTAAAGAGGACCTGAGAAAGACTGAGCACAGTAACTCTGGTACTCCCAGTGGCCAGGAATAACTATCAGTACTGCTGTGATCCTGCACAAGGACTTGAAAATGTTCATATTAAGGATAAGAGCAGTAGAAACGAGTCTGTTTTGTGTTGAAGTTCAGTCCATCCTGCATGGTTTAAAAGTTTAACCAAGGGGACAGCACACATATTCACAGGTCAGGGATGGTGCTTTGGAGAGGATTCAACAGCTTTCAGGTTATTGTACAAGCAGACAAAATCCATTCTTTAATTGCTCAGGCTGTATTAGATAGCTGTTTGTGGAGAAATAAGGAATTACATCAAATGGTTACAAAGCATTAGTCTAAGGGAGGAATGTTCAAAGCCCCCATAAAAATTGAAGCGCTGGGCTCCTATCACAGTCACACATCACCTCCATCAATATGGCCCAACTTCTCAGGCCCACATAATGCACTCTTATCCTACCCAGGTTATTGATGCACTGTAAATTGCACTAAAGCAACGTGACACCCTCCCTGGGGAAGACAACACAGTCTCACCCTGGGACACGTTTCAAAATCACAGGTGTGGGGGGCGGTGTCCAGCCACACGCTGCCCCGTCAACACCCAGCCTCCGTCCCACTGCTGGGCCGACCTCTGGCAGCGACACACAGAGCTGCTTCTTGTGAACGTTGAATGGTACCATTCACAGAGCCCTGCCATGGCAGCCCGCATATCAATGTGCCACAGGCCGGGCCTCCAACGTGTGTATGCACACAGCAGCACCACACACCAACTCTCACCTCTGTCACAGGTGTACAGATGACATGCGCTTAAAAGGTACGTGTGTGTGTCTGTGTTAGCCGGGTCAATTCACATGTAATGATAGTCATTTTTTTTTTTTGCTCTTATATAAGTGTCATGAAACATCAAAGGGGGTGGGGGTGGTCTAATGATGTTCAAACTGGAAACAGAAACTATTATTACTGATGGGAAAATTACCGTAATGAAACATAGACGCACACGCAATCACACAGACCGCATATGACACGTCTTCATTATGCCCATCAAGCCAGAGCCGAGCATCTGTCCCCTCAGACCGTCATTACAGAGTACCACGCATACGGGGGCATTAAAAAACGCCTGATGGACGAACAAACACTGCAGTCACCGGGTCCGTGTGAAATTGGGACGGACCATTAAAACGGGGATGCTCTGGCAAAAGCCGTCGATGGTGGATGGAGCTCCTAACTTACACAGAAAGCATCCACAGCTCATCCAAGAAGAGCGGACTCACCGTCAGCGTCGGATGAGCCTGCTTTATGTGTACGTGTGTAATTATTCGTCCTCGCCCGCTGGCTTCGCCTCAGACCGTCACTCCCGCAGCATCCTCTAGAATGTGTCTCTGTGGCGTGGGGACATCGCTTCTCCCTCCTCCGTCTCTTCTCTCGCCCCTTCCCCGAAGACGCCTCGCGTTTCTCCGCTCAGCCGCCGAACGCTAAAATCACCACATATTTGTCTTCGCCAGTGAAGAGCTGGGGGATTAAAAATACAGACAAACGGCTGTGTACGAAGCCGTGCATTAAGACCCCCTCCTCCTCCTCCTCCTCCTCCTCCTCCGTGACACACACGTTACACGCCCCCTCCCCACCTCTGCGATGGTGGAGAAATTCACGAAGTAACCCAATTAATTAATTAAGTCAGTCCACACAATGCAGGTGCAAGTCTTCTCTAAAGCAGCGCTTTTTCACCAGGTTCTCCCTTGTCCCGGTCCTCTACTTCATCTTATAATAGTGCCGTTTCCATAGGAATCAGCATCTCGGTCCAAAGATAGCACCCCCCCCCCCCCCCCCCCCCCCCCCCCCCCGCCCCCCCCCCGCCGTTCGCCCCGCCCCTTCCTCCTCCCCTGGAACGGGAATTTAATCCAAACCTGTCCCCGCGCCCCCGGCCACGGGGAGCCCCCCCCCCCCCAGCACCCCGCACACACCCCCCGCCAGCCGTCTGCTGTGCTGCCGACTCCTTCTTCTTCCGATGAAACGGAAATTAATCCTAACGCTGTCCCCCAACAGACAGACTATGTCATTTAGTGAGATCTGGGCTGTCCCGCTTCGGATGTCATTCTTCCTCCCTGCCCCTGTGCGTGCGTGTGTGTGTGTGCGTGTGTGTGTGTGTGTGTGTGTGTGTGTGTGAGTGTCACTCTGCTCTCTGTCGGCTTCCACCGGCACAGGCTTCTTGTACCACCCCACCGCACGGACCTGCTCGCGCTGGCCTTTTTCTTTTCTTTTCTTTTTTTTTTTCCCCGTCTCTCTCGTGTCGGAGATCCGCATCAGGGTGACGTCAGAAAAAAAAAGTTAAAGCGGTACAAACCTGCTTGATTCGCTTTCCACCAACTACAAGCTCCAGTTATTCGGTTTTCGTCTTGGATTTTATACTTAACACATGGAGAATTGGAATGCGTGGAAATAATGTTGCCGGAAATTTTGGAGCTAATGGCAGCAACATTTAAAACACAGCACAGTCACCATCTCAGGAATGGGTTGACAGCATCGGTCGACAAGAGCCTGTCTTATACCTTGTAGTTATCACTCATTTGCAGACGAATTTACACCTTTCCTCTTTTCCAGATAATGACTCCATTGTGCTCTGTGACCTTCAGTTGACCAGAACTGTTGGAAATGCTATATCTAGGGCATGATCCTCATGTTAAATGTCTCTATTTGCACAAATAGCTGTGTGAAGTTGGAATACCAGAGTGAAGTTCAAGATTTAGAGTATTAACTGAGCACATTGCCAATGTGCTTGTCATGAAGCGCATGGTGAAGTGGGTTTATCAGCTGTGAAATGCTCGTTGTTGCTTTGATCCCAATTATTATATGATTCAGTGATAAAGACTGTTCATGTGTTAATGCTGTATCTGGGAGGGTTACTTCCTGCCAGCACAATCACCGGTGCCACAGTAGCTAATGAAGCAAGGTTCCTTACCAATAGTGACTGAGGTAAAGCCCAACATTTACCTCACACCTATAACCATTCCTACGTAATAATGTCACAGATGTGCAGTGATAAGTCAGACACCTCGTCAGGTGAGTGAGAGAATGTGGCAAAGAGACAGTGTGAAGGACAGTGACAGGGTTGAGGGAGACATGATTAGTGTCTAACAAATTTTGTGAAAACAGTGATGGGTAAAGAAATCCGTGGTTCCTGAATGCTCTACCAGGCCAGCAGTCGTTCAGACTCAAGCACAACACCAGCACAGCAAAACAGTTTGGTTCTCTATCTCACAGAACTGGAGTGTGTGAAGTGAAGGGTGTGTATTTCTTTGGAGACTCCACATAGAGTGATATTGATCGCTTGGTTCTCTGAAGCCCCATCTGATCATCTTCAAGCCACAGCCACCAGCAACGAATGCACTTTTTAAGGTGCTTATAAGGCATCTGTGCATTAGACACTTTGGCACCTGCTGTCTTAGTGGTCAATGACTTCAGACGTGACCGGTAGGCTTTTGGTTCAGGTCTTAGAAAGTAGTCTTGATCCATGTACCTAGCTTAAAAGCTAAGCAATCAGAGAATCCACAGAGTATTATCTCAAAACCTGTCTTCTCATTTTACATAGTAAGAATGACATATGAGATTCTCTTATTGAATTTCTTCTCTGTGTTGGTCATGCATGTCACCGTGACTCAAATTCAATGTTATACACACACCCACTTGTATGCAGTGACATTGTACCTTTTGGTATAGAGGGAGATTTTACTGGAAAGATTCAGGCAAAGAACTTTCTCTAGAGTTCAACAGCTTTCTATTTCATGGATTTAAATTCTCCGCTTAACAAACCCAGCTGTTGATTGTACTACAATGGTGTATTGTAAAAATGTATAGTTTGTTTCAAGACAGTGTTGTTATAATTTTAATAATTTAATTTTAATTCTATTCCGTAACATTTCCCCCTTTCTGCTTCTCCTTCTATAGTCTTGCTTGTATCACATTTTCTCTTTTATTTATGGGGCGAAAAGTATTTCAGAACACGGAGTCATTGCCACCGTGTAAGTAGCAACTCCACAATTCGGCCAGTGTACCATTTGGTGGCTCAGAACAGAAACTGCTACATTTTGAGTTTGTAGCTGCATCGATGTCCAAAGTGTGATTACAAAGCTCAGGTCTACTGGTAACAGATTGTCCTCCCATAACATTCCTGTGAAGTTCTTGTTTTAGAGTGCCACAGTAGTCTCCTAGTATTCCAGTCATTTAACTGGCCAATTCCAGGAAGATCATGCCAGTATTTAAAAGGGTTAATTGGAGGTGAATTAAATCATTTCACTCCTGCTAAACCATTTGTTTACATCAGAAAATGTCATATTCATCCATTCACCACATAGTGTCAGTCCTGCTAAAACTAACTCTCTTTACTTCTGGAAGTTTCCAAACACATGTATACAACTAACATACATCCAATCATACATTTTTATACAGGGTGAGGTGATCCATTAGCTGCTGTAAGCCACAGACTATCAAATAGATGACACTGGTCAGTCCAGTTTTCTGGCCGGTGTAAAACCTTCTTCTGTGAAGTAGAATACCAGTGGAGATCGTGATGGGGAAGAGAAGAATGTAACATAAAAGTGTAAAATCAGGTATGTTGTGGAAAGGGCTATATTAAAGCTCACCAGCTTATTTGCCTCATTATGAGGTATTGAGGTATTTCCCTGTCTTTTGTCCCTGACCCTGTCTTGGTTTGCTTGCTTTTTGGATTTTGGTTGTTATCTCTGTTCTGCTTTCCTGGATTTTGAAACCTGCTTTGCCTGATACGTTGCACTTTCTTTCGGATCATGCTTTGGAATAGCTTGTTCTGCCTACTGAACTCCTTTTATACTGACCTTCTACCTGTTGTTAACCTTCAAGTATCACCATTACCTCATTAAAGTCCTCGTTACGTTTGTCTCTGGATCCATACTGTATAATCATTACACATAGTGTGGGGCTAGCCGTAAAATTAATTGAGGATCTACACATAACACTTGATTGCATGTATCAGCAAAAAGAGAAGTGCCCTCTGCTGGAACCCATATGACAATGCAGGTGAATGTTTGTTAAGAAAAGTGGCCAGCAGCCCCGTGTTCCTGAGCCACATGGTCCACCTGAGCTGCTTATTAATTATGTTCATTAAAATTTCTGAAACTGATCATTGATATAGTAATCAAAATGACTCAATCCCTCAATTACAGCAGCAGTCAATAAAGTAGGAACTGAGTGCCTAAAAAAGTCTTTAAGATGCAAAAGCAGTTCATTCAATATGATTCTTAATTAGGGTTAATTATTTATAACCAAAGGAACCAGGCAGAGTTTTGGATATTACAAATCGTAGCTCACGACTGTAGTGCCATTTACCACTAATTGTGCCAATCAGGGTTACTTAAGCCAGCTTAATTGCGTTAACTCTGAGTTTGTAAGACTCACTTTGTAGTACACCCCACAGCTCATTAGAATTAGGGCTGTGATCCTAGATCAAGCTTTAATGGCAGAGTCACATGTGGGCTGAGGGCTGGCTTCTTTCATACTGATTCAGTTGTTACACTACGGAGTTTTTCTGTAGTACATGACTCTCAGTCTAATTTCCTGTATCTAGCTATCTTTTTTTGTTTTCTTGCAGTTAAATTAATTATGTATGCAGTGCAGCTGGTGTACCTTCTAGTGTTATGCCTTACGTTAACACTTCATATCCTCACAGCAGGTTGTTATAGTGAGCGAATTTGGGGTTAATGCTGTTAATGGCCACTTACCCTCCACAGGGCTCCTGTGGGAGAGGGTGTAGCATCCTGAAGGACAAGAAGTGTGTCACACTCCCTCAAAGTCCATTAATGCCATTGTACATGAATTAGTGTATTACCTTGTTACCGAGACCTCTACGTTACTTGAAGTACGTGTCGTGCTAATTTGCTAACATGATAAACATCTCACAAAATCAAGAATATTCAGGTTTGTGAAATTGTCTGAGAGAGCAAAGGTCAAGAAAAAAAGTGAAACTTACTGGCTTGTACATTCTGTAGTTTTGCCTTTAGATGAATATGTGGGATGATTTACTGTTGCTGTTTCTGGGCTATGGCCTGGGGAGTAGCACTTATTACCTTACACCCCCAGGGTAGGGGGTTTGAATCCCACCCCCATCCTGTGATGCACTGACATCTTGCCCAGGGTGTATCGCAACCCTGTGCTGTATGGGACTCCATTGCAAATGTTCATACCATCCAACTGATTAATCAGTAGGCAACTGCAAGACCCCTCCCCCTCAACATATTAGTCTAACAGGTTCTGAGCAGGTGTTTAACAAGCTTGTCATAATGGAGAGCTGGAGGCACTTTCCCTGGCTTTCCAAACAACAGCATTTCTACAGCAAAGACAGTGAGAATGCAGAACTGAGCCATTGGTCTATGTCACAATGTTTGCTTTCTAACCGACAGTTAGTGTCCTGCTTGGCACTCAAGTGCATCCACCTGTGTAATAATGATTCTGTTTACGCACACAGTCCTCTGTGTCCCCTCAATGTCAGACAACGTACGTGTGTGTGGTAGGATACATGCAGTGAAGCAGCGCTACATATGAAGTCTGGACTTTGTAGTCATGTTACCATAAGAAGGCAGTTTGGGACACATTGGGCATTTATAATTAAAAACAGTATGAGTTGGCAGTTATACCTGCCTTTAAGAGAGAGCAAATGTGTGGATAAAGGGCTGAATTCTAAATGTAATAAAGAACAAAATGGACTGATCCAAGCAAGACCACACCATGGTAGCTCATCTCCCTCTTCTGTACACATGTCAGTACACAGATACCTCTTCATAGGCAATGTGGTGAATGAAGGAATATGAGATTTTCTGATGTAACCAAATGCAATCATCCAAGGAAAATGATTGACCAATCAGGAAACTGCTCTCTTCCTCACACTGGCTCCTCTTTGTCGTTCCACACTGAAGATAATGGTTGGAGCCATGCAGTCAGCCCAGACATCAGAAACCATTTTGGCCATTATCTACGAGAGGCTTCCTCTAATATACTTTGCATAAGAGTGGTACACAAGCTATAGGCTTAGGACCATCATTCGGCCCTACAATGGTTAGTGCCTGTATCTGGGAGGAGAATAGATGGGTTCGTTTTTGTCCTTGTGTGTAGTCATACTTCATTCAGTCGCTTGGGGAAATCAGGTACTTTTCACATACCCCATTGTTGCTCTCTGTATACAAGTGAGAGCAGGTTTTAGAGCCAAAGCGCAGTGTAAGGAATCATCCAGTGGCCCCTCAAGTTATTGGTGTTAAGGGCCTTGCTCAAGGGCCCAACAGTTATGTGATCACACTGCTGGCCATTAGGATTGAAACAGGTGACCTTCCAGATACAGTCACAGATTCATCACCCACAGAGCCACACGTGATGTAGCCAATGAGGGAACATTTATGCTGAAACAGAACAACGATGCGTGTGATGAGATGGAGAACAAACAGGGATACTCGTCAAAGAATAGTTCATTACCTTTCAAAATAGGCTCTGAGTGGTACTGAGCATTTGAAACATTCTGGTTCCGAGGAACTGTCTATCTGTAGAAAAAGGGTTAATTTTACAAATTTTGTACTCCTGCATTTCAGTGCCGATGACCCAAATGCTCATTTGCATCCCGCCTACAATAAAGATTAACATGGTAAATTATTAAAGTAATCCATGTACCACAAATACAGCTGAGCTATATCAGACAATGTCATATTTTGTATAACAAATTTATTTTAACAGCATAGTTTCATAGTGCATAGTGCCTTTTGTCTGCCTCTTGGAGCCTGATATTTATAAACATATGATTCATACAAAAATGAAAATGTGTAAAATAGATATCAAACGTGTCTTATGGCCATGTTTCTCAAATCAGTTCTCAAGGACCCCCAGCCGGTCCATGTTTTTGGTCTCTCTCAATTCCCTGGGAGTTGAGAGAGAAGAAAAATGTGGACTGTCTGGGGGTTCCCAAGGACTGGTTTGAGAAACACCACCTTACAGCATGGCTTGGTGGGTGGAGCTGTTGCCTCACTATTGCAGACTTCTCAGTTTGAAGCGTGCCTACATTCTGGGTTTTCAGCTGTGCATAGTCCCTCTCTGTCACACAGCTGCTCTGACTAGAGTCTCTAACTCGCTCGTGGTGCAAGTGTATGCATGAGCAGAGCTTTAGCTAGTGGAGTGAAAGCTGGTGATGATTCTAGGGGCCCAGAGCTGGAGGGGGCCTGCTGGATGTATGCTGCACAGTATATTGCACACAGCTATATATATTTGGGGGCCCAGAGGAACATTTTGTCAGGGGGCCCAGAATTCATAGCTATGGCCCTGGGTGCTGGCATCCAGTTCATGGTATATCTTTGGTTTGCACCCAATCTCTGGAATAGGCTCTAGGCCCCCTGCAACCCTGCTCGTGATAATCATTTGGAAGATAAATGTACAGGTGTCTTACACATATTTTATTTATAAAGAAATAAAAAATATAAAAGCCCTTTGTGAATGCTGCTTGGCAGGAGATCGGGGTTTGATTTATGTTCAGTTTAGCATTTGACAACGGTTGCAGTAGCTGTGCACGCATGAAGTGTGGGTTTGACCTCCAGTCTCCACTCCAAAACGGCCAATCAAAGAAGCAGTCATAAATATTCCCTGTTCTCATCCCCGGAGGGCTCTACTGATATGCAAGGTACGTACCCTGACCTAGTCTAGTGAAAAATTGAGATTCTTAAGTGAGAGGAATTTGAAAATTGCTTTTGATGAAAGTATCAGATAAAAACCTGAGTGAAGTGAGTGCCTCCTATCTGCTGAACATTACGTGGCAGCTCTGTTCCTGCTTTTGTGTCAATACCCTTCTAATAGGCTTACAAAACGTGAGTTAATGGCTGGATGTTGCTTGCGTTTTGCTTAATGTTTTACTGGTCATTATATTTTTTCAGTAATAGCCAAGGTCAACACTCCCCAAAGTAGCATTAATGGTCGAAATGAATGTAAACAAAACGGGAGGCAAAGCCACCCTAAAGTCTCCGTGGTGTAGTGCACATTTCTGCCAGCAGGGAGCAGTGCCTGACAGCGTGTCAGATCGCAATTCTGCATTTCTTTTGTATCACCCATTTCGCCAAAGTGGGCTTACAGGCACTTTAGGAGCAGTGAGTGAGAGCAGAAGAGAGGAAGAGATTCAGGTCTGATGGCCGATGGATGAGGGTGTTGATTGTAATGAGCTGGGGCTAAAGAAAGCATGAGTTCTGTGTGACTTCCTGTACCATTAGACAGCTTTTGTGGTCTTACAGGCAAGTTAAGGACCTGCTTTCATTCGCCCAGAATGCACCTTGCTGAGGTACATCGCAGTAGGATCTCTTGGAGAGATCAGCCAAAATATCACACTGTAGTCGTGGGTGGGGAGATGGAAGAATGGAGGAAGCAGCCTAAGTGAAAGGAGATGATCAACTGAAGGGTGTGTCCACAAACTTGTAGCCATGGCAATGTTAATATATGCACATACAAGCACTGAAGAGCACTGCCCATTCTAAAAAGCACAGGGTGTCATGGGTTCCCAGGAAGGCATCTCATAGCAGCTATGACTGTGAATACTGCCTGCTTGTTACCACATGATATTGCATTATTGTATTGGCCGGCCTTGATATAGCCTGACATCGCCTGGCAAACCTGTTTACAGCCTAACAAGCCTGGAATAATCCATGTCATGCTAGAACAGAACATTTATTTCCTAGGTCATGATCTCTGAGGTTTCATAGGCACCATCTGCAAAAATCTAAAGAAAGCACAAACTGGACAAAAGAACCAGCTGTGCCCCCCCCACCACCCCTTCACCCAGGCTGCAGGTGGACTCCTACTGGGCTCTGTCCATAACTCAGGTCCCCAGGACAGTCACAGGGACATTAAGAGAGCTGCTTGAGAACACTGAATTGTTGATATTGTCAGAACATGATGACAAAATTGAGCATAATCTTGCATGATGGCGGCTGGCAGCCTGTAATGAAGAGGAACCAAGGAGGGATTGTCTGTTGGTTGTTTATCATGGTTTCTTTCACCTGGGTGGTTGACTTTCTGCTTGTCTGCATCTATTTCCTTAATTCACCCATCCATCTTTCCTCTGCGTCTCCCTCTGCCTGTCTCCTCTGTCCCACGTTTCTCTCTCATTCTCTCTCTCCTCCTCCTCCTTCCCCTGTTTTTCTGTTTTCTTCATTGTGGAACAGCTCAGTTGCCTCCACACATTAATCTCCATTAACAAAGCAGAAGTATTAATAGTTTCTGGGACAAAACCAAATGATGTACTGAGTAGAGGGGGGTTTTAGGGAATTATCTGAAACCGTAAATGGCACGGAACTGTTCACTGTATCTGTTCTCTCGCCATTTTGCTTTCTGTCCATTCCACGACTTTTTATGTGCCTCTTGTACAATGAATTTACTTTTCTGTTTAGTCTGTATGATTTTTCTCTGATATGTTGTCCAGCATCCTACTGAGGCATTTTTGACCAGTGACTGGACTGCATAACTGTTCAGCTTTTAATAGTTCTTTTCACAATTCTTGTGATGTCCACAAATTAAAGTGTATGTGCCACAGCTACTGAGGAACTTGAAAGTGAATCAGAGATTGTCCTGAACAGTCAACATCCTCACTTAAACACAGCTGCTCTTACACCAGCAAAATTTGATGCTCATTCAAGTTGATTTGAACCTTTTCTGTTACAAGAACCATTATACAGGGGTCTCTGTGCATATGTTGCATTTTGCCTTTCTGTAGAGTTGGCTGCATGGTAATACCTGTCTTCTATTTACCATGTATTTGCATTGGTAGTGGAGATGGATTTGACACTCCATGCAGTGTTTTGAAGGGGAACATTCCACAGGGTCTTACAAATATCCTGAAGTCCCAAGCTTCGCTCAGGGCACAGTCTTCTAGTTCCTGGAGAGCAGGACTGTGCTGCAGTTTGGGCCGTCACATTTCAGTGTTGTAGATTTGCTTTTGTAATCTGACTGGTTTTTGTCTCTAAGTGCTGCGTCCAGGTTTTTGCTTCCCTCCAGTTCCACCAACCATCCACATTTGAGTCTTCCTCCTTCACACCTTGTTCTGGAACCTTCTGTGCAGTCAGTGGCCCACCCCAGCCCTGGCAGTTTCCCGGTTCTCTCAGTCTTCTATCCAACAGACTCTGGGACTGTTGGCATTCTGACAGTATGAGCTGAATTGTCCAAGGTGGGGTGTTTTTCTTATGTGTCTTGACCACATTATAACAATAATAGCAGTTTTAGTGAACTCTTGAGTCTGGTTGTGACACAATCTGAGGTTACAGTTCTCTGGTCTGCTTCCAATCACATAAGTGAAGACAATCTCTTTCATTGAGTAAAACTGAATCTATAAGAAAGTTAACAAAATAACAGGATGTGAAGCTTAGTACAGATCAGGCAGGGCATTTAGATTAAGGATTTTTAAGGGGTCAATGGAGCGAACCTGCATTACAACACCTCATTCACAACTTTAGGTGTGTGTGTGTGTGTGTGTGTGTGTGTGTGTGTGTGTGTGTGTGTGTGTGTGTGTGTGTGTGTGGAAATGTAGAGTGAATGCTAAAGGGCATCGGTGAGTGTAAAGGTAACACTAATGAGATGAACATTCTGAATGTAATGACTAAAGGATAATGGATTTAAACTAAAATAAAATACCTAGGGGTTATTTAATTGTGTGTCTTTGATGACATGATGGTAAGGGAATTAAAGTGACAATCCAGTCCTTTAATTAACCCATATAATGTAAGGTGCTTGTGTCATAAATGAAGGTCTCTTAGCCGTTCCAAGACTGTTTGTCTTTCTCTGCCTGTCGGAGGGTCTTCAGGGGTCTGGCTCTTGTGCCAGGACAGAAGGGATAGCACGTGGGGGGCACTCAGGAGACAAAGAGCCCCCCCAGAAAAAAAGCAGGATGCTTGGAGCTTTAAAATATTAATACAGGAAATGGTTAAGGAGGGTGTGGGATTAAAGACAGGAAGACAAGGGTGATGAACGTAAGTGCTGATGAGAAAACAGAAAAGCAATGACAGGCTCCATACAAACATTACATTTACATTTACTGGACATCACGATGGACAACATCAACGTAGCATAATTGATAATGACTAAGGCAAGGCATTGGATGAAGATATGGTGGCATCACATTTTTCATTTGATTTGGCGCATTGCTAGATGGATGAATCACTCCCATTCTTACTGTGAAATGTCTGCTTGATTGTTATTCATGTCGCTCAGGCTTAGCTGTTGTGGTTGATCTCGTTGTTTTCGTCTGCTGTTTTGGTGCCACTGTAGGCTGCAATTAGTTCAGAGTGGGCTTAAAGTGAATGAATCAGATGGTGCTTCCTACTCAATCATCACAGTTCTTTTTCAGGCGGGGGTGTCAGAGTACAGCAGGTAACCAGCAATACATTACATTTACATCGATACCTTTCATTCATTTGGGAGACACTTTTGTGCAAAGCCACATACAGCGAGGCAGATGCAGCACAAGCATGCAGTATGTGAGGAGCTACCTAAGGTATAAGTGCAGCTAGGCTGAGCATCCAATGAGGGACCAATGAAGAAGTACAGGTAAATACTGGAGTAGGCGCTATACAGCATGTGCTCTACCAGAAGGTAATTATGACTAAACATGAAATCTGAGTAGATCAGCATGACAGCATTAAAGACTAGAGGTTGAAATAAGAGCTTGGAGAGGGAGTTCATAGCAGGATAGAGGAGTCATTACATGAGTTAGAGGAGCTTGTGGAAGAGATGAATCTTGAGGTGTTTCCTGAAGGTCGACAGGGATTTTGCAGAATGGCTGTAGATGGGCAGCTCATTCCACCATTGAGGGAATCTTGAGCACATGAAAAGCCAACAGCATAAGAATAACAACAGGGAAAGAGCTAAACAGCTCAAAGTCAAAGAAGGAGGATGTGATTGCAGTTTCAAGACCCCAAAAGCAAGGAATGCCTGATGTACGACTCTTCTGAAATTTTAGCCTGGATGAGACTCAAATAATCAAGGGAAAGCTTGAACCCAGCTTCTTTTCCCAATAATCCCCAGGCCTGTGGTGTCATGTGAATGGAATGCTCCATGCTTACAGATGCCATTATTTTTCTCTGTCTATAACTGATGCTCTTATCATAAAGACCATTGCTCACTGCAAGAGTCCTGTAAGAGTCTGTTGCATTATGTGACATTATGGGCTGGTTAAGCATTATAGATTACCATGGGAATACTGACCACACACTCTTCAAGGCTGTGTCCTCAGGCAAGGTCTTGTGAAGGACTCATTTCCTTGTGCTCAGGTAGATTTATTCCTTCGTGAAAATCCAGGGGCCCATCTAAGGTAAGGCTGACCTACTTCTCAAGTCCAAGCAGGGTCTGAACCCACTGCTGCCCATTTCCGAATTCATTTTAATGGTGGAAGAGAACAGAATGGCTTGCTCTTCAATTACTCAAAAGTGACACTTTGCCAAAGCTGAAGCAACATGCATCATAAAATTTGAAGCAGTAATCACTTTGTCACAAGTCCAGCCTCCTACACTCAGTGTGTAGTGCTTCCCCTGTTAAAATGTGTTTTTACTAACCTTGCTGGGAAGTTTTCCCTACATCATCTGTATACATCTGTGTGTAACTCTCTGAATTCTAGGACAATCCTTTTTAAAATTCTACCATATAAATTTTATATTGTACATACTGTTGCTTTTTAAAAATGCTCTGTGTTTAATCAATGTTATTATTAATCTGTGATTCGTAATATTCGCTGCAATATTAGCCACTGGACATCTTTGGCGATGCCGAAGCACAATGCTTTTGAGGAAGCTTTAATTAAAAACCAGAACTCATCAGTGTTCTCTGACTCATCTGTCTGCTCTCTGACTTGTCACCTTACAGCCTGATTCATCATATTACTCACTGATTCATTTAGTTAAAGGTGTTTGACTATGGACCTTTATCCAGTTGAGCATTCTGCGCTTCCTCAAGGTTTACTGTAGTGATGCGACAAATGAGGCTTCAAAACCCAAGGTGGGAAGGAGTACAGCAAACTACTAATCAATGCAGGCACTAAATGAGGCTTGAAAACCCGTGGTGGGTGGGAGTATCCTGAACTACCAATCAATGCTAGTGATAGCACCAGCATTGATTGGTAGTTTGGGATACTCCCATCCACCACTAGTTTTCAAGCCTCATTTGTCCTATCAGTAATCTTTTCATGCCTTTTCTTATCTTTCTCACATCTATCAGAAATGCACTGGGCTGGCCAGCATGAATGATTTTGTCTTTTTCCTCAATGGACTTCCCTATAAATATGCAGATAAAAACAGACATAATCATATACTACTAAGACCCCAGAGCAGGAAGTGTGTACTAGTCCATACAGGGTGCTTCTCAGGTAAATCGTGATTAACCAAGCAGTCAGTGAGTAGCCTACTTACAATACCTGCCCATCTTTAGTCATACATTTGATCTAGTGCCGCATGTTCCAAAAATAAATGTATGCTGGTTAATCAGGTACAAATCTAACTAGGGAAAATACTCATAAAACGCCACAATATCGTGTCATACAAAGAGAGTTTGAATTCCTGTTTGTTCACTTGAATTCCTGGTTGGCTGGATGAATCAATCTCAAACACATTCATAGCCCTTCCAGGGCCATCTGATGAATGCCTTGTAAAATTAGCCCAACCAAGCACTTCTCCTGGGTGTTTGCCTCAGAGCAGGACAGGCTGGATTGTTCAGTCCCTCCCAATGAGTCATGCAGGGACTTTTTATTGGAGAAGGATTAGAGGACATGTTAGACAGACTCAGTATTACATGCAGAGAGGGAATCTGTAATCCATTTAGTAGAATATCATTGCACCCCAGTTTAATAACACAATCCCAAATTGCACAGAATGAAATTGAGTTTGCTCGTCTTGAATTCCTCTCATGTCACTGGAAGCTCAGCATTCAGCACATCATGTCCCACAGTGCTTTAGCACTGCTTTGAGGAAGCTTAGGACAGCCACTCCTGTATCCAGTTACTGGGCTTGTTCTTCATTTTATTCAGGATTAACAAAGTCCCATCAAATTAAAATCTGTTTAACCCCAGCACACACATTCCAGCACACATGCACACATTCTGCTCCGACATAACCTACACAGCCATCTTTACAATACTCTGACCCCACATATAAACAGTACTCACACTCTACTGTTATATAATGCACACAGCCATATTTACAAATACTCTGACCCCACATATAAACAGTACTCACACTCTACTGTTATATAATGCACACTGTCATGTCTGTAATTCTCAGACTGAATATATAAAATACACTTACATTCTACAGTTATTAAGTACAGGACTGTGTTAATGATACCCAAAACCTGTATATAGACAACTGACACTCTGCTCTCTTATAACATGCAGCTGCATTTAAGTTACTCTGACCCCTATATACAAACAAGACACTCTCCAAAGGGGAAAAACAGACTTAACTGGAAAAAGTCCTGACTCAATATCTTACAGAAGTATCCAGTTGCATCCACTCACAGCTCTCAGAATGCTGACCTTAAGGTTTCCCGCTGTCACATCATGGTGCCATAGCCCCACCCATGGTCAAGCCATTGCTCACACCTGGAAAAATGGCTCTTTGTGAGACATGACATTGAAGAGGTGTAATTCATGGCCTGATTCCCCACAGATGTAATTTATTCATTAAGTGTAATTGCAGTACAAACCGTAGCTTGTTGAGTGTAATTACACTGTGACTCAGGCCGTTATCACATGCTGATGATTACAAATGGACCATGGATAGATGCGATTTGTAATGACCGCAGAGATGCCTCTTGGGTTTCAGGTAGCTGCAGTATTCAGTTGATTGGCATCACACCTGGCACTGCCCCCCACACCATTCCATCAGCAGCCTTGGAAACCCCTGCTGATTTCTGCTTTGACTGAGAGGAAGCCTGCAGGCTGAACAAATGGACTCAGATGCAGTGGTTGTAGCAGGAGGTGACCCTGTCCAAAGAAGCAGATTAAGTGCCATGTTAATCTTCTTTCATTAACAAAAAAACACAATTTGTGTAAAAAAAACTGGGTTCATTTTTAGGGTACAAAATTGAGTTGGTGTTTAAAATGAGTAATCCGACATGCTCTCTCAATAACCCTATCGTACATGCTCCCAAATCTGTTTATACACACACACACACAGGTGCACTATCTCTGCCACTCAGATACAGACGTGAACTAGTGGCTTTGGCTTATTTACAGGATACAATTAGAGCTTCAGTTTCAACCAATAAGCAAATCACCCACAGGTCACGGAAAATAAACATATCATTTTTGAAGGTTGTGTAACAGAGGGAGAATGATACATCTATGCAATATCTCACAGAAGAAAAAAGGGCAGGGAAGGCCTTGAAGACACAACGAATGGGTAGATATGGACAGGAAGGTTGAGAACTTATTAACGTATATTTATTATTACTTAATGATGTGTCTTGATGGAAACAGTTAGTCATAATGATACACAGACAGGCAGGCGTGGAAGGAGACGTCCCTCTTTTGTGTTCCTGTCACCTCTCTGAAAGCTCTCCACCTCTCTGAGACCTGTCCGAGAGTCACCACCCTGCCTTTTCCTCCTACACTCTCTCCAGTCCTGCAGCATTTCCACTTTATCTTCACAGATTTGTCTTTAAACATGGCAATAAATTTGGAACTTTAAAAAAGCAGGGCTGTGAGGAAGGCCAAGAGAAAGAGACAATGGCAAATGAACTGAAGAAGACTGAAGTCTGACAAGAGAGATGAAGAATGGCAAATGAATTGAAGAAGACAATTCTGACGAGAGGGAGAATAGCAAATGGACTGAAGAAGACTGAATTCTGAAGAGAGAGAGAGAAAATGGCAAATGAACTGAAGAAGACTGAACTGTGTTCCTACACCTTTGAAAAAGGGATAGAGAGCAGGAGTAAGGAAAGGAAGAAGGATTTGCTGGAAAGTATCACACTGGTAGTGAGCATCATACTCCTCTCATCCTGATTCCTGTTAATCAGCAGTTAAAGGGTCACAGCCTTGAGGTTGTAATGGTGTTAGGACGGTGTCTGTACCTTTCTTTGTGAGCAGTTCCACACCAAATAAAGTTTGACTGACTGGTTGCTGTGAAAGTAAAAATCGATTTAAATTCAATTCACATTAACCTTAGAACTAAAATTATTAAGAGCCTTGACCTCTCATTTCTAACATCAAGTCCAGTTGACAAAACATTACAGAAACAATCCCCCACACCAAAGGCAGCTCTGCACATGAGATAGTAAGGGGTGCAGGACACAAGTGTGTAACCTGGCAATAAACTGGATTAAAGGGAGAGGAACTGCTGTAATTCTCAACGTGGACTGGTTCTTCCAATTAAAATACGTTAACACAATAACGTGAAGAGTTTTTCCGTTTCCTGTGGGTGAAATGTTACATGTGATGTACATAAATATCTGTCGATGTGTGTGTGTGAATGTGTGAGTGTCCTTGTTGATTCATACTTCCACATTTTTGCAAGGACGAATTTGAATTTCCATTATCCTCATTTTTTTTCCACTGAAAGTTCCAGTCGTCGTTAGTCTTTTTTACTGTTTTATTTATTTATTTATTTTAATGGAGTGTGTTTGTGTGTGCCAGTGTGAAAAAGAGTGCATTCCTTATAGGATTGTCTATAACTTTTTAGGGCTTTCAGGAGATGTCAATAGCAATAAGCATTCTGTGGCTAATTACACATAAAAAACAAGATGGAGCAGAAAAATGAGTGATGGAACTGAAGAAAAAGTCTGGACGGATGGATTCTGAGTAGAAGAGAGGAATTTTGAATGACACAGAGCGTGACAGAGAGAGAGAGAGGGAAGCATAGGGAGTGGGAGGGTTTAAAGACAGAGAGAGAGGACTATAAAGGGAGAGAGAGGGAACAGGCATAGGGGAACGTACTGCTGATGTCGATGCCGCGAATCGTTATCGGTGGCTGCGAGGATGATGATGGAGCCACACATTCATTCAAACACATGCACACACATACATGCAAACTGTGCTCAGGTTCTCTTTAAGGGGACTGGCAGCATACTTTAGCAGTGTGTATGTGTGCAGGTGTGTGTGAGCTTACTGCCTGCATGCCACACCGCTCTCTTGCTGGTGACCTGCTGCACCCCACCTTCCATTCATCTCCCCTCTCTCTCCCCCTTCTCCTGTTCTCTCTCTCTCCCTCTCTCTCACTCTGCCGCCCCTCTTCTGAAGGACAAGCCCATGAAGGCTGAGATGCCGCACTGCCTGGCGGAGCTGTCACCCATGGTCTTGGAGCCCCCCACACTGAGGCTCTGAGGACTGAGGTACAGCAAACACCCTTCCCCCCAGGGATCCTGAATGTCACCTCTCTGTCTGGGCATCGCTGGGACTTCCACACGCACCCTCTGCTCTCCGCTGCATGCACCGGGTCCAGTCACCGTGCCTTCCTTCGCATTCCTCACTCCTCTTATTCCAAGGAAAGTTGGAGATCGGGCTAAGCACCGTGACTACTCTCCCCTCACATATTATCGTGCTTCGAGCAGTGGAGGGATTTGGAGACAAAGCGAGAGATCGATCGGTGGCTGTTCCGTCCAAGGAGCTGCTACTTGACCGTTTTTGCCAGCATTGGAGCAAACTTATTGGGACTGTGACGGCTCGTGAGAGCGGCAGATGGTGGAGCACGCACATGGTGTTGGGTCTTCCATGTTTTCTTTTCTTCTCCACACTTTTTTTTGACTGTGTAACCTGTTGGCTTCCGAGCTTCTGTCTGGTTTCTCACACTTTTCTGGAGTCCTTTTCTACCTGGCTCTACGTTCAACTCCCCTGCTCCACTCCTCGTGGGGCCTGGCTGCTGACGGTAGCCGAGTAACCAGGGAAACCCCCTGCAGGGAAGGGGAAGATGGCGGCACTCGCCAGCTCGCTGATCCGACAGAAGCGTGCGGTGAAGGATGAGCAGGCTAACCGACCTGTCAGCAGCAAGCGACGGCCCTGCCCCAAGAGCAACAAGTCGCTGTGCCAGAAGCAGATCCTGGTGCTCATCTCTAAGGTCCGGCTCTGCAGCGGCCGCAGGGGGCGTGGCCAGAAACGGCCTGGTGAGTTTATCCATAAGCGCAAACTCAAGTGTAACATATCTGTGTGATGAGCAGAATTCTGTTCTCAGAGCTGGATTCATAGTGGTAGATCAAAACCCAGGCAGAAGAACTGCCGTTATACTTGATTACAAAATGCGTAATGGACATTAATTTAATTCTATTAAAATAACTTATTGTCTAGCAGGTTGAATGATAGGAGTGCACAAAATCAATAGCAGTGTACTGAAAGTTGCTTTAGGTAAGGTGAGTAATTATTTCCGTTGCAATTCATCCATCAGCTTCCTATGTGAAATTGCCCTATTGTAAAGCTGAGTAATGGCGGTGACTGAAGTGTCCACTGTGAGACACAAAAGCCTTGGCCAAAAGTTGTGTACTCAGAGTTATGGAGTCCCTGTCTGCCCCTTCCTGTGTGCGGCAATCTGCTGATGTGTGAAGGTGTCTGAATTGTTCCCAAGGGTACTCGAGGTGGGCTGTTATATTCCTTTGGGGGGCACTGTCATTAAGGTGACGTGGTTTTATTTAACTTGCCCCAGGGGTACCTTTGTTTGCTTAGCTAAGCTGTGCGTTGGTGCACCCTAACGAGTATTTATAACTCTATACTTACGAGTACAGGGGACACAATGCTCTGTGTATGCCAGGGGTGTCCAATCTAATCTGCAAAGGGTCGGTGTGGGTGCAGGTTTTCATTCCAACCAAGCAGAAGCCATATCTGAGTTCCAAGCTCAACTGATTAAACAGGTGGAATCAGGTGTGGCTCCTGCTTGGTTGGAATGAAAACTTGCACCCACACTGGCCCTCTGTGGACACAAACATAATCAGATACATAAATACTCTAAACTGAACAAGGACATTAAGGAAGCAGCACAGAGCAAGTAGAGCTAAAAAGTACAACTGGCTGATTGTGGTGAGTAAGTATTTTATAAATTTAAGGACTCAGCAGTGAGAAATGAGTAACCACTAGCCTGAGGAGGAAAATAACATCACTATCATAATTATACCGAAGCTGAAAAACCCTGTGCTGTTTTAACCTCAAAGTGTTCCCAATGTTTTGTGTTTGCATAAGTGTGAGACAGCAAGTTGCTGTCAGTTGATAACAAACCACAGATGAATGATGAGCGGAGAGAATGAAAATGAATTTTCCAATAAATGAAAGCCCCATTTTTAGGACTTTCATCTACAAAACGAACTCTTTAATTTTTTCTTTCCTCCTTTCCCACAGAGATCTGTGGGCTGATTGATGGCTTTTTTCATTGTACGTTTCCCTGCTTTTGTGTTCTTTATTGACAGTAAAGTGAGTCATGGAGTTGCAGTAACTGAGCAGTACTGTTCAGAATATGCTACAGTGATGGGACAAATAAGGCTTCAAAACCTGAAGTGGGCGGGAGGATCCAGAACGCCCAATCAATGCTGGTGAAATATCCCCACCCACCATGGGTTCTGAAGCTTTTTTTCTGATAGTTATGATGCTTGAATGCTATTGTTTCTCTGGAATGCTACTGTTATTTCCGTAAGTGCCACCATATTTGGTAACACCAATACACAATGCACATACACAGACACATTCACTCAAACCACAGGCAAACTGGTTACTCTTGACTGTAATTGCTTAAAAACATTAGTGGAAATTTGTTATTGTAATTGTTTTATGGACCTTTGCTTAATGCTTAACACCTCTGTTTCATTGCAATTTGCTCTGACCAACCAGAAATGAAACTAGGAAAGGGGTAGGTTAGTTATATGGAGAGAGATATAATTAGATAATATTATATAACATAATTCAGGTATGGATCACACCCCACCTGATCAGGTGACCTCCCCTGCCACTTCCCATTGCTCCAAGGATTGGATCATCCTCTGGAGTGCTGAAGCAGTGATGATCCACCTCATGTCAAGGTTGTTCTGTCCATCAGGGAATAAAAAGAAGAGAGAGATGAAAATCTCATTTCCTATCACACATTTAAAGGAGCTGGCAGTTTAGCAGAATCCAGGTCAGTGGGAGGGTGCTGCTGGGGGGGGGTCACACTTTAAACTTCGTTTAGCTTACCGTACCTCACAGCAAGACTTGCATCAGCAAGGTTCTGGTCCGTGTCGTTCATATATGGTTCTGAGTGTTTTTCTGAGTACATGGATGCCCCAGAAAGAACTCAAGGCATTCGAACTAGGAATGTGCCAATCCAATATTCAGTGCAGATACTGAACAAAAACACTGGATCGGTTATTGGGAAAAAGTCAAGTTATAAACTGATGCGATACTCAGGCAACAAAATCTGTATGCGTATAACATTTTAGGAATAAAAGCCTCACAAATTCATGACATTTACATTAAACATTATGGGAGTTATGTTTTTTTTTTATATATAAAAACTGACAGAGCATTACGGGGGTTTTCAAAGACAAAAAAACATTATTTTACCCTCCTGTAACCATGTGTAACCTAACTGCAGTGAGAATAGAGAGATGGATGGAGGAAACCTGAATTGTTTGGTGAAAATAGTGCAACCTGTTCGAGCCAAGGGGGATGAGTCCCGGCCAATGGGGTTTGGTGTGCCGGCAAATTTTTTGGTTTAGTTAGAGGCCGTGCAGCACTGTAGCATTGCAGCACACAATGAAGACCCTGAGTCTCACAACTTGACGTGTAAGCCATTGTATTTCATGGGTCTCTAACCCATCTGTTTTTGTTTTTTACGAGAAAAGTATCAGAAAAAGAATATGTCAGACAATTTTGGTGTTCTAAAAGTAGCAAACATTTAAACTCTGTGAAGAATACATGGAGGGAGGAGGGTGAACTCAAAGCTATGTCCAGTATACAGGGGTGATCGCATGGACCTGGGTCAGTAACAACCAGAGATGTGCATTTAGGGGTTAAGTGGAAACAAAAAGACTATCAGCGGGCCAGCATTGGTAACAACTTTTTTTAAGGTTGTGTTATTGTTGTCGGAGATTAAAAAGTAGCATTGATCAATTTTTAATCAGAACCAAACCCAAACATTTACCAAATGATCGTTATGCTGACTCTGTTACAATCAAACTGAAACACTGACCAAATGACCTGGTGAGACTGTTGCCCTTAAACTTAAACACTAACCAAATGGCTTCAATTGAACCAAAGCACTGACTGATCCTCTTGAGTGCAGATACAGTTAGCGTAGCCGTTTTTAGCTGACTGGTAGATGATCCACATTAAGTGTACTCTGAGGTCCTCTTTAGGTCTGGGTTAATCCAACAGCAGGGCTAGATATTCTCTCACAGGGTCACTGAGGGGTCACTGATAGGCCAGTGTGGAAACAAGTTCTCTGCTTCAGGACAATCAGTGACCACCTTGTCAGGTATACTACCATTATCGAAAGGTCTAAAAACCCTACCACGTTTTTACAGTGCCCAGAACTCCGTGAAGTGATTTAAACGGTTATAAAATGGTCCAGATCTTCACTCTCATTTACATACAACATTTGAGTGTTACATTCTGTTTTTATGGATCCACAAATTCCTTATTGTGATTTTCTGAAGTGGAACGGTCATCAGTGTGTGACTATTAAACATTTCATTATAGAAGGCAACTTGGACACAGGAACACTGGGAGGGCTCAGAAATTTATCTTGTGGAAGACTTCTATATATCTTTTTTATCCTTTCCCAAAGGCCTATGGGTTACAGAATCCCTGAACAGTTTGGAGGGGGCAACTTATTTAGACTATAGAGTAAAGGCAAAATGGTGTTGAGAACAAGTGATAGACACACCACTAACAGTCAAGCTGTCATTTTGTCTATTCAGGAGTATTATGCTTTACTTTGGTCCTTTACAAATATGCCTGTGGGCTTGGAGCCTGCTGAAATTCTATGAACATAATGTATTACAGGGACAGTACTCAGGCACTTTGAGTTTCCTTTGGTTTAATGAGTAATTCCTTCACACCCCCTTCCCTCTCAGGGCACCTCAGCCGTATCACGCCCACTTGCTCAGGGACATCTAGGATGGCTGCAAGGGAGAAACTGCTTCTAAAGCTCGGTACTATCCTGAGAGCTGCTCTGCTTTAATTTGCCCCATAGCTTCAACAGCAAGCTGGCCTGTCCATTTCCTTCTCAGTCAGACATATGAAAACATGGACTGATCTCAGAGGACGTTGTGATTTCCAGGCCCCACTATTGTCACAGAGATGAAAGACTACAGCTTCAAATTCAAAGCAAGCGAACTGCTGGTATACCACCAAACTTGCTTCAGTTAAAGCAACCAGATGTTTTAATGTGTGAATGAACCAAACAGTACGATTTTAAGCTATTTCTGTAAAGTTCTGCATAAAAGTGTAGTGGAGCAAACGGCTAATGTTAAAATCTTCCCCTTCATTACTTTTGTTTGAACTACTGGACTATAGCAGCCCTTCATCTCTCTTTTTTATCATATCCCAATGAAGAAATGACCATAGCTCAGAATGGACATTCTCTTTCAAGAGATCAACACTTATTCTCTTTGTACAATTCAATAATAAAAGTACAGCCTTCAGGGTTTACCATTTTCTCACAGCTGATTGGCTCAGGGAAACCTCCCATCATGCCCCTTCATTCAATTCCTCATTTGCCGTGCTCAAAGTTTGCAATCGTCACTTGATAACGTGCACTGCATTAAATATGTGAAGCACAAACACAGTCGGTTGTGTAATGGTGGCAGGAGAGACCTGTAAGGGGTATCAATATGGGGGCATTCATCAGGGTAAATAGAGTAGACAGAAAGGAGGAAATGGGCCCAGGTGTGCTGTAGTAACACCTCAGCACTCAACTGTCGGCTGTATTGATAGAGTGACAGAAAGTGCTGCGTGCATTGAATCTTAAACTGTGTGCAAGCGTATGAGGAGGTCATCAGGAGATGCTGCAGAAGGGTGACTGTCAGGTCCAGCCTTCCGCTCGCTGACTCTAGAACATCTGATCAGACGCATGGTATAGAGTGGCTGCTGTAGCAACCCAGCAGGGCAGGGAGATGGGCGGTGAGAGCCCGTCTGGGACATTCTGCAACACCCCCCAGACTGTACCTGTGGACTGAAGTGAAGATACTGGGGGAAAACACAGCTATCACTACCCTATCACTACAAAGTTAGCCATCTAGCAATGTTTAATAAAACATTACTAAAACAGCTCGATAGGAATGAACAGTGCAATACTGGCCACACTGCTTGCTTATTGGATTTTCTTTCCCCAGTGGTCAGCATTCTCATTTCAAATACATTTATGAGGGTTAGCTAAAGAAAACAACACATTCTGTTTTTTATGCAATGAGCAGAGAACTGCATGTTTCTTGAACACAGTCATTGCATTTCATCTCTTAATTACGCTGACAGCACGGAAATGAACATGGCTCGCTATCTTCATTTACCTTGCGTTACCTTCACGCACAGCCGTGGTCTGAGAGGATCGAGGCCAAGAACCAACGCACCCTCTCTGCTCCTCTTCTCTCCTACATTGAAGAGAGGAGATAGAAACTCAAAACGCTGAAAATTGTGATGAGAAAGCAAAAGCTTGTTTTGCAACTCCAAAGTTTGTGCCAAACAGATTCTAACACATTGTTCTCATATAGTGCCTAACATAGTAATATTTATAAATGTAACCAAATGAAACACTTGATTAACACATCAGCAAATTTCCAGCTTGTCGCTTCTCCCAGGTCCTAGTGCCCGCTCTAAGGCTCGACTTAATTTGAAGATGCCATTTTTAAATATATTTTAGTGGGACAAAAAAGAATTAGGAAGCAAGCACTATTTTAAATAAATTAATGTCCATTTATTTGGGAGGACTAACAAAAATTTTAGGGGGGCTATGGCTTAGCCAGGCCCCGTGCTGGACCCAGTGTTCTCACATGACGTTCCCATTCACTATTCTCACATTGTCCAGGATCCAGCGTTCTTACATGACGTTCCCATTCACTATTCTCACATTGTCCAGGATCCGGTGTTCTCACATGACGTTCCCATTCACTATTCTCACATTGTCCAGGATTCAATGTTCTCACATGATGTTTCCATTCACTGTTCTCTCACAGTGCCGGACACAGTGTTTTCACATGATGTTCAGCATTGACCAGGAAAAGCCATTATATGATAGATGGGCATACTTAACACAGTATTCTTACACTGCTTAACTAAATCTGATAAAAAAATATCTTAAGACATTATCCCATCTGTTGTGGTCACTGGTGTGACCCACGTTGGTCTACACACATCCCCATTTTCAAGGAAATTTGCAGGGCAGCTCATACCTGATAATGTTTTCTGATAGAAGTATGGCTTAAATGCTGCTTGTATCGTTATGTAATGAAAAAAGACTGGAGTCAGTGTGGAATCTCTTCAGAATTACCTCTAAAAAATAGACATTTACAAACTAGTCCCTGACATGTGGCAGTTTTCATCCTGAGGGCAGGGTAGAACGAAAGCCAACGTAAACCACATGAGTCACTTTTTCAGAAAAAAAGAATACATTTCCGATGACATAATTACCTTTAAACCAAAATCCGACAAGACATGACCTTTAGTAGACATTTAGCAGTCTATTTGCTGTACAGAGCTCTAATTAGATGTCTCAACTCCTTCTAAAGCCAAGACAACTCTGGGCACGTCTGCTCCATGAAAAATCACACACCCTACTGCTCTGTTATAACTATGGTCTTATTAATATTGAGAGCAGGGGGCATCACGTTAATATAGTATGCACACCTGCCATTGGCTTTCAGTGCCATGGCACTCTGCATGCAGATGACTGTCTAAGCAACTTCTCATGGCATACAGCAGAAAGGGAATTTGCTGATATGTTGATTAGACCTGACATTTGGTTATAACCCCTTTAGGGTAGGAAATGAACCAGAGAGAAGGCCTGAGGGAGAGAATGGAACTCCCATATAAATTGCATTTTTAGAAATAATAATACAACATTACGCCCACAAACAAGCATCAAGTTATGATGGAAGTCAATGTGAGTTGGAGATGATTATGTGCTGCATGCATTGAGTGCACATCAGGTAGAGGAGTCTGAGAATTTTGTGTGTGTGATCTAGCCAGTGCATGTTATGTGGGAGAGTGCATGATTGGGTGTACTGTAAGTCATATGACCTTCATGTTCAGTAACTTTTCAGTTAACCCATTGTAGCATTAGGTGACCCTTTCCTGCCAGAAGGCACTGGACACACAACTCAGGCTCTCAGGACCACAAAATATACACTTGCAAAAGATATGGTTAAGTCTAGTTCATACTTAACTTTTCCATGTCCCATCATGGTCCACGCACAGTTGAGCACTCAGACCTTTGTGTCCATACAACATTTGTCAGTGTACGTGTACATTCGCGGTCAGTTGTGATGATATTCCACCAGACCAGGAGAGGGCACAAGTTGTCCTCACAGTCTGAATGTAGGTTTAAATGAAGCTTAAGCAAAAGCGGAAACACACAAAACCCACTCAACGGCTATCGAGAGCAGTCTGCTTTTGCTTTTGTTCTGTCTTCCTTTGAGATGAGTTGTAAATATGCGGGTTCCTCCACACTTCTTCACATAGTATCACATGACAAATGCTCTCTTCTTCTACTCCTCCATCATCAACATCTGTTCTTTATAATTCAGCGCTGCCATCTACTGAAAATTCCCAGAGGTGTGCCAATCTATTCCTTGCATGTACACAGCCGAGGTGCACCAATGAGGAAAATGTGTGCTAAACACAAAATTGGTGCTGCAGGCACACAGGCCACACAGGTAACACCGGTGACGGAATTTCCGCCACACACAACATGCATGGACCGTGATGGAGCACAGGAAAAGTGAAGTATGAGCTGGGCTTTAGGAATATACTGAAATCAGTGCTATGACATGGACACCGTAGAGAAAACACTGTCGTGAAGATACTGGACTCAGTATTGTGCAGAAGATGCTGGGAGAACAATGTGACAAAGACCCCAGGCAGGTTATTTGTCCCACTACTCCTGTCAAGAAGGCTCTGGATGCTCAGGATGCAGAAGTGCTGAGTAGGGAAATGTGAGCACTGGATCTCCACTGCAGCACACAGCTCAAGTACCGTTTGTTCTTTTTGTGTTTGGCTTCAGTGGTGCCACTGGGGGAGGGGTGCACTGGTCTCCCTGCCATGTCAGCAGAAGTGTCCACATTCCAGTGGGACATTAATCCACCCCCACTGCCCACCTGAAACCCAAATGGAGCAAATCAGCCCTACGTTATCTGCTGTGCTAACCTCAGCCTTTGCCAATTTGTCTTTCAGACTTCTCACTCAGGTGTTGTACTGTTAACCCAGAAGTCTTGGGCTGATCCCTAAAACCCTGCCAAAGACTGGGTTTTTGCAGGGCTCCCCCTGCTATAGAAAAATTAGCTTTGGACTTGCGAGTTGTATCATGTATCAGCGGACTCAAAACCTGCCAGAAGTATTTCACAGTGAAAATGGGTAAGCGGGATCTAACAAACACAGAGCACCTGTACATCGACAGTCAAAAAAACTCAAAATAATAAAGAAAACTTAGCCTTCACTTTAGCTTTTTGGCTCATATGGAAAGCTCCTGATTCAGCAGCATCTGACATGACTCCAGGTCTGAGAAACCAACTCATACACAAAATTGTCCTGACAGGAAACCCCATGCATTCATACCCATATGTCCAAACCCATGCATCAAAGTCTGATGTCCAGCGGGTTGCTGCGGGCTGCTGCTTAATGCCTCGGTCTCACCTGGTTCCAAAGGTTCATTGGTTCAAACTCACTCAATCCCTGCTGTCGATTGATCATTGGAATGGCTAAAGGATCATCATACTCCACAACAGTAAAAGTTGTTTCAGGTTTGTTTAGGTTTGGCATGACAGGTAATTCTTGTGTAAATTGTCAAAGTAATTCAGAGAAATGGAAATTAGAGGGACAAGGAGAAGTCTGGGGATTCACAATCTAGTCCAAACCACCAGATTCACTGTTGCGATGATCAATTACAGACTGGTCTCTTTCATGGCAGTCAGCAGCTGGATGCCAAAATCACCTAAACATTGTATCAGTCAAGTTATCGTCAAGATTGGGTGAAATCAGAGAAAGTATAGTGCTTAAGAACACCTCTTCCATGAGGCTAATTTACTGGTAAGAAAACACAGGAAGAGCCCCAAGCTAAGGAGACTAATTACAGGGTACCGATGCATGATATTAGCGATGAGAAGAATGTGACCGTATTGTGAGCTGGAAATGGGGAAGGGAGGGGGGTTAGGGGCTTGTATTACTTGAAGGACAAAGAGAGCATATGCAGAATGGACGAGCAAGCAAGCTTGTAAACACCCCCATCAGTCCGGGAGTCTGGTATGAGAATGACAAGGAGCCCCCTCCCCAAGGTCAATGAAGGGTTAACAGCTAGGATTTTCCAGAAAAATTATTTACAGTATACAAGGAGGGGGAATGCAACATCTAGTAAATGAAACCATGCCCAGAGGTTACTGAGGTAAGTAACACATGGTGGCAAGCTGTGGAATGAGCCTGATGCTCTGTTATCACTAAACAGGCTCCAAGACTGCATTAGTACATTCTATTTAACTAACAGGAGAGACCCTCCAATCAGGATGAGCAGACCAATAACGGGAAATGGAAAATGGAGCTTTTTTCAGCTCGGTTTTTCTCAGGTTCCCGTGCATTAATTTTTTTTTTTTCTAATAAGACGAGGGGTCTTTCTGGCATGCTTCGATCTGCAATAGTGCCGAGGTTTCACTGCTGAAGAAGTAGAGAGCGACGGGGTAAGAGAGAGAAGGAGAGAGAGAATCACAGAGGAGACAAATGAAAGTGATGAGCGAGAAGGAGAATGGGAAGGAGAGAGGGACGTGAGCTGCCAGCTCAGCACTTCATTGCCCAGGGAATGTGAAACGCTCCGCAGCCTGGTGTAACAGATCCTCTGAGAAACATGTCATATGTTTGTGCTCTCCTGTGCCTCATCACAGATGGATAGGTGAACGATAGCTCTGACATACTCGGCTCTCTGGGACAGCATCTACATTTGCAAGACATATTGTCTAAACAGGACACACATGGCAAGTATGCAGCAGACAGCGATTACAGGCGAAGGAAGAAAGGGCTGGGTGTCAATGCTTTTGGAGCCTATTATGAATACAGCAAGTAAAAGAGGTTATTTGTTATCATTTGCAGACAGAATTATAGAAACGGGATGTGGGGAGTGGACAATTGGCTGTGGTGATAGAAATGTAGTGCATATTTGAGCAGTTAAGTTTTTATTTGATGTGCGGAGGTAAGGGAGGATGCGCAAGCTCAATGAATTTTCATTACTCCCGGCCCTTTAATGGATGCTTGGTGAGTGGATAACGAGTGTGCCTTTGCAGAACTTCACAGTGGGCGTGAACGGAGGAAGGGAGCGGCACAAACTGATCTGGCCTCTGCTTTTGACACCCCTCAGTGTTATGACTCCATGAGCAAATGGATCAAACTCTTCCCTTTGTTTCCGTTTCTTCTATCCGGATCTCTTTCCTTCCCTTTTCTCATCTGCCCTCCATGTTTAGAAGGGATACTGTAGGCATATGAAACAGTGACTGAATGATTCGTGGCGTTTCCCTTTATCGTCCCTCTCATTGGCTCTATTCTTTTCTCACTTCCTGTCCTTCTTCATTCCTCAGAGCAGAAACATTAAACGCTTCCTCAGTTTGTCTCTCCCTCTCATTCTCTAATTGTTCCATCTACCTTCACCCTCAGTCTTTCTTTTATCTCTGCAAACATTTGCCTGTTTTAAATCCCGCATCTGCCTCCCTTTCATTGTTACATTTATCCTTTTTGAAACACTGCATATGAGAGCACGTCTGTGTGACAGGGGAGTATGTGTGACTGTGAAATGCGTGCATGTGCATACGTGAACTAGCTGGTTTGTGCATTGAATGGTTTCTGTAATGAAATATCTTGAAATATCCAATCAGCCACAGACCCCCCCCCCCCCCACTCTTCGGAAACGTGTGCATGGAGATGTGATGCATGTTTGAGATTCAGCACCTGGAATTAATTTGTTAATTTACCTCTGTGTTTCTCAGCACCGGCTATGAAGAGTGGGGGTTACTAAGTAGTCGGGGGGGTGGGGGGGAATGCATGAGTGACATGGTCCCAAGTGAGCCCAAAGTCCATGCTTATCTTACACTCCAAAAAAACAAAATCATACCTAAGCAGCCTGACGGAGACGCATCTGTAAATTCTGAATTCATCATTGATTGTGCATCACCAAACTGCAGAACACTATCAGATGACAGCAGAAACTGACAGTTCTCCACAGCTACTGATGGCTACTGACACATAGAAATTGCTACTCATCACCGCTGGTACTGATAAGTTCCGACAGACTCTGAGCCCATGTTTTATATAGTGAAGGGTTGTCTGTTGTCTTTGTTGTTCTGAGCAGACACATTTTCAATCCCTTTTCATCATGCTCAATAAAGCATAACAATATGAGAGTCTCTAAAATTTTTCCCAGTCTTTGTCAGATTCTACTCTTTTGGAGCAGGACTTGGCACTGTTCACTTCTTTTTGCTGTCTTGACCAAAATTCGTGTCTTCATGCCAGGGACAAACTCCAGAGAACACAGCTAACAGCTTTTTGGCTGCTGAGTTATAAAAAAGACATTTGCAAATGACTAAAGTTGGCAAGTGGGATCCTAGTCATTAAAACATTCAATCTCCTCCCTTACCATGGATAACCCTGAAAGTACACCGAGAGTCACCACTCACCATATATCTTTCAAGGGTGAGTCACTGACAGAATTCGTTTTCTACAGTGACATTAGCGATGGCACCAAGGAACAGTGAGGAACTGCTGACACATTGAGAATCTTCTTATAAGAAGCCCACCACAGGCTGGGATGTCTTAAAGTGGTTCAAGAGTAGCATCTTTAACCAAAAGTCACTCCCCTTTTAAACGCTTCCCTCTCCAGAGCCCCAGCTCAAAGGCATTGTGACCCGCCTCTACTGTCAGTATGGCTTCTATCTCCAGATGCAACCTGACGGCACTGTGGATGGGACACGGGACGAGAGCAGCTGCTTCTGTAAGTCTGTCAGTTCGGTTCAATCTGTCTGTTTGTCTACCTGCCTGCACAGCCCACGGTCAATACTTATTAAGATACAGTAGATACACATTGCCAGCATTTAATGGGGTGAGCGTGTTGAGGATATCAACAAGGCATTGAAGGATCATGGGAAATTTCACTTCTATAATGGTGCAATTAAATTCCGAGCCCAGAAAGACACTTATAATTTTCCTCTTTGGCTTGTCATTAGGTGGTTTAATTAACTGTAATGGGTTGGTAGATATTTTGCATATAGTGTGTTCCAAGATCTAAACACTTCTAGTTTTTATGAATGTGTCACACAGAATGGATTGCAGATATTGGCTTTTTCCATATCTGGTCATTTATTGTTGGCTCGTAGCAATTTTGTGTATTAGTGCGCGACGTATACTTCACTGTACGTCTGGTCTTGTGTAAATGCATATGTATGTGTGGGAACCACTGTCGCAGTGATTTACTCAAAGCCCGTCTGTGTCTGAATGTTTCTGTCCCTCTCTCTGTCACTGTCTCCTTCATTCAAATCAGTTTAATACGCTTCAGTTCAATGGCTCTGAAGACAGAAAGTGATACCACCCTGCATGAAGGAGGAAGCACTATGCTTCTCACACTGGTGCATTCTGGGCTACATGGCTCTGTAACACAAATAGAGGCATTCAAATAGCAGGCCTGCTTTGCCATTTTAACCCAGCATGACTTATATATCCCTGATCCCTACCTAATGACCATCATTTCCTAGCCTTGAGCAAAATCCAAGTGCTTAGCTAAAACTCATTCACTCACCCCAACCACATACTGCCTTCAGAAAACCTCAGCATACTGAAACTCCATCTTCGCACTCAGACCTGTAGGCCAGAGGACAACTCACTGACTAGACAAAGGCAGACATGTACATTTTCAGCAGCCCCATTTCTCCCTTTCTGTCTCTTTTTTTCTTGGCAGCACAGTTCAACTTGATTCCTGTGGGCCTGAGGATTGTAGCCATCCAGGGTACCAAGACTGGGCTATATCTGGCTATGAACAGTGAGGGCTATCTCTACACCTCAGTAAGTCACCAAGACTGGGCTATACCTGGCTATGAACAGTGAGGGCTATCTCTATACCTCAGTAAGTCACAATGACTGGGTTATACCTGACTATCAACAGTGAGGGCTATCGCTACACCTTGGTAAGTCACAAAGACTGGGTTATACCTGACTATGAACAGTGAGGACTATCGCTACACCTCAGTAAGTCACAAAGACTGGGTTATACCTGACTATGAACAGTGAGGGCTATCGCTACACCTCAGTCAGTTAGTAGAAGCACCACATGACCAAACTCCTTCATCATTGTGATTTTGTTCCTTAAAATTTGCACATTCTTCTCAGAGATTACTTGCAAAGTACACTAAAAATATGATTGCCTGTTCACTGCAATCCACATACTGCTGGTGACTTAAAGAACAATTTGCTGACACTCCTGAATGTATATATAGGAAAATCAAAAACGATGTTATGATATGATGTATTTTAATGGTAACATGTGATGTGTTGCATACCATACAGTGGTCATGTGACGTGAATAGTAACTAATTACAGTATAAGAGTGACGATGGCTGAGAATAAACCGTCTAAACCTTGCTTTGATTTGCAACTCATAATGAATTTAACAGGGGAGTAACATAACGGCTTAGATGATGACCCAGCATGCATTGCTCTTAATGAATCTGAAGCCGCTGGTGTAACATACAGGATGTAGATGCTATTTCTGGTTCCCTGTTATTCATGGTATTTATGAGTTTTCAGTGAAGAAGAACATGTGGTGAATTGTCTGTTCATCTGATCCTGGGAAAAATTGACACAGTCAAGTCTTTAAGCTATCCTACAACCAAACACCCTCAAGAGGTCCATCCTCACTGGACTCTGCTCGCAATGCACAACCTTCACACAACAAAACACTGCACATGTATGCAGACTTAGTGCACGTATAAAGAAAAACACAAATTCATTCAGCACCAATATGACAAACGTTGTATATGCACTCTGCAACATGCTGACAATCTCTGTACATTCAGCTCTGGTATCACTCACACAGCTGAAAGAGGTTAGACTGGTACAAGAGTTTGGAGAAGAGGAAATCCTTGATGTCCTTAATAGTTAAAAAAAGTAAAAGAGAGTCCCTGTGGGTTGATTTGAGCTATTTTTGACTAAAATAGCATGCTCTGTATGTAGTTATGTTCAACCTGCTGTGATAATATTGACAGCAATGAATAACACCATTCATGCAAAGCAAATGAAATTGAAATGAGAGAGGAAGACATTTAAAATGAGGGGTTTTCTCACAGCAATTATGATTCTTTGTGGGTGTATCTGAGTTTTGCACATTTAGTTTTTGGAACGTGTTCAGTATTCCTCCTCGGGCACTTCAGTTTCATGTTGAAAGGCTCCAATTTAATTTCAGATTCCAAAACCTTTTTCCAGACGGTTTCATAGTCAGTCATGGGGCTGCTGGCAAACTCCAGGTGTGACTTAATACCAGGTCTGTGTGATACACTATCTCTGGACTGTGTTTCCAATTTCAGTTAATCCTGCCTTCAAAACTTCACTGATATATACCCAGTTGCTTGACTTTTGTAGGATGGTCCAATCTTGGAGGTGTCTTGGACCTGTCAGTGGTTTTCTGTTTTATTAAAATCAAGCAAACCACTTTTGCAAGCTTCTCCACTTTTTATCTCTAAACGACTTACATGTAATTTCAAAGTTCCAATTTCACAATAATCTGACACACACGTTGTCACTGGGCTGTGAGTAACAGCCCCAGTATGTGTGTGATGTTTGCATGTTCTTCACATGTTCTTCAGTTTCCTTTAGGTACTCTGGTTTCCTTGTGCGGTCCAAAGATGCAGATAGGTGTATTGACTCCTCTAAACTCCTATACTGTCTCATTCATGGTGTTCCCCTGCCTTCTGCCTATAAGGAATAAATGCAGCTGAATGATGGATAGATGAATTATTTGACTTGATAAGAGGCTATGGATGGATGAATGGATAGATGGATGACTGATATCTCTTTGTGTGAGACTCTACACATTCAATAATATTTATTCTCCATTTGTGAACAATAATACAGCTGACTTCCATTTTAGGGTCATATTTCACCACAAAGGAATACAAATGGCAAAGTTCAGCTCCTTAATACAAAGCGGGTGTACTCCTATCATCTTCACGCCTTTATTTTCAATCTAAAAGAACCAATATCTCTACACCTCAGTAAGTCACTAAGACTGGTCTCAAAGTGCCTCTCAATTTAAAATACTTTGAATTTGTATAATATACTGTGCTAAAGGGGCGATCCTGCAGATACTAGCTATCCAGGGCAGAGTTGTGGAAAACCTGGAATCTATTCCAGGAAGTTTAAGGCAAGGGATACCATGCAAGGGATACCAGAACTGTGGAAGCAATGGGAACTCCATTTGGAGTCTATCCCAGGAAGGTTAAGGCAGGGGATACCATGCAAGGGATACCAGAACTCTGATACCACAAAGCTGAAGGTGGTAATCAAGTGTGTGATCACAGTGTTACTACTAAATCATCATGTCAGCCATGGTCAAACTCATAAGTGTTTAACCCAAACATGTCCCCATTGCCTGGTCTCACTGTTACAGCAATCTAATGTGACCAACATTTAGAGAGTGTAGTACACGCATATTAGGAGACCTGTGTTGTAAGGAAATGTCTGATGAAAAACAAATCCAGTAAATCAAGAAATAAACAAAGTGGTCCCAAATGGGATTTCACTTGCCACACGGCACAGCAGAGACAGCGAGCGGGCCTGGCTATCTGCAAGCAGGCTGTGAAAGTGGCTCTGTGTTAAAAATAGGGCTCAGTCCCATTCTGACCCAGTTTATGGCTGAGTGCTGTGGAGAAACCCCATGGGCTGAGGGGGGGACAGCACACAGAACCGGACTGAGACTTAGTCATTCATTGCAGAACAGGTGACACTTGACTACTAAATGTATAATTGTTTTTTTAACCTACATTTGTTGTTAGCATTCACATCTCACTTTCACTCTAACATTTGAGCAAATATAGGAACAGGGAGGATAAAGAACAAACATTCATCCACATCTGTTTTGATATTCATCTTTATTAAGTTGTTCCGCTCTAATTATATTATCACTGATTAAATGACTGTCCTCTTATCATTTCTTTTATCTTACTGTACCTCTGATATGATGATCCTGATATGTTACTCTAGCCTGCAGGCTGTTGTTCGTCAGCATCATCTGGCTTTTGTTCACATCTACAACTCATCTACACCCCACTGCTACTGGGGCAGATGCTTCTTATATAGAAGAGACTGGGCCGTGGCACAGTATGACAAGTATGGAGGCTTGCATTTGTGACGGCAGAGACAGAATTGAGGTTAAGAATCAGAGCCTGGTATTGTTCCATACATCCTCATTTAAATATTAAATTTAAAATTCACAAAGCAAGTATATAGTACAGTATATATAATCCTTTCGTTTCTCATTAAAATAATAAAAACAATAAATAACGCCATGGAAATACATGGGACACAGCATCACATAAACGTGCAAATAGGTAGGTTAGTAGATGCAAAATGCGTGCTTTATTAAAATGTGGTTACTCAGATCTGGCAACAGTCTTGATTTATGATGGATATGGGTTAGGGAAAGAAGTTGTGAAAATGGCAAGAAGTGCACTCAGTTAGTGATGGGAGAAATGAGGCTTCAGTGCCAGAGGTTTTGAAGCCTCATTTAGCATGAGCATTGATTGGTAAGTTCAGGATACTCCCACCCAATACTCTTAGTCTCAGCCGTGTTGAGACGGAAGGATGCAGACATGATTTTCGTCAAGTTCTTCTTCAAACGTAAAGAGTATATTTGTTCCAGGATCGACAGCTGGCATTTGCCGTGTGGCATCTTTGATTACAGACATGATGTTCTGGTCCCACTTGAGATCTTGTTGCAACGTTGTGCCAAGGAGTTTAAAAGACTCAACTCTGCCAAATATGGTTCCCTGTATTTTCAGTGGAGGTAATGAATTGTGCTTCATTGCCTTATAGAGCACCAGTGCTAAGTAATCGGCCATCTGAGATGTGCTTGCTCAGCTTAACAACCAGTTTTCTGATGGTTCAGAAGTTCTGGATCCAGTGACACACAGAGGGTGGGACATTGAGCCTTGTGAGTTTTGTCAGATTTGATGGTATTGAATGCAGAGCTAGTTCTTCGACAGTGTGGACAGTAGGGAGATTTACAGTATGTGTAAAAATATTGTGTTTCTTGTCCACAATTTTCTTGACTTAATTCTTCTCCCTTTCTTATTGTACCTATGTGATGGATTAAAGTTTGAAGGGCTTCAGTCTGTTCACCAAAATTGGAACAGTTATCTGATGATATTTCAAATTGGCTCTTGTGGATGGAGAATCTGTCATGTCACTGTGTCGGAAAAATCTTGGGAGTATGAATGGGATATGGATCGGCTGTGAAATGGGCAGGGTGGGAGATGTGTGGGAGACGGATGGGATGAGAGATGGCTGTGATTATAAACAGATTTGTAGGAGTGGGGGGGGTGTAGGGGGTAAGAGCCAAGAACTATGCCCCCATTGTGCAAACAGGGGCATCTCTGAGATATTTTGCAATATAAGCCACATATCCCAGCCTGAAGTGCAAAAGCAAGTTTTGTGTGTACATGCGAGCAAGCATTCTTATGTATGTAGGTGTGTGCATGCATTACTCATGCTAAATGATCTCTTTTACCAGTCTGATTCACTTCAGTTCAATACAGCTTAATTAAATTTGGTTATACACCCTTCCCAATATACTGTAGTTACATGGTTGCCCCAGAGCACTTTGCATATTTCAAACACGACACACTGTGCAAGCAGAAAAAGCCGGAAGACAGCAGAGGAGAGGAAGCAAAACCCTTTAGGTTGAAGCTAACCAAGCTAACTCTGTAATGGACAAAAAGAGCGGCAAAATACGGGCTTGCAAAGTTATTCTGTGGTATTTCACTCTAGCTGCTTTTCTCTGGGTCTCTGAACTAGAGTCACCAGTGCAAGATGCCCCATTTTCAGTTGCCCAAGAGTAGCTAGGCTTACAGGCCAAGCCCTGTTGGGTGATGTGACACACTAACCTGACAACACACTGACAACAGAGTGTGACACACTGACTGAACATCACACTGGATCAAAAGCAGGCACATTTTACAATAGGATACCTACAGGCTGCTCATTACACATCACACCATACATATATGTCCAATCAAAAACGCACAGACTTGTACTTTATTACCATGTTTGTTATGCTTGTTATATACTTGTAATTTATGATTTTCATACATGCTTAAAATAAAACATAGGGGACAGAGGAATTAGGACCCAGGAGGGCTGTCTGGGTTGCCAGTTTATTTTTCTTTTACAGCAGCTCAGAATGTAGGTACCTGAGGTCTTATTTGTAAAGCTTGTGTACACACAAAAGAAGTCTGAAATGCACAAATGCAAATAATTGCGCAAAATTTGGGACTTACAAAAGAAAACGCTACTTGAAAACTTGCATACATTTACAGCAGCTCAAGGAGATGTGTACACAACATTTTGAGAAATTCGGGAAAAGACGACACCCACCTTAAAGCAAAGAAATGCAAGTAAACCAGGAAAATGACCGCGTGCCTGCCAAGCCAAGCGATGCCTGACAAACAGCAAGTCTACAAAACATTGAGTCATATTTCTTTCTTTTCCATTTATTTGTATAAGTCAAACATTACACTACTCCTGCACCGAGTTCCACAACCACTACTATAATGAAAAAGAGAATTGTTCAGTTCACAACGATAAAAGCATTACATTGTTTAGTCATTAACTTTTGTTCATGTGTGGTTATTTGTAGCTTTCCTTAAGAAGCAAAATGCCTGATTGTGTTGCAGTGCCACAGCAGTATCTCCCAATTCTCCGGCTCAACACTGCATCACAGGGCATCACCAATCACAGATGCCATACACATGTCGAAGTTTGACAGCACAGATGTGGGTTTGCCTCTCTAATGAAGACTCAGACAGGACTCAAGTGTAGGGTAGGGGTCGAAACAGTCTGGGTTAAAACCGGAGCAGACAAGATTTCTAAATCTAAATGGAGATCCAACGATGTAGTTGTGGTAACAGGCAGAAGTAGTCAAAATCCAAGGCAGGCAATCAGCATGGCAAACAAATCCAAAAATGAGAGGCAAAAGGCAAAAACCAAGTATGAGAGATCACACACCAATAGACTTTCACAGGAATAACAGAACACTCACTGATGGTTTTAGTTACCTCACACTGAGGTGAGGAAGCTGAGGGGAACATTAAGGTAACCAAATCACTGAATCATTGAACACAGCTGTTAGAACTCTGGGGATGAGGAACAAAGGTATGTGTGGACATGGCTAGTCAAACTGGTTTGGCAGGTTTAGCTGTCTTGGCAAGCATGGGCGTGACAAAATCCACCATTTGCCGTCACATTAGCCCTCAAAATTCCTCTTCTTGCTTTTTTTGTCTGCAGTCGGCATCATTGGACCAACCAGAAAAGCTTGATTTGCATATTATATGAGCAGGAAGTTATTCGGCATTGACCATTTATAGTTATTTGTCGGCAGCAACTTGGCAGGTTCTCACGTTCATTCACGTATGCACATTTACGAGGTTTTTCTAATTAATAAAGGGGAAATGTGTTCAAATGCACCAGGTTTTGTTAATTCCATTTTCCATTTATCTCAGACCCCAGGTGTGTAAACTAATAGTATAATGGAAGAGTGCGCATCGGTACTGGATGCCGCTTCTAATCGAGATACAATCTCAGTGTTAGCACTGAGCCAAGCTCCCAGCCTGTTGACCTTGCCAGCTTAAAGTCCACTGCACAGCCATGGGCCTTCAATACTTCATGCAATTCTTTAGGGCCAGAAAGTGCTCTGATGCTGTAAGACAGTGGATTGCTGTAATCTTGTAAGACAGTGGTGTTCAGCAGCATTGTAAAATCCTACAGCAGGCCATTAGAGTTCTGCAAGGCAGCAAAACTTACACTCTGCTGAAGTGAAGTACTGTAACACTGTTGTATTAAGTCACAGTCCACCCTAACACAACAGTTTATTTTTCTGCCTGAAACATTTAAATTTGTACGTTTTACAAGAGATTTATTTTGCTGGAGAAAAGATTGGAAGAAGTTTGAGATGGTTCCAATAAGGTTGCAAGCTGAAATGGAACGAAGGTCCCTCCTGTTATTCCTTTACTTTCAGTATGTTTTCAATTCAGATGTGATGACTCATATTAAAGTATGATAAAGTATAGATTTGGACAGGTGAAACGGTTGAGGCATTTATCCTATCAAGGAGAATATACAAGAAGAAGGGGGTCCAATGAGGACCGCATGACAAACAGTTCTCTTCTGCTTCAGGATTCTGAACACGAAGGCTACAAATTGCTTCTTCCTCCTTCCATAGGAATTAATTTTGGCGGGTCGGTGCACAGGGCAAATTGTGAGGCCACGGTCGATGAGTCTTAAGTAACAGGAAGTCAGAGGCTTTTTATAAAGACTTGGCTTGTACACAAGAAGAATTGTCCTATTCCTGTCGTAGTTTTCATATGATAATACCTTTGTTGGCTATTTGTAAAAGTATGGAAGAAGTCTTTGATTTTCACATATACCATTCTGCACACACACAGGTAAGAGCAAAGCTTGGGGGTCAGGCATTAATCCAGCTTCCAAAGCCAACAGCAATGCACTCACTTTTCTGGCCACAGGATTCAAATCAGCAACCTTCCAGAAACCAGCTCCTTTCCTACTATCCCATACTTATCTACGTATGTGGCAGCAGTAGGATTCCAGCCCATACCACCAGAGAGACTAGAGCCAAAATACAGCACCTAAAGCCTCTGTGGCACACTACCAATGATTAGTATCATTGTGTCCTATTTGCCTACTGTCTGTATTTCTGTCACCACTGTAAACCCCTGACATGCTGTCCATATTTTTATTGTGTGATGATCAAGGGTGCCACGCTCCCCGATTGCCTAATCCTCTGCATCAGAGCCCATTGTTTTCCTTAATTGGGGGCTACATTCCACACAACTAGTGTGGAACGTGGGAGGAACCATAGCTGGCACTCGTTGTCAATTAACAAGTCAGGGGAGGGAAAGTGAACTTTTGGGCCCACTGCAGGTTAAACCACTGGGGCAGGATGGGCAGCGGAATCAACGAGGAAGATCGCCACCTGCCAAGTGGAATGACGACGTGTGGCCCTGCCTGGTCACGTCCCACTCTACCTGCCCTGTATGTGCTGTTGCGTCCTGTTGCAATGTTCAATAAATAAAAGTCCCTTTGGGAGTTGCAACCATAACTTTGGTGGTCTGTGTTCATCTCCTGACAATTGCCATAGCGTACTGCTAGCCTATCTCTATCACTGTGGTCTGTAGCTGGCCTGCCATCTGTACATCTATTACCATAATGTACTGCTGGCCTACTGTCTGTATATCTATCACTGTGGTCTGTAGCTGGCCTACTGTCTGTACATTAAGCATTACAATGTTTGTTGGCCTACCATCTGCATATCCAACATTCTGATGCTGGAAATAGCAGTAATGAACAAAAAACAGGATCTGGGAGGTTGGAGTAAGCATAGGCTCTGTGGTAAAAGACAAGAATGAACTATCAGCACTTGAGAGCCAGATGCACTCTGTGATTTCAGTACCAGATTTGTGCCATAATATCAGGGGAATGGAGTTGTATTTTTCATACATGTGCTTTCTGTTTGTCATGTCTCTGCCAGGAACATTTCACACCTGAGTGCAAGTTCAAGGAGAGTGTTTTTGAGAACTACTATATCACCTACTCCTCAGTACTGTACCGCCAGAACCAGTCAGGTCGGTCCTGGTACATCGGCATCAACCGGGATGGTCAAGTTATGAAGGGAAACCGGGTCAAGAAGACCAAAGGTGCAGGTCATTTTGTCCCCAAAGTCATCGATGGTATGTTCTGTATATGCAACCTAACTCTAACTAAATCTACATTAGCTATTTCCATTGCATCAGAGCCATGTCAATACAAAAAAGCTGTTACAATGTCTTTGTTATAGATATATAATAACCTGTTATTGCTTCAGGAAATTTCCAGCTGTACAAAGGTAAACTAACAATTATTGCGTGAGACAGAGTCTGAGGAAAGATAACAAATAAGTCTTGGATTCCTCTCTCCTCCTCCCCTACAGTGGCAATGTACAATGAACCCTCACTACATGAACCGTCTGATCAGTGCCCCCCCAGGAAAACAGCCAAGACCCTGGACCCTTCATCTGTCCAGAATTGCAGGAAAGAACCTCCGATCACAGAAGCCTCTTAGCACCAGAGGTTCTGGGTTGGAGGCACTAACCAGGAACACCTCACCATCACAGACATACTGGGAACGAGTATCCCAGATTGCTCTACAGGGTCCTTGTCTAGTGACCATGCAGATGAGCAGAAGAAAGGACTGGGTCTGAGTCCATAAGCCTTTGAAAAATGCAAGAGGCAGTCATTATCCAGCTAGTCGGCCAAGTCTCTATGGAAACAGCAGTTTGTTTCAGTTTTTTGTATTTAATTGTTCTACTCCTGTCTAGTACCTCCCACAGAGTATCCAATCTAACCTGAATTTGCTTATTTCTGTTCATGACATAGAAGGCCAGTCAAAGAGATCCTCTCTTTCTAGTCCTTGGTGCTAACTGATTAGTTAAACAGGTTAGATGGATTTGTAAAACCAAAGTGATAACTGTGGTCAGCAATGATCTCATGGCACAGCTGTAGACTTGCCTCACAGTTTTTATCTTTCAACAGAATTAATGCAATAACTGAGTTTTATTTCTGGACTGGCTGATGGCCAGAGACGGTGAATTTTCTAAAACAGAGAGAAACCCACCGGAGGCTGATCCAGAACTAGTTAAACTTGTCCGAAAGCTCACCGTTGAAGGAGTATATATACAGAAGCCCCTGTCTTACAGGATGATTGGGTGAACTCATCTGAAGAAGTTAGTTGTACAGGAGCTCTCAGTCCTCCATGGGAATTGACTCGACCAGTCTGAAAGCAGCTGAAGCAGGTAAATGTACAAGAGTTCTCTGTCCTGCAAAAAGCTTGGTTGAACTGAACTAAGGGAGATTTGTGTGTGGATTGGATTTTTTGGTGCAATGCTGTAAAGGAATAGCTCTCACTTTTTATAGGCACATTACATCCTTGCATCTGATCCTTCATCAGTGAGGTTATTTAGCTCAAGATTTAGCAGCACTGAGCCAGTATAATTTGATCCTAAATCGGGTACTAAGACTAGATTATAATGATAACATTGAAAGTGGTGACAGGCACTTTTCCTTTCTACTGTCATGTCATCATGTTTGTTTGTCGTTTCTTTTTAACTATACTACATATCTGATTTGCACTCAATGTTTTTTTTCTTGCCACTTTCCTCTTCTTTTTTTGTAGTGTTTTGTCTCACACTTTAGTTAAACTGTAACAGGCTTTATCAACATGTCAGGAATTATCAGGTTTTGGTAAAGCATATTCGTTAATTCAAAACTCATTTACTTATTCTCTCTATCTCTCTCTTTCTCATACACAAACACAACTTTCATTCATTTCATTTTATGTTTTACTGACCCATGTTCATACACAGCCAATACAAAGCACACAAATAATAACAATAATAATAATAATAATAATGTTTGTAATGGGAGGGTAAAAAGTTAAGACAAAAAAACATTGTCCTATAGGACATATCATCTTTACATTGTATGTCCATGCATAGATGCTGTTATAGGCTTCAAGCTTACTGTTACCCTTTACAAATAAGATGGATGGATGGATGGATGGATGGAAATAATAATAATAATCAATATCTATCATCATTTTCATTGTAAATGTCAAGTACAGTACATGAATGCCATACCTATGTCACAAATTACTTCTGTCAATATATTTAACATGTATGAAAATACTTCCAAAATGATCATGTGACACGATGTAGCATATAAACAAAATACCACATTTACACTGCCACAATATATGTATATAATTATATCTATATGAAACTGACAAGAATGCATATTTTTTCAAATTTAGATATATTTATTGATATTTTCAGAACTGTAGATAATTTTCCATTTAATCTATATTAAATTATAGTATTAACTTCACACATCTTTACCGTACATTTCATTATTATTTCATTGACGAAATAAGCAAAGGGATTGGAAACATCGTCATTCACACCGGATTTGAACCTAAGTGGATTTCAATGCTCCAAACTGTCTGGAGGAATGTAACTATTCATACTATAAAGACACAAGGCGTGCAAAGATGGTCATGAACACAGGGGCCATTTAGAGGCCTTATGCTGTGTATGACCACGGAGAGCTGCTGAACTGTAATGAGAAACACTAAGAAAATGTTTGTGTGTGTGTGTGTGTGCGTGTGCACGTGTGTGTATTTCCGTGTGGGTTACTGCATACATAAGTGGTCCGTGTTTATTTTCCCCCATCCCAACTGAATTGAGCCCTCCAACTCCCTCATCTGTTCTGTGATTTACAACAACAGTTTGAGACTCTCATGCTATTCATCAAATCTGAGTGCTGATGAAAAATGGCACTACATTGTTTCAGTGATATCTGGTGATATTCCAAACCAAGAGGAGAGCCCTTTGTGTCTGTCATGAGGATGTGAGCTGATGCTGCTCTTAATACACAAGGATAAGCTGCTGGCTTTTGGAAAAAAAGTTTTTTTGGAGAACATTTCACTAGGACTTAATCTAATATCAAAGCACCACGAAGTTTTCCCTTTTCAGTGGCCTTTTTGTTATTCCAAAAACATTTGGTACTTACTAACTTAGTGAATCTCAATCACACAGATGCTGGCTGTGTTTACCCAGTTCCTGTATCTGTGGAATCTGAAGCAGTGAGTGGCTGTTATGAGACTTTTACAGTTTATAGGAATAATATCAAGGCGATTTTGTTTAACAGAATCATTGGATAGTGCTTCACAATTAAATAGTGGTGGTTCTGGCACTGGTACTTTGGTGTCTTGGGCAAAACCACCCCGAACCCCCCGCCCCACACACCCTTACCCACCCCAAGAAATTTCTGTTGTCCATCTCGCCCATGCCTAGATTCAACCCCGCATTTAGAGCTTCACCTGATATTGGCCATCCTACGCCTTACATTTTCAGTTACTTCCAGTGTGTGTGCTGGTGTGTGTAAGTGACAGGATCAGTTTCTGGGTGCTACTGTGAATCAACATGTGAGTTTGTGCTAAGACTATGAACTGTAGTCCACCCATGAGACTACATATTATTAATAGCACTTCTGCCAAAAGACCCAAATGACATGGTATCAAGAGCAATAGTGCAGAACCAAGTCTACAGAACCAATAGAAATGGAATTGTGCGCCAATGGTTAAATACTGACAGCAATAATTCAATACTGATACAGCTGGAGTGGTGTATACGCCTAAAGTGTTAATAAAAATCAAAATATATACAACAATGGTTGCATAGGATTGTTTGAGAATGTGCAGGCTGTGCAGAATTGTGTAGCTCTGAGTACAATTGTCTAAGTCTGTGTTGTGTAGAGTTGAGTGAAATTGTCCAAGGCTGTGTTATGTCTTTGATGATGAACAGACCTAGGCTGCTCAAATCAGTCCTGGAGGCGAACCTTCAGCAAATATTTTGAAATGACCTAGTCCATGTCTTCAAAGAGAACAAACCAAGGTTACACTGAAATGGTGGTTAAATTCCCCAAATTAATCCAGTCCATGTTTATTCAATTTAGATAGAACATTCTGGCATAAATTCAAGTTGCATGTTTTTTTCTTTTGAGATCACAGTTTCAGGTATTAACCCAGATGACCTGTTTAATTTAATCACAGCTATTGTCAATCCATAAATAGGGTCTTCCAGTATAACCCGAAGCTGTTCTCTGTCTCATCTCTCCAAACGCAACATTGCATTTTCCAGTTTCAAACAAACTACAGACTCAGTGATCCCAAATTGGCTGACAATTCCAGTCCTCCAGTCCTTTTCTGGGTAGCCTTTTCACAGCCTACTTCATGGCTGACTCTGACCTGATTAGGTCACCTCTAATCCAGGAGAAATTTTGAATGTATCTTTGTGTTCTTGAGTTTATTATTATCAATATTTTCATAAATTCATGGTATAAGCTCTTATGTCATTAATCATATCTCGTAAGGAGCCTAATTCATGAAGAAAATGCTAATGGTCAAATTGGTTTTGTTTGTGATAACTGCTGGAAAAGAAACTCAGGATTTTTTGCTTCAGGTGTACTTTTGAAGAGTCAATGAAAACCTTTCCCTGTGTTTTAATTTCAACAACTTTGACTAAAAACTCTGATTTTGAAAAGCTGTGATTACTCTTATTTGAAGCCATGTATTGTACTGAGAAACATGAAGATCTGTATGCATTTCCAAATTCGGGCTCAAAGACTGTCTTCATCTTCAGACATGAACCTTTGCTGTCAAGCAGCGTTATTGTTGTTCTTATGTCAGCGTATAACTGTTGGTTGGCCCACTGAACTCCGAGGCTGAGGATCACAACAGTGATGCTGCTACTTCAGAGGACAGTATGGAGTCCAGAATAATGTGTAATTACCACACATAGTTGGAACAAAGTAATCATCAAATGGGACAGTCCCCTTGACCTAGGACCAGCTAATGAATGCCACCCTGATCTTACTAAAGATCACATGGGTTAGTAGACTGAGAGCCATGTTTAGACTTCCCTATTCAGATTCAACCTGTATACCAGTTTTCCAAGACCCATAGCCATATACCTGACTTTAAGGACCTATAGTCATGTATCTGTCTCCTAGAACCCACCTTATGAAACCTGCCCTCATTAATGCCATACACACCTGCTTTCTAGAAACCATATGATGGACGTTTGCCACAGGAAGACTATAGATGTCCTTGAAGTTCAAAAGATTCAAATTATCATAAGAAGTCTTCTAAAAAACAAACAAAAAAGCCATTTCATTTACTTTACCGGCACAAGTTAGTCAACAGAGCAAAAGCAGATCACATGTGAAATGGTGTGAAGATTGAGAGAAGCAAATGACATGATAGTCAGTTTCCCACTAGGAAAAAACCAGAAAGAAGGAACCATACAAGCAAGACTTAGAGCTGACAATGTAGTTGAAGGAAGATTAATCTGTTTTGTGTGATACACCTGCACCTGGAGTCTAGGCTGTGTATATTTCTGTAAGGACTCACGCATTGAAGGAATGATATTACCATAAAGCACCATAGAATAAAACTAACAGTGTAATTCTAATCCAAGTAGACTAGTAGATCTGAAGTCACGCAAGGCAGCTTGGGTGCATTTCAGTTGCATTCTGTTCATTGTTGTACAGTACCCTTCACATATTTTATCCAAGACACTTAACACACAGCAGAATGAACAGCATTCAGGGTATCATGGAAGTGACAAAACAACAAACTCCAATTAACTTTAATCTGTGTGTGTGTGTGTGTGCGTGCACATGTATGTCTGCACAAGTGTGATATGTAGTAACTACAATTAGGGAAACAATGCAGTAGGAGTCTGTAACACAATGTTTCCAAGTGTACTCTGGAGATCACTAACACACAGGGACACTCAGAAGACCTTTCACTATGACTACACTGCCCACAATCAAGATATTTAAATTTGACAAACAATAGCTTGTTTAAATTTGGCCAATCCAGATGCCCAGCAACCACTGAAACAAGTTCTCCTCATAAGACCAGCTATAACTCAGTTAGCAGCAAATTAGAAAAATGACTCAATGCTGCATCTCAATGCCCACATGTTAAACTACCTTCAGGCTATATTCTGCTTCTCAATGCAATTAACTTTTAAATCAGAAAATATTTAAGATTGGGAAAGTCATTAAAACAGTATCAAAGATAAATCACAGTAATTATTTCCTCTCCTAGAGGTGCTGCTTAAAGCAGAGATAAGCCTTTGATACACATTCCATCAAAATGACACATTGTCATATTAACTGGAAAAAAAATACTGGTTCAGCTGTACAACATCTGGACCGCTACTATTTGACTAGATTCTCCCACTGAAGTCACACGTGATAACACGGTTCTCATATTGCCTGCTTTAAAAGTAACTTTTCCTTCAAAATGTCATAACATAGTTATAAATACCAAAACAAAAAAGTTGTTTCTAATTTCCATGTGTAAAAAGTAATGCACTCGGTGGTGCAATTCCTGGGAAAATAAAATCAAATTAAACGTATTTTAAAATTTTATAAAAATGATACCTATTCCCTGCAGTGCATAGACTTCAAATGTTACCATCTGATGCTGACTCATTTACTGAACTAACCTGGCTAACTGTGCTAAGTTCACAATGTGTCCCCCTGTTCTGGCATGAGAGCTTGCCCTTTTCATGCCCTTCAAATGCTGAACTGGCATAAGGCTGAGCTATTCTCTGCTAGCCTAGATTGTAAATGTGCTTAACCTTCACGGCAATCCAGGCGGGGGCAGAGGAGGGGGATGGCTGCGGTCTTCTCCCAAAGGACTCACTGATCAGTGTCAGAGGGTGTAGCCTTGTACTCAACTAAAGCTTTCAGGGAGGGGGCGAGCTTCATTGCTAATGTTTTAATTATTTATGGATGTTTCAAATAGGTGTTTGGGAGTTGAGTTTTCACACAACTACTCAGACAGCAGTCAGCCCCCAGGAGTGCTAATCTGACCCAAGACAGCTCTTCACATTGGCAACAGACATTCATTAAAAGCAAATGAAGGCAAACTTAGTGAAAGACTAAGAACCCGATCACAATTAATCAACAGCAACGTGGCAAATTACAATGACAGGCAGAGTCACAGTAGCACGTAGAACCCACAGCAGCATGTAGGGTCACAGAACTAGACTGGGTCACAGCAGATCCCTCAGATCATGTAGCAGATCTGGACGGTAACCAAGAGCAAATCAAACAGACAAATAATGGAAAACAGCAACCACGTTCACACCAAGCAGCAAGGTCGTGTAATGATTCAGAACACCGTAGGAGAGAATCGCAGAATCACACAGTTTAACTGCGGTCAATACAGATAGGGTCAAAACCAGAACAGGTAGGATTTCCAAAAGCCTGGGAAGCATAAAAAACATAGTCGTGGTCACAGACAGTAACTCCAGGGTAGAGGAACAAGCACAGCAAACAGAACCAGAACAGGAGGCAGAAGTTAAACAATCAGGGTCATACACTGGCGGGCGGATGGATGGATGGATGGATGGATGGATGGATGGATGGATGGATGGATGGATGGATGGATGGCCATAATGGTCTCAGAAACACAATACCTCACAAGAAGGTAACTAAACTGCAGGGCTTAAGTAGGGGATCAACAAAGCATGGCTGAAAACTGCTTGATGATAATGAGGCACAGCTGGTCAGTACTCAGGAGATGATGAACGGGACTAGGTTGGGCGTGGCAGGTTAGACGTAGACTGGCTTGGTGTGACAGGTGGTAAATACTGAATTAGGGGGACATGCATGTCTGCAGTATGTTCTTCATACAGTCAGCAGTCACATTTGCTGAAGTGGCAGCACTCACATGGCAGCAGTGCGGGCACACGATAGCGAGGCTCTGTCGTCAGACAGTGACATTCACTAGGCTGGACTCCATTTACAGCTGTCTGTCACAAGTACTTAAAATCAGGTCTCATATCTCTGTTATGCTGTGTGAACTCTTCCGAACTTGCACAACATAACCACACCTCCCGATGAGGGGGAATTACCCAGTTACTGTCTGTCATGTCTTTGGGATCGAATCAGGTTCCCGATCTGTTCATGACTGACAGGCCTGAATAGAACACACACCTTTGAAAAGAGATGGTCATGCTCAGTATTGGCAGCTCAGCTGATGCCAGGTTATCATTGTTCCTAGTCTATGACTGGTTCTTCCCCATGTTTCAAAACCATGGAGAAGTTCCTGACCTATTACTGTTCCATCGCTTGTGTAACTAATATCTATTAATCTGTACTTTGCCTTCTGAGGTCACGGCTCAGCTGTATTCATCAGAAGAGAAACATATTATGCTGCGAAAAAGAGGATTATTCTTGCCAGAGAAATTCAGCTCTGTTCTCTGTGCATATGCTTATCCATGTTGAACCCAAAATAACAGGTGTGGACATTTTCTTTAACTTCACACTTCTGACCCTTTGTGTGAAGTAGTCTACTATACTCTTGCTACTTACGACGTCTTCGTTTAAGAAACAAAATCTAGTACCATTCTGCCCCCTGGTGAATGCATCATGCCATCACACTACAAACTCAACCATGTTCTACCATGACTCATACTTAGGACAATACTTAAGAATATGCTTGTCTAAACAAATCAGAACCCAGGAACAACAACTCACTACATCATGTTTTGTGATTATTGCATATGACACCTTTGTCTCTGTCAGTTCCTCAGGCAATGCCATTGAAGACAAGGCAGATATCAGCAGCACACGTTCTCCCTGCTTGGAAACAGGTTTGACTATCCCTTTCTGTCTGATGAGGTTTCAAAATCTGGCCAAGCTTGGCACAAGCAGGGGCATCCATCTCAGGCTCACAAAGACAGAACAATGACAGAGAGTGCAGTCTATATATAGCCCATTAACGCCGACCATAAAGTCAGTGCAGGTAGATAACACAAGGCACACATGAAAGGATACAGCTGTATGTAGATTCGGTACACACACAGATACTATGAAGAAAAAAGTAAACACACACATTATACAGCATATTGCCAATCCACAGATTGAAATGACAGTTACACACACAGGCAGCAAAGAATGTACAATCAATGCACTTAGATAAAATTAAAACACACACATATTACATATAGTATGTCTGTTGATGCAGTACAGGGTTATGACTAAATATGCACAAAATGAATTAATATCCATTGAACAGTAGTTAAATACTATTACTGCTGCTACTAGTAATAATTTGGCTAGGTATGAATTCCAAACATACACACATACAGCAGATTCTGACATAAGGCTTGTCCATATTCACACAATATTCACATGAATTGGCCACCAACGTTTCATTTACCCCATTCAATCAATCAGAACAGAACAGTGAACTGTGTCTGTTGTTGGTAAAGTGTTGCTTAACTGCATTCAGACTCACAGCACACAGGCCTTACTTTCCTATGTGATTACTTTCTTAATACATTGTAAAAATCCATGTGTGAAACAGGAAAAGTGTTTTCCGTGCTATACAAAATAAAATGATTGGCTGAGCTTCGAAAGATTTTATAGTGATCATTTGTCTCATTGTCCACCAGAGGGCTTCATCTTTTGGCAAGGATTTTATTTTTTTAATCACAGCAGGTCTCTGCTTGCCTAAAAACTGAGGAAGGGACATAATCAGGCTGTTAGAGTCAAGAAGGATATTCAGTACTGGCCAAGGCTAGCTGAAGTTAGTCTAAGTTATGCCCAGGCTAGCTGAAGTTAGTCTAGGTTAGTCTTCTCATTTGGATGTTAGCTTCATGCCAGGCACAAACACCGCCAGGTGTGTCCTGCAGTGGGTGTGCCTACCTGCTCCACAGGTCTCCCTGCCTCCTTTTTTGGTTTTATGTCCATTCGTGTATGTCATAGAGAGGAAATACAGAAAAAAAAAAACTGTAATAGCTATTATGACAGAGTGATCAAAAAGTTCCTGTTTTTTCTGTAAGAAGCAAACATGTTGACTTTTGGAAGAAGAGACAAGTTTTCAGTTTCACTGTGGACCTAGGAAGGTCAAAAACAAAAATTTGTATCTATTCGTCAAATGAAAGTCTGCCCAATGCTTCTTCATAGTTTTGGAAGTACTAAGTTAAAAATAAAGCTTGTCTGCTTGTCTGTAGCCAGGGTTTTGCCTACATAATGAAATGAGGTCATTGACATGTTTTGTCTGAGGTACACCTCAACAGAAAATGGAAGGCCATATACACATTAGGGTACATTTATAGTAATGTGGCTTCAAAACCGGTAGTGGGTGGGAGTATCCTGAACTAACCAATCAATGACACTACTAAATGAGGCTTCAAAACCTGTGACGGATGGGAGCATACCAAACTACCAATCAATGCTGGGTTAAACGAAACTTCAAAACCCTTGGTGGGTGGGAATATCCTGAACTACCAATCAATGCTGAGCTAAATGAAGCTTCAAAACCCATGGTGGGTGGGAGTATCCTGAATTACCAATCAAAGCTAGCTATCACCCAGCATTCCCAATACTTCCATCCACCATAGGTTTTGATTTGTCACATCATTACACACTTACCTGATTGTGTAAATCTCATTCGTCTGCTTTTCACTCATGAGTGTGATGCAATATATAGAGGAAAAAAAATTATCTGAGCAATTTTTTATCTCAGCATCTTTTATGTTTATAAATACTCTCAGTAAGTCTCGCTTTTCCACACATTTAAACTGTCAAATGTCATTTTTAAATCTCCATTTTCACATAAATGTAATTTCAGAATTGAATTTTTCCCACATTTGAAAAGTTTGTATTTGAATAATTTTTTAGGTCGCCAAGTGAAAGCTGGAAGTTTTGAAGTTAATCACATACTTAACTACTGTCTTACTTCCGGCTTATATATAGACAATAAACAGGAAGTTGGTGCAGCGCTTTCTTAAGAAAACCGTTTTTCTTTGGAGTTTTGGTTTAGAACATTCCTGTCACTGTCTGTGAACGTCAAATTAGGTGGTCCGAAGTGCCAAAAATACTTCTGAACTGCCAGAAAGGTGCTGGTTCATGTTACGCCTTGATTACAAACCTCTTGAGGAGCAGTAATGTCAGGTCTCCACACGGTGCAGACAAAATGCAAATGTGAAAGAACCTTATTCCTCTCTTCTGAGAGGTTATACCCTCACACAGATAGTTGCTTTATTTACTTGGCAGAGAGAGGTACATACCTGTATTGTAGGTACACTTGTGTGTTTTCAAAAGGTTTGGTTGCTTAACACTCATGTGTGTCCATATTACCCTGTCCTTTCAAATGTTCTCCTGTCACTGTTTATACAATTGTGTATACCTAGAACACTTACCATCCTGGGATTAGAACCTTAGCTGGACTCAACATCTATACTGACATAATCCAAAATGCACAGCACCTTCTCTAGCCAACATGCAACCTGAATCCACAGCTGAGGATTTGGGGGATTTCCTCAGACAATTAAGCAGATATATAAAAGGATGTTAGTTTCCAGTCTGTCACTGGTTTATCCTTTTGTCAGGCATAGAAACAAACCAAAATTCACAGATGAAGACGTGGTGTAGCCAAAACTCAGACATGCACACTCAGATATGTTCATATATGTAGTGTTAAACACATTTACTTTCTCTAGCATGTTTTTTTTTTTTTTTTTTTTACAAATACACAGACATACAAACATGCATGAATAAACACATACTCGCTCGCACACACACTTTTATGATGGAAGATGAAACAGTCTTAAGAAGCTCGGCAATATAGGAGAGGTGCAGGAACCTGTCATAGAGGCGAGAGAGGAAGCAGGACAAAAGAGAGGGGAGATGGATAGAAGCAGCAGAATACTTTGCAGAACCTATCACAAAAGCATTTTTTTTCTTAAATCAGTACTACTCAGGGACACATATCCAATTGTACGAAAGGGTAAACATGTATAAACTGCTTTAAAGTAAAGCTGTAGCCATGTAACTCCAATATATGTGTACACATGGCAATGCGGCATGCTAACATGACTGCAGCTAAGAATGGACTGGGAATGAAGAATAGCTCTGGACTTTTCAGTCATACAGGCCCATCAAAACTCCTAACAAAACAACAAAACTCACGGTACTCCAGATGCCAAGTGTGCCACGGATTCTAACATACATGTCAATACACGGCTACAGACATATTAAAACATTTATTTACTTGTTAACACAAGTAAGAACTTACACGGTAAAATTCCAAGACAAATACTCTGTCTGCAGTGCAGTGACTGCAGTGAAAGAGAGTCAAGATTATGGGCTGCCTAGCTATTGGTTGTCCTAACACCTCAGTGCCAAACTATGCAATATCTTGACCTATTGAATTATGCATGTATCTTTGTACATTTATTAGATTAAATAATGATTCTACACGCTGCTAAGAAGTCGTGAGTCATTAGTAAGACGTGACTCGGTCGTACGGAGAGTCGGATCGGTGACATCACGAAACTGTGATGATGCGAGATCGGGAGAGAAACCTGACAGAAACTGCGTTCTCCCTCCCTTCCCCCCCCCGACTGGCGCTCATAATAAAAAGCGCGTCACATACAGGTGTGGTTTCGAAAGACAGGTGCGCAGTTTATAAGCGGCATCGCCCATTATTTCTGTGTTTTTATTCGGGGGGCAAGTAAGAAAAAGGCAATACGTGCGTAAGTTTGTTCGTAAAAGGACTGACAATTTTTTTTCCCCCCCCTTCGCCGAGGTAACAGGTGTACAGCGTTCACTAAACAAAGGGTCTTTTGTAAAAGTGTCTGGGGCTTCTTTTTTTTTTTTTTGCCAGAAGCCTTTATACGTTTTCGTGCAATACTTCAGACATTTGGTCTGAAGCGATCTATAAGCTTTTCGGAAGTTGTAAGAAGACGCCAGTTACAGCCAAGTGTGATTGTGAAGTGAAGGAATCAGCATGGCCAACAGCGGGATGCAGCTCTTAGGATTTATTCTTTCTCTTATTGGCGTCATCGGGCTTATTGTCGGGACCATTCTCCCGCATTGGAAGATGTCTGCCTATGTTGGGGACAATATCATCACGGCCGTGGCCATGTACCAGGGACTGTGGATGACCTGTGCCTTCCAGAGCACCGGGCAAATGCAGTGCAAAGTGTACGACTCCGTACTGCAACTCGATAGTAAGTCTTTTTTATTATTATTTTTTATTTGAAATACTGCGGAGGATGTTACTTTGAAAGGCTCGTATATTAACTAACCAGGGTACGATCAAGTAAACTGAAGAGGAGGTGGTGAGAGCTCGAACGCCATACCGGTGCGCATCCTCTGCATAACTACGGTTACCTGGCTGGTTAGGAACTGCGTTCAGACAAGATTGCTTGTGTATAATTTGTCCTTTATAAACCGTCTACTCGCTCTACTGGGTCTATAATCTCAATCCGTCTGAGCAGGAACTTCAGCTCTCCTTGCACCTGGTCGGTGACCGTTTAACGCATGCTCACATCCTTCATAACCGGTTTGACCACTTTTTTTCTAGGTTGCGTTTTTTAACCGTTGCTTGGAAATAGTTTGTCTGCTTTTAGCTGAAACGAAAGTGTGGTGCTCAATTGTCTTAGATTTTAGGTAGCTTTTTTATTTACCGGAGAAATTTAATCCGATTTTTAATCGGACTTCAAGGCTGAAAATCGATATTTAAAGTTTTGTCGTTGAATGTTTGAACGTGTGTTTTTTTTTTTGGGGGGGGGACCGTGGTCATTGTTGTGAATTCGGTTGTGTAGCGGGAGTTCTGGGAATTTACACAGCAGATCTCGCTACCTGGAGACTTCGTTTCCTCGCATCAACAGGATCACTGAGCCATGGTTCCCTCCCCTTTCCATCATGGGAATTTGATTCCCCCAAAGTCTAGAATTGTTTATGTAGACGACAAATAAGACCTTCAGTACTACTCAGTCTTAGTGTGAAGGACGTTCTTGCATGTCATGTAAGTGGAGAGTTTCAGATGAAACTACAGTTTAATTTTTCTGTTGATTTACTTTGTCAAATCTTGGTAGTGAATCCACACTGCGGTAGTCATTCTTTGCTCCAGGGTGCTGAGCTTAGTTGTGTTGCACGTAATCTCATAAGTACTATCGAGTCAGATGATATCAAAACAGCAAGTGGTTGGGATCCACAACAAACAAGTTACAAGCTGTAAATGACCTGCATGGAAGTGCTAACAAGCCTATTGTTTGAAGTCTTAATATTACGCAACTCTGACAATGTTGGTAGAAGTTGAGGCTGGCCTGCAGTGTTGTGGTAGTACTTGCGTTTTCACAAGTACTCATTCACCCAAGGGATCCTGCAAAGTTGCATAGAGCAGGCAAAAGCTACTGTAAACAGCCTAGCAAATGTCAGATAAAGCCATAAAATGTTTTGGGACAAGGCAAACCATTCACTCAAATGAGTTGCATGAGCCTAGCCTGATAGCAAAGCACCCACCATACAATGAACTAAGTCCTGCTGAAGTACTTTGCCTTGACAGCTTTTCCTTCTAGTTCTTGAAGGTTGTCAAAGCCTTCAGTGCTGCTTGGGGGGAAAATAAGGTCCAGACAAAGCTAGCAGGGGACCCAATACTATAAAACCAGTCTGTCTTGCAATGAGTGAGGTTTTTATTGGCTTCCTGGTTGGGAATTGGGAGCAAATTCTGTGTTAGGTGAAAGTCTACAAGCACTATGGAAAAGCCACAGGAACAGCATGAGCAGATTGCAAAACTGAGCAATCCCATTTCCACACATGCTGTGGATCTTGACATGAACATCGTTCCTGACCCTCACTTCACCCCACCCCCCTACAGATAAGTCTCCTGCCCATCCCAGTTCTCAAAGGACACACCAGGTTCTCCATTTTGTAACATGATCTTTCGCATAGCAGCAGCCCTTTACTGGTCTAACCTGTTCCATAAGGGGGTGTTCATACTTGTGCAAGGGAGTATCTAGTTGGAATCGGTTTTAGGGCTGCCCTTGGACAAGTGTTGTGGAACTGCTAGTTAGGGAGTGTGATTTGCCTGTTTGTTTTTTCAGCCAACCTTAAAGCCATTCAGTCTACACAAGTATACTAAGAAATGAATCCTGCTCAGCTTTTATTAGAAGAGGCTTGTAAATAGTGAGAATCTAGAGGTTTTTCTTATTGTCCTGAAAGAAACCGAGATGAAGTCTTTGCTGCCACTCTGCTCATCCTGGCTAATGTCTCCCCTGTTGAATCTGATCCCCCTTCCCAGGCTCCCTGCAGGCCACTCGTGCCCTCATGGTTTTGAGCATCCTTGTGTCAGTGGCGGGTCTGGGAGCAGCTAGCATGGGTATGAAGTGCACCACCTGTGGTGGAGATGACAAAGTTCGCAAGTCACGCATTGCTATGACTGGGGGCATCATCATCCTAGTGGGGGGTAAGTATGGAACCTGGGTACCGGAGATGTTTACCTATACTGGTTTTGAGTCTGGATGTGTGAATTCTCTCTCCTCCTCCTTACACTCTTAGCATTGGCTTCTGTGGTGGCCTGTTCCTGGTTTGCCAACATCATCATTAGGGATTTCTACAACCCTTACACCCCGGTTAACACAAAGTATGTATCACGGCCAACTTTTGGCAACGCATTTCTAATGTAGAAATACCTGCTCAGTATACGTTGTGGGGGAGTTCTATTAACATTTCTATCTGACTACTTCCCTTGCAGATATGAGTTTGGTGCAGCCATCTTTGTTTCATGGGCTGGTGCTGCCTTGGACCTGTTGGGAGGTGGAATGCTGGCTGCCTCCTGCCCCAGGGGCAAGACTAAACAATCCAAATATCCTGTGAAATCTAGCCGTCCCCCCAGCAGCAACAAAGAATATGTGTGAATACCTTTGAGTGGCTATAAATGGAATCTACAGTCATCCTTGGAAATCAGACCAGCATGTGTATGATTTACATACACGTACACACTTTCCTTCCTTTCTAAACTTCAATAGTTCTCTAGGACACTTCTGAAGTTGCATCCAAAGTTGCAAATGTGTAATGTCCATCTTAAATATGGTTTTGCAAGACTGAAGTGGTATTAATACCGACGACCCTTGTTTTTAGTGAATCAGGTTATCACCAATGTTTCTCCCATTTACCAGTGCTCCTTTGTACAGGGTCATAGAGCTTGTGAGCCAGTTTTATACTTAATATTTAACCATGCCACAATCATTGACTAATGGTAGTTGCTATAGAACAGAATCCATTTCATTCTTCCTCAGCTAAAGCCTATTTCTGACCACTTCTACTCAAATTTTCCATTGACTGGATTTTTTAATTTTTAGGTGTAATTTGTTACCTGTGGCATTTTATTGTATAGTTGAATCTCTGTTTTTAAATGGATGCTGGTCACCAGTGCATTGCCTTGAGTAGTTGAGTTCCCCACAAGCTTTCCCTCATGTACCTGGCTGGCTGTACTAGACCTTAACCAACTTGCCTGGAAGTCGAGTTGTTCATTATTGATGCATCTGGGCAGAATTCATTGTGGTGAAATGAGCTGTGAACCCCCACTCGGTGGTGGGTAGTCAAATGCAGCCCTATCACACTGAGTCATTAATTCCAGTATGAATGTCTTTTATGGGGATTGTTTTAAATAAAACTTTAAAATGCAATGGCCTTGTCTAATATTACTGATTAATGCCATTAATTAGTGTGGTATATTGTCTGTGGGGGAGATGGTAATAGCATGGCTTTCTGGAGGCAAAACAAGATGAAGCTTGGCTCTTATTTCAGGACATGTAACCCCAGCCCATGACATGGTAGGTGGTTGAATGAGACCATGTATGGGAATGCGGTTTATAAGCTCTTTCCTGCCGTCTGTGAAACTTAGTGTCTAAAAGGTGAATGAAGTGTATTACTCAAACATTTCGCATAATGGCAGATGAGGGACTGGACAGAACAAGCAGCTGCTTTGGCTTGATTTAATTCGCTGGATTTTTCTGCCATCTAGTGGCCATGTACATAAACTTTGGCTGGTTTAACAGTAGGAAAAGTGGTGTTGCAGGCAGGATTCTACAAGATGAAAGCATTTGTACATTAAAATTTATCCCCCTCCAAGGACTACACAGTTTACAAGTGCACAAAAGTGCCAACATTTTATGTAGTATTGGAATAAAATGAGTTCAAGTGAGTTTCTGTGCATATTTCAGTGCATTACAACAACACATGGCAAAAGTGTTTAAAATTTAAAAAGGTGCCTTGCACTCATGTCTTTTGTGACCTTCACAAAAGAAACACCTAAACTGAATAGAAGGCATGTCATGATTCAGGCTGTGTGGGTTGCCATGTTACTGCTTCAGGTTCACTCTTATCTGCACTGAATGGTTTAAACAATGCAATTCCTTAGAGATGTAAGAAATCAATTTAAAGCAAACGATCCTCATTTTCATCTTTGAGATTACACCCTATGAAAACAGCCTTTGCCATTAAAGGGGATGTCCCATCATAGCAGTTGCATTTCTTTCCATGCCCACTTTGGCACACTTCCAAGGTTTCAGAACAACTGAATCTCTGCAAATGGAAATCTGACGAGAAGCACGGAGCTGGCATTTTGAGGAACCTGTCCAGTAGAAGTGCACTAAGCTACAGGTACCGCACATGCAAAGATCATGCAAGGACGGTCAGTTTAGCAGGCCCTGGCTGGAGTCTGGCATCTTCAGTCCACCGGTCAGGCTACAGGTGAGAGGTTAAATGACACTGGGAGTGAGCCGTTGTTGTTCATGATGTCATCCAAGTCCTCATCTTCTATGACCACTGAAAACAGACGTGACAGAACTCCGATTTACCTGTCTCCTGAAATGCATAATAAATCAAATCTTGATTAATAAAAGAAAAACTTGAAGTCCAACATTTATTGGTGTTTGTCTCACTGCTGTGTATGTACCCTGGAACTGGTGCACTCACCTCTCTTAGACCGTCCAATTTGCCCCAGCTTCGGGGCACGCTGGCCTAGTCTACGTTGGGGAGAATCGAAACTCAGGGTGTTGACCCCGAATCCGACGGCCACCGTCTGCGCTCGGGCCGGGTCCAGCCGACCCGGACCGGGATGGCACGGGGTAGTAGGCGGGAGCAGCTCTGGCATGCCCGACTCCCCGCGCAACTCTCGCGCGGCTCGCGTACTCCCCCCGTCCTTGTCTCGCGCTCCTTCCTCCTCGCTCTTCATGAGAACCCCTACACTCGCGTTCTCCTCCTCTTTACTTCCGCAGCAGTACAGCATGCAGCAGGCTGTCTTGTTTTCCCACCTCGAAAGATGAGGAGGGCTTTTGTGCTGCACAAAAATATACGTGCAACCATTGGAGAACAGATGACCAGTAGAGCTTATGTACACGAAAATGAGACAGCGCAGAAAGGACCTAAACAACATCTTCGATTCCAACGATGAACACTGCTTCTTACTGAAGAATTCGACCAATGATGCACATTATTAGATATTCATTTCGAAAACTATATAACAAACGCAAATATTGCAAAGAAACTCACAGGGTAACGAAATAATCACACCGTGCAGATCTCTTAAACGAGTTGTTGAAGCGACCGCTTAATGCGGCGTATAACAGGCACCTGCTCTGGCTAGCAGCACTTCCGTTGTCATAGCAATTGCGGTTTACAGCAGTCTTCCACCAGTATCGTATTATTTAAATGGTTTCTAACCTTTAATGAAAACTCTCGTCTTCGGCTTGTTCTCCTCTACAGGAGTCCTTTCATTCGGGGTTGCCGTCGAGTTGGTTTTGACAGCGCACATCTATCCCCCCTTCCTTCACTCTTAAAGGAGAAGAAGCACCTCTCCTAACTATGACTAGGGAATTTCCGCGCGCCATTCCTGTTAAAGACAGTCCATGGGTATTGAACAACTACAATAACGTGATAATCAACTTGACACCCCCTCTCTTTAACGCAGTGTCTAGGTTCTCTTGCCTGTGGTACTCAATGTTCGCTTTCATTTTCGTTTTCATCCATCTTTGCTCGTTGGTTTTCCTCGTGACTGTGTTTACATTCTGTCTGTCTATATCTGTCTTTGTGTTTCTTCACTAATCACCAATGCCATAAGCCTCAAAAGGCTGACAGACTTTTGGGTGGTGTGGTGTAGCTCAGTGGGTTAGGGATCTGTTTCTGGAAGATCCCGGGTTTGCATCCTGTGGTCGGCTGAGTTGTATTACAGTTGGGCCCTTGAGGACAGCCCTTAAGCCTGACAGCTCCAGGAGCGCTGAATGCTCCCTGGCTGACCCTGTGCTCTGACCCGAAAACTTGCTCTCACCTGTATATAAATGTTTGAATCTGTCATGGAGAGTAAGATTGCGTATAAGAAAACTACCCAATTTTTGCATGGGGGATGAATACACGTATTCTATTTAAAATGTAACTCATAATGTTAAACATTATACGTTTTCCTTTGGTTTCAATTACATAAATGAAACAGGCGGTAAAAAAATCACTAGTTCACAAGCTCTCCAAACCAGGAATAACCACAACCCAAGCAGAACCATCCTTGAGAGTTTTGAGTCTCGTTCGGATGATTGTAGTTACAAATAGATTTCCGATTTTTTACCCAACTGCAGACGTCTTACCAGTGGCGTAGTTGAGGCCATCTTTCGGGGCTTAAACTGGGAATATTCTGAGGCTAGCCCCGAATGTTTCTTTGATCTGAAAAGGAAAAACGTGCGCCGCAGTTACGAAATAAATGTAACATTTGATCGACCCCAATAGGATCAAACATCAAGTGTTGCTATTACAGCAGCCATCTGTCAATCAAACAGATCATATTAATCCACACGCGGCGACGCACAAATTCACGTATTCATGAGTCTCCATCTGGTCCACTTGCATTTCATTGGTTAGCGTGGTCTTTCCAAATGCAGCAACCGTAATAATCCTTAATATACCAGGTTAAAAGAAGAACAAATCAAGTCGAGACAACAAAAAATCCGTATGAAAACTTACTGGATGTTTTCGAAGGACAAAAGTAAGAGACACGCACAGAACACATCATCATTTGGTTCAAAATAAAATATATCAGAGAACCAGAAATTCAGCCAGACTGACCGAATGACAGAAAACTTTGCTAACATGATAGCACCGTCGTAGCAGGACGTCAAACTCAGCTAATTTTGCATCAACGTGCTGATATGTACGAATATATCCTTAAAATATATGCGTGAAAAACTGGGTTGATATAATGATTAATCTGATGATTTTTGTATCATTTCAATAAAAGTTATATAACTAATACCAGATACGTATATCATACTAAAACGTGTGCATACATGTTTTTTTCATGAATTGGTATTATTGATACACTACAAAGCATTCATTAAATGCTAAACATTTACATTACGTTCTTTCATTTCGTTTTGAGTGTGGGGCATCTATTCTTTCACAGTATGCTTACTTGAATAAATCTGGGTGCAGATATGGCTCATGTATAATCACAAAGTCAGGGGCTAAACCCCGGATCTTTTGAAATCCTAGTCACGCCACTGGTCTTGACATGAGCCATCCGCCTTAAGCGTGCGAGAGCAACCGGTAAAATGCAATTTTGTACATTCATTTCCAGCAGAATTCTGTCATGCACTGTCCAGTAGATGGAAGCAGTGCACCATCTCGTCAGTTATGACCATAATTTTCTGACACGCTGCTCTACGCAAAAACTGCATAAATCGTAATCTGCGGTTTTGAGTGTAGCATTTCGTAGATTTTGTCATTGAGATATAGTCACATTTTTCTTTCTGTGCAATTCCTGTAAATCTCTATGAGATATCTCACTTTCAGGAATCTTGTCTTTAGGTACATTCAATTATGCAGATATGGTCAATTTTTAACATTTGTTTTTTATACTTAAAAATATTGGCGATTAATGTCAACTTCCACCGTTATTTAAAATTTACGTTTTCTGGAATGGTCTCCATGGCTATCTGAAGATAAATGTAAAGGATCATACAATCAACCCCCACACGCACCAAGTTTGAAGCACCACTTTCCCCATACATACAAAAGTGAAAAGGTTTCAGTCAATTAGAAAATTCACCAAACATTTCTGTTCCTCCCTTCTGTGGAACGAGCTGATATACGCAGAGGTGGATAGAGGAGCTACAAAATTTACTCAGTTAAAAGCATTGTTATTGTAAAAAAAAAAAAAAAAAGCTCAAATACAAGTATTCATCCAAATAAGTGGAGTAAAAAATTATCAAGCAGAAATACTAAAGTAGCGAGTCACTAGCTACAGTTGTGGTCAGAAGTTTACATACACTCGTCATGGGCATGAATGTCATGGAAATTTTGGGCTTTTAATGATTCCTTTGAATTGTTCTTTTTCCAGGGTGGAATGATTGTACAGCATACATCTTTAATGACTTTAAAAAACAAGAATTTGGTGCACAAGTTTGAATTCATTTTGGATTTTCTCTAATCCACACAGGGTCAAAATTATACGTATGTAAATATTTGAGCCTGTATGTTCCAATATGTTAATATCACATATGCCAAAAAATTCCCAATTTAACTTGTCTTGAAACAATGACAACATGACAATTAAATTGTTCAACCAAACCCTTGAACCCTGGGTAATATGATGGTTCCTGTGACTTATGAACAACTGACATATGTCAGTAAACATTTGAGCATCACAGCAATTAACAGGGTCCCCAAGTTTACTGTTTTTAATATACAAGGTCCATCAGTCACATGAAATTGTTCTTACTGATATGACACCTTGCTGAACCTTTCAAACCACTCAAGCCATCCGGTAGCATATTACAACATCCAGCTCCAACAAACCAAACTGAATGCTCAGCCAAACATCCCTCCACTGTCCATGAAATTGTAGTCTCAGTATAGGTTTGACAATAGTATTAACAGTAGTAACAGGTGTGATGGAAAAGAAACCATTTCCCGTTCTCGTGACCTGTTGGGCAACGGTTTGAAATGTTTAAGGTCAGGTGCTGGCCAAGGCCTGAGTGTTTTAGAGCTAACGTGTTGCAGGGGCTGGGTGGGAGGAGATAGGTTCCCATCCTGATAAGCTGGAAAATGGTTAAGCAGCAAACTGCATAGCAAGAAGGGCGGGCCCCATTGTTTGTTGTAGTGCACGTAAGAAGCAGAGGCCCATGGTGGGATTTTAAACTAACCAATAAGAAACAAGTATTTGATGCCGTAGAACTCGTCAGCCATACTACAAAGGGATATGCAATAACGACATGCCTTAGAGAGAACGGTGCGGAACTGTTAAGGTTGGCAACGTTGTCTCTCCAAGCGCTTGTGTGTACTACCTCAATAAACCTGAAGTATATAACCAGCAACATAGTCTCTGAGTCCTCATATAGAATTTCTACCACACAGGGGAGCCCAAGCCTGGATGTTCCATAGTCCCTCCCACATTAGTTAACAGTAGCCAAATTCTTTTTGGAATAACAGCAGTCTGATCTCCAGTATGAACCAAAATGTGATGTTGATGGGCAGTTCGTTCCACCATCTACCAAAGGCAAGATAGTGTCCTAATTTGCAATATTTGTGTTGCTGAATTCAAACACCATGACCATTACTGTGAAATTTTCTTTTACTGAAAGCTAGTGCATTAAAATGAACATCTTGCCACTTATCAAGTGACCTTTCAGTGGTTGTAAGTCTTGTGTTTTTAGACTAATTTGTCAAGGTTTTTTTCACCCTAAACATTCACCTTCTGTTTTGAGAACAGTATCTTTTGGTAGACATAGTGGAATGAATCTCTGATGTATGCATAATTTATTTTCATCTTTATTTGAAGACTTATATTTCGAATAAATTTTTATGTTGAATATACACAAAAAATATTTTTAGATGGCATTGTAACACAATTATGTGATTATTAACGTGGTTAATGGCCGGGGTGTGTGATTAATCACAAATTTAAAAAATGTAATTGTTTGAGAACCCTAGTTTTACTGTAATTTGAGAAAAGTGCTTCCTTGCATGCACCACAGATGATTCAGCAGGACACTAAATGCAAAAGCATTTTGATACAAATTGCATAATTTTTATGAAGCCAATCAAACATAAATTACTATTTCATATTTAAAATACCTATTTTACATACATTTGTCAGAAATGCTGCCCATCCCTGACTAGAGCAGACTATGACATACAACGGCTAGCCACAATGATATCTGCCCTACCTAACTGTCAAGGTGGTGTGTCTGTGACCTTTAAATATGACACGATTATCGTATGGCTTCCACCAATGTACAGTCACACTACTAATTTAAGACCACTCAAAGTGACAAGGCTTGCCACATTACACACACCTCCCCAGTTCCCTCCAGCCATATCATTGGTTCACCACTCAATGACAACTAATAACATTGACATAAACAAGTGACTATTACACTCCCACATACCATAACCCACAAAGAATGCAGAGTTCCACATGGGGGAGTATAAGATGGCTACACATTACTAAAATGAGGTAGATGTCTTCCCCATCTAAGTAATTAAAAACCCATTTTCAGTGTTGGCATTCCCAAATAACGTCAACAAATTTGCCAGTCTCAGAAAACTAGCATATGCCTTGAACTATTCCATTTCCTGTCACTTTTAAATCCTCTCACACCCGAGCTCAGTTTCCTCAATAATCATCTGAACTACCCTACCAGAGGTAAATCAACTAATTACCACACCGGGCCAGACCACGTAGATCCATTTCATTACAATAAGCAGAGATTTCAGTCAGTGCTGTGATGTGCAGGTTTCGGTTCTATGTATTGTGGTTTTTACTTTTTTTTTTTTTTTTTAAAAATGTGGTACCAGCTCACGTCTTCGCTATTTCTCAGTGATAATATCGGAATGCATTGTGTAAGTGGATCAACACGCCGTATTTACTTTTCGGTTTGTCAGCGATCCTGGAACACCTGCTTCTTGTAACCGTGAACGTTTACTAAAACGACGGCCGGATTCACTCTCTACCATTATGACCACGTCTCTTTCTATATGCGGAATTGCATTTCCAGAGTTTTGTTTCATTTCTTTAAATTGGTTTTTAAACCAAACTTTTTCTGTCTTTTGGCCTTTTAGATAATAGTTGCTAAATTGACTTTGTCCAGCAAGTCTTAAAAGCAGCCATGACCATAACAAAAAATAAGGATTTGCTTAGTGATTCTAAAATATAGTTTTTGTTCTTTTATTGCTGATGCGCCTAGTTATATAGTGATACTTAACGGAGGTATCAGTTAGTGAGTTAAATATCTAGTTAAGAGCGGTCTGCCGTGGAATTTGCATTTATTTTTGCGCGGTTTGTGTAATTATACAGCGTTTAGTGGTCATGAAGCACACTACAGCATACAAAAGTTAGAAATCAGCGAAGTGTTGGAGTTTCTGATGACTTGTATCTAATTCCTCTATGGGAACCTGTAGTAAAGCGCCAGCACAGCCCCTGAAGAAGACCGGTCCGACTGGATGGGCCACTGGGGAAAGTGTTTAAATACATCAGCCTTTTTTCTGTTTCTCTCATTTCGGAAGTCTGATATAGATTTTTCTTAATCGCTCCCCTTCCCTTTTCATAGTCAGTACAACATAGGTAAGATTATGAATTGTTGATTTGTTTTAGGATATGGCTACAATAAGTAGCCTGTGATTTATTTATCAGACTTTATTTCTCGTAAATGCTTATTGTACTGCTCTTTTCTGGTGTTTGATGCTAAACTTTATTTTGCATTGCACTTGCGTAAAGCGACATAATTATCTTTCGCTGTTCACCACTAACAGTGTATCAAGCGGCGTACAGTAAAACATTTTAAGCAGTTATGTCCTCGTAGTTGGCTTTCTAGGCGGTATGTTCATCAGTGTTCCATCCGTGGTCTGTTCTGCATGGTTTTAAGGCAATGCTTTCATGCTGTGATGTGAAACTTCTTATCAGAATTCACTTGAAATGTTGTAAAACACCGCCTTACATCCTAACGATGTGTTGTAAAACCGTTTCATCCTCCCTGACAAATGTGGTTTGTCTACATATTAGTAACCATGTCTACGAAGATGATCGTTCAGCAGCCCCGTTCAGTGGTTGAAGAAATCGACTCCACTCAGTGGGGCTCAGGGATCTGTGACTGCTGTCAGGACAAGGCAGACTGTAAGTGTGTTGGACAATGCATGTATGTTGGTGTGTTCCTGTGAGTGCTTTGTGATAAAGGGCTGTGTATGTCTGTGTGTGTCCTCATACTTGTGTCTTCGTTCTCCAGGCTGCTTTGGTTTTTGGTGCATGCCTTGCTTTGCCTGTTGGACTGCCAGGGACCATGGCGAGTGCCTGTGCTTGCCACTGCTCAATGTCTGTGGCATCGTGCCTCCCATCACCTACGGGATGAGGATCTCTGTGCGGCAACGCTACGGCATCAGGGTAGGGTCATACAGAGCTCTGACCATTTGAAAAACAAGTCAGATTGCTCCATCATAAGTAGGGAATGTGGATGTTTTGTAGGCAAACCCAAGGTGAGAGGGTGTTCCAGGAGGTTCTGGGTTAGGGCCCCTTTTTAAAACAGTACATGGCATGTGGAGCACTAAGCGACTATCTTTGTATTAGGCCACTATCTGTACTGACTTTCTATCATGGTATTATGGCACCATTTGTAATCACTATCTCTACTTGAGGACCACTTATAATGACCTTCTCCCTCTTTTAGGGCACCATGTGTAATGACTGCTTGTATGCCACATTCTGTGGTCCTTGCACCTGGTGCCAGATCTCCAGGGAGATGAAAAGACGGTTCCAGCCAATCACCCTCATTAACGCCAGGACTAAAGAGTGACCCCCTGTTACCCTGATTGGTCCTCTGTGGTCAGTTTTGTGCAGCTCACCTTCATCACGGTTTCAACTTTCTGCTTTTAGCCAACTGTCAGCAAGTCTCTGCTGCAGCACCAACCTTGTGTGTTCCTGTTGAAGTCACTCTCTAACCTGTTCACTTTTCATTTTTAACATTTTTATCTGACACGGAAACAAAGTGGCAAATAAATATGATGGCACCTCAAGCCCTTACTGTCATTGCTACGCATAGTAGAGAAAGATCATCTTCGTGGGTGTGAGTGGTGTGATTGTCTAGCTGTTACAAATACCTCTGACACTGTGCAAATACAAGGAAGTTTGATTATAGCCCATACAATATTACATCTTCATGTGTTTAAAATGTGAAGTTTTGGAAATGGGGGGGGGGGGATAGAAGTGTGTGTGTGACAGCAATTTTGTAACGGACTGTGGTGTTTCATTTGTGATGTACCCTTTTCTCAGGGATGGATGAGAGTAGTTAGGGATGGGACACCAGAAGTGTGTGATATTTGCTTTTTTTTTTTTTTTTTTTGTGTGGGGTGGTGGCTGATGCTGTATAGAAGAACCTGAGTCAGTGGATGTGCTATGCTCACTCAGGAGTCCTGGGAGCACAAATCAGTGGGGCTCCCTAATGGTTCCCGCATTTTCACCAGCAATGTGTAGAACTGACATACTCAACAGATATACACTGCATGCACAACTATTAGCTCCTATCTGAGGTTTAATAACATTTTGGATTGACTGAGAACATCGTGTTTGTTCTATAAAATTAATCCTGAGGAACTCAGTTTGCCTAATACTTGTTATCCGGGTAGGGGCCCTGGGTTGGGCCGAGTCTGGAGCCTGTCACAGGTAACCTAGGGTATAAGGCTAGTGTTCACCTTGGGTGAGATTTTGATCTGTCTTCATATTTGGATTTCATTTTAATATTGTGGTCTGGAGCCATTTTAGAACTTTCTGCACTTTAAGTTATATGTGCTGTATGTTTCCTAAACAATTCAACCTGTAATTAAAGAGCAACCAGATCCTCATTTGAATTACATCAATAAAGTGAAGTATCTTTTTATAAGCTCAGGTTTCAATTTGCGACATACTCATGAAAATGCACCAAGCATGTGGTGTATATGTAAGAGTGTGAAGTTCTGCATACCTGTTATTGGTCAGGTTTGTGTCATTCATTGTCTGTATAGCTATTTCTTAGACCCTCTCAGTTGTGTTTGTGACTGTTCCACATGCCCGTTGAAGGTTGTGTGTACATGCATGTGTATGTGTTTCCCGTATCTGCCGTCTTTTGTGTGTGTGGCTGTTTTTCACTTCTCATGGATCATGTGACTGCAAGTGTGTGTGTGTGTGTGTGTGTGTGAATGTTTCCAGTGTCTTTTTAGTTGTGTATGAGGCCAATTGTGTGTGGCGTCAATGTTTCTTGTATGTTTAAGGCTGTAGACACACTGGCCTTGTTGCCCTCTAGAGGGGAGACAGTCAGGTCAGCTTCAGGGTGGCCGAATTCACACGCAGGCGTCGGGCAGGCCCCCACCTCATGGGGGGAGAAACGACCTACACATTGACACCCTGCTGGGGACACCTCCTGCCCTTCGTTTCCCATACTCAGGAAGAAGGAGATGACCCACAGGACAGACCCCCACAGGGTGACCCATCCCGCTCTCCCTTCCCCTAGCTCAGGACACAGAAATCTCATACAGAATGCTTGTACATTAACTGTAAAAGGAAGCTATGTGTATGCTCATGTTTGGTTTCATTTGAATGGTCTCAATGCGACTGGTACAATGGTCTCAGTTCAAAAACGGTATGTTGTATCAATTTAAAGATAAAAAATTGTAGAGAAATCCTGTTCTCATCACAAGACCCAGCCCCCAGGAATATCAAGGACACATGGCTCCCTGTCGTTAAAGTTAGGGGGGGGCACCAAACTCAGGATTCGAATACCATTTGTCCAACAGAATACCAGTTTTCTTATGGTCATCTGACCAATGGTTGGATCATTCAAATGATAACACAACACTTGGTCTGATATTTAAGGGAGCTAAACATTAGAGAGGGGGGGCTTCTGTATTCAGAACCTCCCACGTAAGACATGCGCTTAGCCTACGTTTTACGTGTAGCCACAATGGAGTTTTCCTGTAATCAGGACTCCCATACAGCTCTGTGCATTAATATCTGCAGGCAGATCCCTTTTCGCCTTTATGTATCTTCTGCTGGGTATGTACCATTTTGTCTTTTTTATTGTTGTATGTTTTATTGTCATATTAGATACTTGTGTGGCCACGTAGTTTGATCTGTCTTGTCTAAATTGGAATTAATTTACATTATGCCTATCTAGCAAATAAATTGTGTTCTGTTTAATTCTCATCTGTCTGAAATCGTTATCTCTGCTGAGTTCTTCATGGTGGTGTTCTTGCAATCCCTGACTAGGATTAGGCAGTTACACTGGCTCTGAGTAGCCACATTGTATTGCACAGACGTAACTGGTGCACAGCCTCTGAATTGAAGATCTACCAGACACACCACACCTAAGTGGTCCCTGAGCTGTATACGCTGACAATTCCCACCAGCCTCTGAGTTGGTGAAATTCGTCATATGTGACGTTAACATAGTCAAACACGCTGGCAGTGAGAACCAGCCTCAGAGTTGAACTGGTAAGACACACTGCAGTAGCCTCTGAGCCATTATAGTTACTCACACTGAGGCCTCTGTAAACTATTGGGACACGCTATATCGGTCCTTGAACTGGGCAATCCAATCCTATGTGACCATCCAGTTATACTGAACCTAGCGGTCCCTGAGCTGGATAGACTCAAACACGCTGAGCATGCGTCAAGTTCGTAGTTATCACCCAGTCCCTGAACCGTCTGCTTGGTTCCATATTGCGTTGGGCTTTGCTCAACTGGCCAGATGCAAAGCCCTGAATGATACCAATGCCTGGAGGTAAGAGTAACTGAGAGTAAGGCAAGTTTTGATATTATCAGAACCAACCTAAATTTATTTGAGATCAAGGCCACAGCATTATAAATCAATAAGCAAATTATATGGAGTCAGATTAAAATACATTTACTTTATATTCAGTTTAACTAGGTTTTAAGCACTTTCCAGATGCACACGGAAGGACCTACACACATTCATACCTTCGGCTGTCCACTTGGATTCCGACGTTGGGCCAGGGGGCGGCTCACCCTTACATATGTCATTGGTTGTGTATGTCGTTTGGAATTCATATGACAGGAACAGCTTGTCCTCTTTGATAATCCTGGGTAACCGTGGTTTCTTTATTCTCTGAACATCTCTGCTTTAACCGAAGCCGTACCTCATGACCAGTTCTGATCTATCCTGACCTCCTCTTGGCCCCTTCCAATGGCCTCATCTCCGGCACCAAAACAGTGTCATAATAATATTCCGATTAGATCTCGACTGAATAAGATCACATGACTCTGGTTGTTGTGCCTAGATTTGACACATGAACTTTTCATATATAATAAACGAATGGGTTTTGAAGTGACTTTGGATTTGTTTATGATCTTGGTATGTCTTTGGTTGTGTACTCCTGAGTTTTTACACGTTTGTATGACCTTTGCTTTTGAGTCTTTTTTTATACTTTGTCTTTTTGTGTTTATTTCTGTGCTACAAAGTAGGGGTAGTGCCACTTTTTATGCAGATTTTTTCCTGTTTTTGTTTAGAGTGGTAGAGGGGGTGAAATTCATGCTTCTTTTTATAGTATACAGTATGTTAGTTCACTTCTCTTGTTAGTCACCAGTGTATTGTTGGTTGTTTGTGTTTTGGTTAGAAGCAGGTTATTGTTTTAACAGCACTTGAGCATTATCTTTATGTTTACAGCCTGGAAGGACATGTTAGGTCTGCCACATGAGTATTTACACCTGAACATAACATTTATGGCTTTCTTATGAAAGAAACACCAGCACCACAGTGACTTTCACATCTACACGGAATGGTGTGCTTTACTGCAGTGCCGCTACAGAATGTCATCAAATATGAAGTATGACATTCATTAATATGCACATAAACAAATGTGAGTTGGAAGGCCACGTGCGCCAGCGGAAATTGGGTGGACACCACGACGGTCCTGTTGAGCCAGTTCTCTGGTTTTTGCTCTCAAGTAAAACCACATAGCTGGCTAGACCAAGATTCCAGCTGAACTTCATTCCTTCAAGTTTGCCTGCTTTCATTGTTTTAAGCGTCTACTTTGAGCACAGTACAAAAAAACAGGCCACCGTATTTAGTGTCTACCACCAGTGAGACAAGGACTGAAAATCATGCTGAGCATCATTATGTTAGTAAAAAAACATTGTCAATGTGAAATGAAGATTAAATAAACCTGTCTATGTTACTTATGTCCTCTGAAATGAAAGAATTCCCTGCTATGTGACATAACACATGATTATTAATATCTTTCTAGAACAATCAGAATCAGAATATCTTTATTGTCATTGTAACGAGTACAACGAAATTGAGTGCAGTCCCTGTGTCAGAGAGATTTATACAGGAAAAT
>JAACJT020000032.1:6755266-6767177 GCA_009936485.2 Gymnarchus niloticus | reverse complement strand
GCCAGCAGCTCTGAATGTCTTCAGTCTGCCAACCACACGAGGGCATTGCTGAGGTTATTATGGTATGTACCATGTGGGTGGCTCGGTGCTGAAGTGGCACTGAGAGGCCAGATGTAGCTCATGCAATGCTGGCTCTGAGCCTGGGAGCAGGAGAGAGGGGGATATATGAAGATGGAGTCATGGAAAGACAGGGCAAGAGAAGGACTGCAGAGCAGACACTGGGAACAAACATGGTGCATGTAGAGCTAGTGAAGAACCTCAGAATCGGTCATTCATTTTCCATTCCACTTATCCAGATCAGGATCATGATGCCAGGATCCTGTTCCAGGAAGCATGTGGCACGAGGCAGGAGGCACCCTGGACAGAATGTCACAAACATGCTAATGCCTCACAGAAGGAACAAACACACCGCCGTGCTTTAGCAATGAAATACTGAAATACTTTAATAGCGCTTAACACTCTAAAAAGTGTACATCAAAAATGAAATACTGATGACGTTTTTGACAGGTGAAGTCAAAGGAAAAAAAAAGATTGGTGTATTCAAATACGGGCTTGTAGGCGACCCACGGAATGACAAGAAACTCAAATGAGGCCTGGCATCTGATCCAAGGGCTTCTTCTGCCTTTAGCCTTATGCTGTATGGGATAAGCTCCAGGCCTCACTGCAACCCTATGCCTGATAAGCTGCTGGAAGATGGATTGATGGGCATAGTAATCATAGTACTGGAGACTGCCAGCAGAGGGCAGCGTAACTACTGTGCTGACAAAGCGTCCCCATGTAGGCCTGCCATTTCCCCTGCCCGTTGACCCCATGTTTCAGGTGTCGTCATGTGGATCAGATAAGGAGGTGGACAGGTGAAATAGGATGGAGATAGAAGGAATGGCAGACAAAAACTGAAGCGGGAGGTGTCACGTGGAGGAGCATGGGATAGCTGTCTCCCACTTCTCCTAAGCTAATTGCGTTTCCGCGAGCAAATTGAGTTCCAGAGAGAGAAAAGGCCAGGGGCTTTTCATAATTGTATCGACAAGAAAATGAATATGATGAATGGCATTCATTCAGCACGCTTTAGATTTATCGTCTTACCTCCAGGCCCTTAATCGAGCAGCAAGTGAAAGAAAGAAAGACAGAGAGATGCAAAAGGAACTACAGCAACAGGGTCCATCGTGTGATGGTCACAGTGCAAGCGTCTCAAACTTACCACTTGCTTGACTTATTCTTACTTGCTCGTAAGCCACGTTGAATTACTACCCTCATTGAAGACTGACCTGTCTGGGTGTTGGAGTCCCTTTGCTCTGCATTCCTTTCTCTTGGTTTGCAGGTGGGAACTTCTGCTCGTCATGGCAATGCTGGTCAGTTAAGGTCAAGTTCCTGCCTCTCTACGTGACCCTCCATTTTGTTCTGCCCATTGCATTTGCACTTCCAGTGCCCTCCATAATGCTTGGGACAAAGAAACAGTTTTCTTTGATTTCCTTCTCCACAGCTTAAAATTTCAAATCAAACAATTCACACATGATGAAAGTGCACACTCCAGCCTGTAATTAAAGGGTATTTGTGTACATTTCGGTTTCATCATGTTGAAATGTCTTTGTCTCAAACATTACGGAGGGCATTGTACATTCAGTTGCCTAGCTGACACATCCAAGAATTTCTCATTCACACGGGGATGTTTTAAGTATGCCCATAATTCTCATCAAGTACCTTAAAAAAGACAATACAGCAGGCTAACAACAGGATCTTGAACTAATAGCCTATAGGATACTAGTCCATGGCCTTGGCCGCAACATTACCCAAATCTTTCTTCATCCATCCATCCATTCGTCCATCCATCCATAACCACATATCCAATGCAGGGTCATAATGAGCCTGAAGTCCAAGGCACAAGGCAGAAGATACCCTATGGGATGCCAGTCCATCACAGGGCACACACACCATTGCACTGTAAGGGCAGTTCAGAGAAGCAGTTCTCCAACCTGGTTGAAAATTCTTTGTTCTGCAGACATTTAGAGATTAGTTTTATGTCGTATGTCTGAAGAAAGCTTGTGGCAAAAAGAGCGCAAAGAGAACCGAGGAGTGGAAACAGTCAACTCTAGTTCAAGTTCATTGTCAGCACTTTGTGGATAACCAGAACCACAATCAAGGCAAAGACCTCCAGTGAATTTTGTGGTCTCCATCATCCTAACTATTTGGTGAACAGTAGACAAAGTGGTGGTTCAAGAACTTAACGTGTGGTTAAACCATTAATGTTTTTTTATGTTATTCCTACAAAATAAACTTCACAATTTATAAAAACAGTTTTTATTGCTTCAACTCACCTTAGTTTTTTATATCTTCCTAAGACACATAATAATAACTTACATGAGGGTAATTTTGAGCTCTTAGGTTTTTTACATCTCACCCCACATTTCCCTCTTTTCCACTGACATGGTCTGGGGTCTGGCCGGTGGAGGAACCGTGCCAACTGCAAACCAGAGCGTTTCCACCACCTTCAGGAACAAATCTGACGTGACAACGTGAGAACGATGTTACTGAGCTGCTCCTGTGGCAACACAAAACAAACGTAGTAGACCTCATCCTTAGCTTCCAAGCATTACTCCTAGATTTCACATCCAAATTAGGGATGTGCCCATCTAATATTCTGCCCTGAAACATTGGATCGGTTTATTATCCAATACAATACACAGGCAAGCCGCATTTCACATTGCCAAACTGGCATTTCATTTTGTAATTGTTCCTTTTGGGGACTGGAGTATTTGTTTTACAATCTGAGCATCTTTTAGATGGCTATATTACATATGGTATGAAAATGGATTAAAAATTGTTTAAGCAGGAACAAAATGACTATTGGATTGACATCAGCTGATATTTAATGTAGTGTTACTAGTATCAAGCCAGCCAAAATCCAAAGGCAAGTTAGTCAGTGTCTTTACCCAGTTCAAAATTTAATGCTCAAAAGACCGCGATGCTAGCAATGCTTGCTAACGGAGAGCTACAAGTGTTTGTGTTGTTTGTCCTACCCCTCAGTGCTTCACCTCACAGGTTCCTGGTTCCAGACCAGCCGGTTTTTAGTGCAGGTCTCCTAACCTATTTTTTGGCATGGGCACCTGCTCCTATCTGTGTAAGCATACAGAGGCAGTTCGGCCACCGGCACCTTGTTTGTGGAAAATGGCGATTTTCCATCTGCTGACTTCTAACACACACACACGTGAGCGCACACACACACACACACACACACACACACACACACACATATGCATCCTTCCACCACTGCAAGGAGTGTAACCCTATCCGCTCTCCTTGGTTTTGATGATATGAGATTGCATCTGGGCTCTGCTCTGCTCTTCTCTCTCTGGTGATTACTATCATGTCTGGGTTAAAACAGCACAGGATTAGCCCTCAGGGAGGTCCTTGTTAATGGGGGATCAATGAGAATCCTGGTCTGTTGGAGAAACTTTGCCTGATTTCCCCCACTTCTCTACTCACGTTTATTCTTCCTCTTTGCTGCTTAAAACTACCTCAGTTACAGGACATAAACAAACATACAACACATCTCACTTGATACTCGGCTCACAGAAAAAGAACCGAGAGCTAGACACAGCACATAGATAAAAAAAAAAAAAACCTTTAAGTGTGACATGACAAACACATGTAATATTTATACCAGGTCAGGCTGCTTTCAGCACGGCTCTCCTCACAACCTAATACTTTTATCAGCATGTGCAGTGTGCATGTCACAGGTTCCAGGGTCTGTATCTGTCTGCTCCTTATTTTCTCCTTTACTATGTTTTATAGTAATAAAAATTATTCCATTGTGGATTTTGTGCATTGTGTTCCATTCTCAGTTTTTTTAGATGTTAAATATATCTTTCAGAACTGAAAATCATAACCTAGTGAACTTATACCAGGGTACTTGGTATACACTTCTTACACAGAGTTCTTGTACTTTACAAAGACAATATTTAGATCAACCCTGGACATTCATACTTCATAAGCAGGGTCCTTCAGTATGTCTCCAGTTATCTCGTAACCTTCTCTACACTACTCTGTCTTACCAGTTGTATCTGTCAGTACAGCCTGCCGTGGCCTGGGAGGTATCGATTCTCCAGCACCGCACCTCTGTGTAGGGCCGTTCATGGAGACTTCAGGAAACCAGCACCTCTCAGCACCATCACCAGCAACTTCTACTGGACCACCACCAGCATGGATTTTTTTTTTCCCCAGCAGACAGAGGACAGAACGATAATAATAAAATTGATTTTCCTTTTGAGAGAGCTGAAGATGGGGAGAACTGGAGAGTAAGAGATGAGAAACGAGAGAGAGAAAAAAAGAGTGACACGAGAGAGATGAACGACTGTTGTCAAGGGCACTTCATTGTTCAACCATGCAAAGAGCCACACAATGTACTACTCAACAGAAAGGGCAAATAAATGAAGAGTTTTCATGAGATGGCACAAATAGAATGAAAAAGAGAAAGAGGCAGAGAGAGCAGACGCCCTAGGCAAAAGACAGAAAGAGAGAAGGAACCGAAGAAACAGGGTGAGGGCTGACACGGAGGGGGCAGGATTCTGGGCTACAGCCCCAGGGCAGGGCAGGTGGACCAGTGGGGGGACTGGTGGTGAAACAGTCTGGTCTTGCCCCTAGGGGCCAGCAGGCCGCTTGAAGCAGGAGACTGGAGTACCACGGCTGCCAAGGAGATGAGGAGGGTTGCTGGTGGCAGCTGGTCCTCCCTCCCCACCCCCTGCCGGCAGGCAGCAGGCGGGGTGAGAAGGTCAAAAGGCAGCCGTTGGGAGGACAATGAGAGGCTCAGTGACAAGCAGGTTAATCGCCTTTTATTAACTTCACTTACTGAGCTGGGGGGTGAGGAGTCTTCTGCATGCTAACACTACACGCCACAACATCAGTGAAAGAGATTACTAATACTGACTCAACTGCGTAGAGCAAACAATGAAATGGCGCCCACACTGAAATGCAACATGGACATGAACAATATACAGACAGCATTATCACTGAGACACAATGAGTACGACAAACCCCAGCAACAAAATACTACCCAACCACCAATACAAATGCTGACAAACAAATAAGACAGACACACAATGCAAACTCTGATAGACACTGTTAACATGTCCATATGTATCACTAGCACAAGGACACCCCCAGACACTGAAAGGTTGCTGACATTGACAAACTGACACAATAATACGCCAACGGTTCAAGGCATGCTTACAGTAAAATGACACAGTCCTGTGGGACCAGAGAAGAGACAGGCAGGTGGGTTGACAGACAAGCAAGCAGATAGACAGACAGGCAGGTGGAAAGACAGACAGGTAGGCAGGCAGGCAGATAGGCAGGCAGACTGAGTGACAGACAGGCAGGCTGGTAGATTGACAGACAGAGGGGCAAGCAGGCAGGCAGACAGGCGGGCAGGCAGGCATACTCCTTCAGCTGATGAAAAGGAAATCCTGGAGCAGGAGCGCCAATTTGAGCAGTTCATCTTTATCTGTATCCGTGACCTTCTGCTTCTTTCATCTTACTTCTGAGAGAAACGCCGGTCCTCCATTCTTTCTCAAAGCGTGGAGAGAAGCCAAGCATTCAACCATCATCCTAGCTCTCATGCAAGTGCAGCCCCCGCCCCTGCATGATATTGCTAGCCTGTGTGACCCTAGTCCTTCTGTGGTACTACTGATACCAATGTCTGGGCCCAGTTTCTCCTGGAACGTGGTTGTTATAGTCACTGAATTAGTAGCATGATCAGATAAACAACCACAGAAGTATTAATGATAGAAGGGAATTCATAAAAATGTAATTAACTGGTGAAAGACGCATTTAAAACTAAAAAAACAGATTTCTAGACAAAGCAGAATTAGATTCCAGTCAAACTAATACTTTATATTTGTAAAATTTTTTGGCTAATTATGGGACGATATAGTATTTAAAAGCATTTTAAATAGCAATGCATATAATTACCACAGAAAACATCATTTGTGACTGAAACAAAAGGATGACACAAATTTGAAAATTCATCCACCTGTCAATTTTCTAAACAATTATCATGGTCAAGGTTTGGGTTGGGGGAGGGGGGGGGGCAGAGGGGGGGGGTGGGGGGTGCCAGCTCATCTCACAGCATAAAATTTGGAAATGCATGTGTTAATTTATAATGCATCAAAATCTGATATCACACCATTCACTTCAGTCACTGTGTGGATTTCATAATGGCACAATGTAACACTGATCATAGTGTGGATCCGTTGGTGATAAACTGTAACCCTGATACTTTGGAATATACACTGTAACATAGATCAGTGTACGGATCCTGTAATGACACATTAACCTTGATTATTCTGTGCATCCTTTAATGATACGTGGTAATACATTTTCACTGCAGGGGTGGATCTTGTAACGTTACGCTAACACCGATCATTTTGTGTATCCTGTAATGATACACCATGACAGAAGTAGATCACTGTTGAAACCACGGTCTGAGCAGATGTTGTGCAATGAGAAAGTCAGCTAATATGACAAAAACAACAGTATCCCAATAGAGCAGCAGGTCCCTGTCTAAGAGCAGTCCCACAGAAAATGCAAGGGTACTGAAGGTCAAATCATTGTCCATTGTAGGTGGAGCTTTTAGAAGCCAGAGCCTGCATTTCTGACCCAGTCTCTCAGTTTGCTGTCACTGGCCATTCCCACTGAAGGCTCTGTGCCTACTCCCCAGCAGATCCTATTTCATTCTTTGTACTGTGAACATTCCCAGTGAGCGTGTTACAATGAGACATGGTCCATTCTCTTAAACAGCTGTCAGAAACATGGTGGATATTCATTCAGAGTCCCCCCTCCCACATCTGTTTGCTCTTACTCTCTAACAGACCATGGCTGACGTCTTCAGTGAACGAGATTAGGGAATTTTGAGAAATCACAGAAAAATTCCAAATCAGAGTTTTAATTTGTTTCTTTTAATAGTTAAAAGATATTCTTGGAAGGCATTTACCTAAATAAAGAATAATAATTACATGACACTTTATATATAGTTTTTTTGCCAATTTTTTGTTTGAGTTTGTATTGACCTGCTCATAATTTGAGAGTAATAAAAATATTACTACAATGAAAATGCCAATAAAACAAGCTTCAGCAAAGTCCCAGTACATTTTTATATGAACTGATAGACGAATTTTCTGCTATTAGGATAGTAATTTACACATTATTAATACTGCATGCAGCAGTAGGTGAAAATGTTTTTGGAAGCTTATAGATCTATTCCAATTCAAAAAGATGTATCAATTCAAATTCAGAAATTGAAGTCCACACTGTCAGTGCTCAATTCTGACCTTTGGAATAAATTTACTTGTCTAATGTGTAATTAAAAAGGTCTTACATTTTAAGACATTGTACAGGATTAATTAATATACATCAGCCAAAATTCTGGCCGTATAATGAAACATATCAGCATTTGGGTAAGAAACACATAATTTAAGTATAAAGCTTAACCTGTGCTAATACTGTCACCCACGGTTCAGTGAGTGCTGTGCCGGTTTTCACGCAATTTCTCTATGACACCTGCTGCTCAATGGAGTTGAGGATGAATACCTTGCTTTATCAGATAAAAGCTCTTATAAGCACTCAAAAAGCTTTACACCTACTAAACACCTTTACAATAGTCAAATTTTCATCATTTATTAAAATTCCCCTACAGTAAGCCTATGGCAGCCCTCAGCTGTGTCCTTTTCCTGTCTCCAGAGAGACAGGCTCACTTCCCAGGGTTCATATTATATTACTCCTGTTCACACCACTGTAGCAGAACTGTTTGGTGGTATCGCTCACTTTTAAAAAGCCCTCGCTAAACTGTGAGTTGAAAAGCACTGTGAAACATTCACTGTATGTGGTTTCCCTCAGAAATATATGTACGTACACTAATATGTGGTCACGTATAAGTATGTGTGTGCATGTGATTGTTGTTTACCTGTCAGTGCATTTCTGTAAGTCTGCATGTATGTTTGTACGTATGTGTGTTACCCATGATAATTTACAAATATTCAAGCACAAGTAAATCTCTGTGCCAGTCATGCATGTATTTCCTCTGTCCATTGCCAAGCTGTTTAACTCTGTGTTAACGATGATTGTCCAGCCTTCTATCCTAGTCCGTAAGATGCATTAATAATGCAAGAAGATTTTTAATAGCAGATACTCCCAAACTCTTCATTGTAGAGAGAGTCTCTATGGTGCTAGAACAGAAAAGAGAGTACTCCTCAGAGAAAGAGAAGCACAGGCAGACACCAGGCATCTGAAGTGACAGGACCAACTTTTCAAACTTCTTTTGTTGAAGGAAGAATGGCAGACGTCAACAAAGCATAAATTACACTCCACTAGATCAACAATTTTGAGCAGTGCAAACTATATTCTGTATGGTGTGCTATATGAACAGGACAGAATATTTAAATTGATATATCATCCATTCTATATCAATAAAACGTAAAGGCAATGAGTTTTCCTGTATGGAAGCCAAAAATGATAGGACAAAAAGCCAGGGTGGCCCGCCCTGGACAAATTTCTGAGGTCCAAAATGTGAATTACGCCCACTAAAATGTGCCTGAGCCGATCCAAGGAGCGAGCCTCTCTCAGCATCATCCCTGCTGGTTGAACTGAGAGAGTCTGTATAGTGGCTCACTCCCATACCATATGACAGCTATGTAAGGGCACTGCCTATTCAAACGCACAATTTTTAACTGAGTAATAGTTCGGACCGGAATTTTACTTAAATAAAATGGGTCTACATACACACAGAAAAAAACCATTCAAATAAGGAGACTTTCATAGTGAGTCGTTCTCGTTCTCCTCATTGTACGGAGCTCTAATATAACTTGCATTGCTATGCTTATGTCCTGATTGCTGTTGCAATAATGTTTAGGAAAAAGTACTTCACTCTTCAAGCTAACGTGATCTCACGTTGCGGACTTTACCCCTTTTATGATAAATGGCATTTTCTGAACGACTTGTTTAAAATACCTTCTTCACACGAACATGGGAGAGTGCATGAAAAGCTTTTAATTCACATTGAAATTAATTTTGGTCAAATCTGATATCAAAGATCTTTTTAGTGTCATGCTGCGGTAATTCAATACAACTTTAAGATCCGATGCTTATCAAACGCGCGTTTGCAGCAGCACACGTGTGCTGGCGTAGCATAATGGAAATACAAATTTTATTATCTTTTAATAATTAAGTTTAAAAACATTAATGCAAAATGAACAGCAGTGTACTCTACTAACAGAAAAATGCAGTATCTCCCAAAATTGGTGGTAATGTAATGCATTCTACTGTAGCAGGACCATTTAGATTTACTAGAATTAGATTTTGTTATCGTCTATAATTCAACAGAATATTATTACTAATAAAATGTCTAATTGCTCCTTTGTACATTTGTCTTAATACTTTGCCATCGTCATGCATTCGCATGAGTAGGCCCTGTTCAAGTCATTATTCAGAAATTGAAAATTTTAAGTAATTACTTGCTATTAGCTAAAATAATAGCTTCGGTGCTATTCGGTGCACTTGCAATTTCGATATCTTTAATAATGTACATCTAATTATATACATTATATAAACACTATACATAGCAATTTACAATAGAAAAAAGACAAGAGTAAAAAACATTTTCCATATTTCTGAATAATTATGGTTGACTGCATGTCTGTCAGTCTTCAGTGTCAGAGACGGACGCAGATGACAAACAATGTAAACCAAATTAAAAGGAGTTCTATTAAAGACGAGAGAAATATCAAAACTAAACGACAAGGAAAACAAAGAAAACGATGAAAGGCCATTAAGTTTTGTTGCTTTATATAAAAATATAGTTAATATTTCATAAGTAGAGACAAGAGCAGCGGAGAGCGAAGCGGTAAACTTTCATTAAGCAGGCTACTTCGCTGCAGGGGAATCTCTCTGGCCCTCACTTGTTTTCATCACTTTTATTGCAACAATATAGATATCTTTCTCATTCCAACTCGTTCTAATTTCCGTCTCCCTCGTTCACACTTCCCCGGTCTGTTTTTTTTTTTTTTTTTTTTTTTTATATATATATATATATAGTAATAAAAACATACGAGATCCTTTTTAAATGCACTATTACTTATCCGAGCCTTTTCATATTGTACCATCACAGGCACTTTAGAGCCGTTATAAAAGCGAATCATTTATTATTCAAAAGTAACGGTCTTTTGCATATTGTCAGAGCACCTCTCGCTGCCTGCCAGACTCCCTTTCAAAATGCTCGGCAAAATTGATAACAGCAGACACACGCAATAAAAACAGAGCCCCGGGCGAGGACACGGACCCCCAATATGCAGATCAAGTCATTTCTCCAACAATTCGCTGGCTCGCGTTCTTTTATTTCCTTTCATGAGCGGTGCAGGGACTTTAATGCATTTAATTTATTTCACCTATCACTTTGATCCCAGATCGGCCGCAAGGTCCCTGCGTGGGTGTCCGTACCTGTTCAATCATATCCTCACGGGGCTGAAAGGTCTGACTTCAGGGTTGTTTAGCGCATGAAGCGCGCTATTGTAAATGCTTTATACAACATATACGACAACGAATGACAACAAATATGAAAATCAACGCTACGTTACTATTAATTGTAAAACAATTAATAGTCATCATTTTTTCAACATGTACCTCGTAGCAAAAACGGAATGCATTGATGAATATTTATCATGTTGACTGCAGTAAGCGTACACTCCGTTCTACTGTACAATTCTTGCACGGATTGCCGCATCCTGCTTTCACAATGTAGACTCATTCGATTTCATTTTTCCATTTTATTCCACAGAAATGACTCAATTTGTGTGATTATATTCTATATAAAACATATTGAAATCTGATTGGTTACTCGACCTGTAGCCGGTATAATTGTAGCTATACATCTATTTACTACACACCAGTACAATACACGGGAGTTTTTTCTATGTCTGTAATACAAGATCGATATCACTCTGTGAAAACGATTCGTGTGCAGACCCATAACATCGGAAGATGTTATACGGTAAATGTCCGCCTTGAACTTAGATAAACGAGATAGACAGCGCGTAACTGACACGACAATATTTGACATTTTTCTGTAGGCTTGATTTTCAAACAGTTTGGCTGTTGGACCACTATATTTTTAGCCAGGCTCAGTGTATTATTATTATTATTATTATTATTATTATTATTATTATTATTAATAATAATAAACTACTACTACTACTACAAACATTATCCTCCGTAATTCAGATTATTCATCTGATTCGGAACGAGTTAAAAGACCAACGAAAAATGAGCAGCAGAATTACCAAGAGCATCTCTGCAAATAAGCAAATACATTATGAAGGACTTTTATAATACAATACAGTCGATTTAGTCGCTTTAGACATAACTAATGAATAGCCCCCTTTATTCAACGAGCAGAATTCCAGTCCAGATGATAAAAAGCAAAAATACATTCCAAATGGGGCATTTCGTTTCAGCCAAATTTGGAAATGATGACTGAACCAGCATATACAGGTGAGCATTAACGGATGCATCCGTTTTGAAAGCGGATTTAGTGCGGTTTCCTTCTCATTCTTTCGACATCAACACTTGGCTCCTGTTTATCGTGAAATTTCACTCTTTCTCTTGAACAGACAAGAAAACTAAATCTTGACCATGCATACGTACTCTCGCAGGCTAAGATCTTTTGACAAAAGTGATGCATGTAAATGTTTTAGAAAATTGAACTACTGGGACTATAATTTTGAACATGTGTTTATTCTTTCAGCTTTCTGTATTTATGTAGGCTGTTTATCATACTGTACTGAATCAGCAACTGGATGGATGGATGGATGGATGGATGGATGGATGGATGGATGGATGGATGGATCCATCTGTCTGTTCTTCCATGCAT
>JAACJT020000032.1:6734015-6755166 GCA_009936485.2 Gymnarchus niloticus | reverse complement strand
TGGATGGATGGATGGATGGATGGATGGATGGATGGATGGATGGATGGATGGATCCATCTGTCTGTTCTTCCATGCATTTTCTAGCCACTTAGCCTGGTCAGGGACATTGGTGGATGTTTGTCATAGGTTCATGTTTGTAAGGAGGACATACTAGCTAAGTGGTCACCACTACTACCTCACACCTCCAGAGATGTAGGTTTGAGTCCCACCTCTGCCCTTGTACGTGTGTACAGATTGTATGTTCTCCCCATGCTTTGTGAATTTTATCCCACAGTCTCAATACATGCCTGTAGCCTGATTGGCATGTCATAATTCTCCATATATACTGTAGATTGTGTGTGACTGTGCCCTGAAATGGGTTTGCACCCCTTCCAGGGTGCCCCCCACCCTGAACCCTAGGATGTCTGAGGCAGGCTGGCCCCCCAACCCTGAATATAGAATGAAGTGGTTTGGAAAACACATCTCTTTTCATGTCTATCAGGAATTACTTAATAGCCCTGATTAGTCTGAATGGGTCTACGTTAATTTGAAATCCTGATGCCTAAACAACGCCGTAGTTTCTCCTGCTCATTCGAGATTCACGGCAGGACCATCTGCGCCATTTGAATGAAACCTCCGCTTTCCCTTAAGTGCCAGACTTTGACGGATGCACTTAAAAACATTCTTCACATATACACCTTGCGTTCTTAAAAGAAATGTACAGCGAAATGGTTTGTTATGTTTGCATTATAATAAATGCACTAGCATTTACTAGTGGTTCATCAAGTTTCAAGCAATTAAAGCATAAGCACACCATGTGAAATGCTGAAAGCATCGCCGATAAATATCGTACTTCACATACGAAGAACACCGTTGTGATTTCTTTTTCTTCCTTTTTGCTGATTTTTTTTTTTTGGTGTTTTTTTTTTTCTTTCAAATTTTCACATGTAAAAAAATGTATTAATTGTTAACTGGACAGGTGGGCGCTCATATCGCCGCAAGACGAAACATTCAGTGACGAGTTTTAAAGGGTGACGTAAAGGTCTAGGCTCGTGCCTTCCCCGCCCCTGAGGACTGAAGCTTTTAAGCATCAGCGCTAATGGTCTATTAAACTATCAAGTACTTCAGCGTAAACGGATTTGCTCCCCTCCAACTTCAGTTCCCTGGAGGCAATCAGACGTGGCGGATTGGCCAAAGGGTTGTAATCGCCTTTAAGCGGCGGATTACAAGGAACCACTTAGATCCGCTGTCCACAGATAGGGTTTCCCGTAGCTCTTATTGCATTAGACCGTAGAGTGGAAATTGTGTTACCGGCACAAACAAACAGGGAGTCTGACATTCTCGACCACTATCACTAGACAGACAAAAATTTATGCATGCATTCCATGACTAAATATTATGAATATGTGTAATATACATTAAAACAAGTGGGAAATTACAAAATCTTAGATCGTTTTAAGATGCTACGTTGCAGAGATTTGCGAACATCACATGAAATGATAAAGCCAAATTTAGATCAATATTTACACTAAAACAAATGCCAGTCTTTCTTAACTTGCTATGCTGTAGTTTTTCGGTTTGGCATAAGTAATTGTGTTGTTTTTTAGTTTGTAACAAATGAATTTATTGATCTTTTGATAATAACTTGAGCACCCTCATGATCAGTGTTCGGCAAAAAACACTCAAGGTTTGGTTTCGTATGCACAAAAAAGAATAAACGGTTTTTATACATTACAAAAATAGTTCATTTGAACACTGTAAAATGTTTCCCTATCCAGAGCGGATAACAATAAATAATTATTTCTCCGTTTGCATTGATATTATTCCTTTCACTCACTGGTAATCTTAGCGTTACGAAAGCGGTGGAAATAATACACGATGAACAGTAATGCTCCATAAAAACAGAATGTTTAACACTGGACAATGTTGACTTGCATTCATCGTGTATATTTTAAAATTCGTTCGTATTTCAGTGACTATGGACTTCATATTTAAAACGCTAAATATTACTATTTCTGTGGTACGTGTTAGTAAAGAGAACGAGTTTCAGAGCCCTGCGTACTGTATCCCCTACATCAGTTAATCAAGTTATAATTATTTTCTTTCTCTTTATAAATATGCAGTAGCCTATCTCAAAATACACGTTTTTTTTTATTTTGAACGGCATTATATTTCGTGATATTTTATGTAAAGTGCCAGATTAAACTATTAAAAGCAACATAATTAGCAAATAAGCAAATAAAAACTTTAATGATAATACATTTAATAATATTTAACATATTTGAATATAATTACGTGAATGACGGGAAGTGGTACTTGCAAATCGACTGTCTGTATTTTAAGAGTGGCATGTAACAGTTATATTTTAAGAGACCTTTTCTCGCTAAGGAGCGATGAGTACAATATTATATAAAAGAAATATCTATTTGATAATCATTCACCATGCATAATTGTACCGAGCTGAATACAACTAAGGAGCACATGTAAAATATGACAGGTCCAAAATTTCAGCGTTTTAGTATTCAAAAATTCGCGACATGAGCTCCTCCAAGATATATGTGATAAAAAATAGAAGTATCCGTTCTTTTAATTTTTTACAAATAAATCGTAAACAGCCACATGCACAATAAAATCAGATCAAATCCAGCCAGTTGAAGAAAAGAATAATACGATATTAACGGCCATTCTGAAAGCTTTCCAATACTAATTTTTACCGCTGTAAAAGTAAAACGACTACAACGTCTATGGTATGCGGGAACTGTTTCATGTGATATAATTGATGTTTTAATAATACAAAGATCACAATATGTTGCGGCTCGATTGGACAGTCTCGAATTTAATGAATTTGCTTTGTGCTGTTTAAAATATGATGTCACTTGGAAATGTTCCCACAGCTGATATTTGCTTTCGCTAGTTAATGTTTAAATGCCAGCCAATAGGGTGAAGAAGGATTTGGTTGGGCCAATGGAAAAATGGGATGGTGAAATTCAACCGTGGGGCGTAGGGTGTTGGAGAGATCGCTATCCCGTGCAGAGCCATCTGAGCCGCAGAGCCAAATCCTTCTGCCAAACTTTCACTGGCCTTTTCAACCTGCAGATGGATGGGCCTGTCGGTGTTGCCAAAAAGAGGTTTTTTACCTTCAAAAAAATAACTCGAAATTAATCTCAATTAACAGAGCAGGTATTTCGACGAGTGAACGCCCGTATTTTCACTTCTTTATTTCTCTCCTATTCCATAGCTCGTTTATTTTTTATACACCAAACTCTGGCTAACCGTACTTGTTCTCAGTAGAGAAGCGCTGGGAGTGGAAGGGGAGTAAGGATGGAGCCGACACCGAGCAGCAGCCCCAGCGGCCCCAGCCAACCCCCCCAAGCCACCCAGCATGAACCCATTAGCTTCGGTATTGACCAGATACTCAGTGGTTCTGACCCAGAGGGTTCCCAGCAGAACGGCACCAGGAACAGTTCGGATACCGGCGGCAGTTACCATCTGGGCAGTCCCACCGGAGCAACCACGGCACCTTTCACGGCGCTCCCCGGTTCTTTCCCCGGTATTACTGCACCTTTGGAAGACTCTGGTTCTTACGGCGTGAACCTGACTCTCGCCCCAGGTGGCGTGATCCGTGTACCAGCTCACAGACCCATGGCCGCAGCAGTTCCACCGCCTATGGCCAGTGCAGTTCCAGGTTTCGGCAGCCTCAGTTTTCCTTGGATGGAGAGCAGTCATCGATTCGCCAAGGAAAAGTTTGCAGGTAATGATTTCTGACAAACAAAAACTATAGATGCCACTGTTTCGGTTTAGGCACTAGTTGGAATATATCAGTGACAGACAAAAATGAATGCTTTTTATCCGACGGCAAATAAAAACAATTACATTTGACCTGTTTTTGTATAAATTAAATAGCCCTTAAACTGTATGTCATGCAAAACGGCATGCGAAATATTTCGATTAATAAACTACTAAAGGAGGGTACTGGTAAATGAACTGTTGATGTAAAAGATATGAGTCGATATTAGTAATGTTTGTCGAGTGGAAGTTCTGAAGTTCAACAAGACCAGTAGTTTCAGCATTCTGGTACGTTTAAAGCTGACCACCACATACAGTAGAAAGAAGAATTTTGTTAGTTTTCAGATATTTTGCTTGAAAAGTTGAAATAAAAATAAAATCTTTGCTGGTTTGACGAAAAAACAAGTTGCTTACATGTACATTCACAACAAATGTCATCGCTTTTCTATTTTAAAAATACTTTAATAATAATGGATAGTTGTTAAAATTTATTAACAGTTTTACTGGTGTCAAATTTTATTAAAACACAAAATTATGAAAAACTTCACACATATCGATATCAATAGGTAATGCAATAATCTTCGCTTTATGTCATATTTATTATGTGAAAAGTGAATAATCATTGAGCCATGCAAATGTAATTTGAACAAATGTAGAATATAACGAAATAGAATCGTGTAAGTCGACTTAATTTAATAAATCCCATAGTTCATTGTTAAATCATTGTTCTTTTTGTACTCTATTGCGTTTTAACTAAGAAGATTGCAATTGTGGCAGGGAACACAAGAATAAAGTGCGCTTTTTTCTCTGTATATATGAATACATTTAAAATGACGAACAAAGCAGAAATACAGCGCGACATTTCATGCCAGTATTTCGATGTGTTGTAACGTAGCGTTTCAGCTGGCTGTTGTGATCTGCGCGGAATCCGAATGCCGGCACGGGTATATTTAAAATCTGATGTTACGCATGTAGTAGAATTAGAGAATTAGTCATGCACTCATCTCACAGAGTGCAGAAAAAAAAAAAAAAAAAAAAAATTCCAAGACATAAAGTTTTTGCATTTTCACCTCCTATCTGGGAATTAATGCCATAATAAAGTCATCTAAGACTATATATGACGATAAACACCATGTGAAATGTAGTATTAGATATATTAGAAATATAGGCCTATTTTATAAATCATTATAAGTTATCACTAATGTGCTTTAATTTCTTAAAGAAGACGAACAATGCGTACAGATAGGTGTCATGAAAACTAGAAATTCAATCTGTTTATTTTCCTTTTTAAAATAATGTGACCTCATGGTGGTATTAATAATATTAATGATAATAAAAACAAGTGCATAAATAAATGTAACTATAAAGAGCTCCGCTGTTCATCTGGAATGATAATAAAGCTGCATTGCATTAACAGTTGACTTTTCCATTTCATCGTTACGTTACGCTACGTTGTAATATACGAATGAAGGCCGCGCGCCAGCGCAGCAAGAAAGGTGATTAATCCGTCGCGTTCCTTTCAAAACCCCGGCCGCTTCAGGTAATACGATCTAGTGCAACCGTGAACTCAGCCAGCCGTCAGCCAAACTGGTGAACAAAAATTAGCCTATTAAAGATTAAGCAAACAAATAAAAATATAACTATGCTGTCAGTTTTTAATGTAAGGCAATATTAATAAATAATAATACTATGTGACTATTTTTATTGTCATTATTATAAATTCTGTATATCTAATAAGTATATGTAATATTCAAACACGCACACACAAACACCTGTTTACCAGAAATTTCCTGAGAGCGAAAAGGACACATTAAAGGACAGCTGCATTGGCAGAGAATCAAAGCAGGGTAATGCTACGTTAACAGCCGAAAGGCACACGCTGTTAGGCATGAGAACGCAGCTCAGCAACGTATAGGAGTATCTCTTTACACGGGTGCGCCGTAATGGCATCAATAGCTATTAAAGGATTGCATAAATAGGCCACATTTTTGTGAGCGTTTTTTTTTTTTTCTATAGGCCTACAAACATTAATCTGTTCTCATCCCATTTAATACAAATGCGTTCCAGCGACTCACTGATATTATTCCCCGTTAAACTAAGTACTCTTTGTTTCTCCTCTTAGCCCGCAAGAATAAAAAAAATTACGCAGCACCACGAACCATAGTTCGGCTATAGTCTACAAGGTGCCAGAAAACTCAGTGAATCCGTTTAAAATACAAGTAATAAGTACTTCTATTGAAATGGACATCATTCACATTTTCGCCTTTATGATGTGCATGTAAGCCACATTAAGCTCACATATTTATAACCTACAATGCGGTTCTTGGCGCCGAACAGGCAGAAGACACTGGAATCCTACCACATATGGAAATACTTTCGCCGCTTCGGGCTCTGTATCAAAAATGAGGAAAGGTATCCATCATATTCGTTAATTGCGCACTGAGATGCTGAGGCAGCAGAAAGGCACACAGCGAGGAATTCGCTCGCGCAGATATTTGGCGGAGGCACCGCTACGCCGTTTTACGCTCTTCCTTTATTCAGTGATACATGGGTGAAAGCTGCGTAGTCGCATAAATATTCTCATGATGATCCCCTGCCGGTACTTCCTAATCACTTCAGGAGTCTTATCGAGTTCAAAAATGAGAACAGATACGAGGTTTTATATTTGCCTTTTTTATTGAAGATAGTTCGTGGCTATTATTTATTACACCACGACATGGGCATAGATTTAGTCAGGGATGGCATAGAGACACGTCCCGACCAACTTTCAGGAAAGCTGAAAATAACCATTAAAACTTTTACACATGTGTAATACAAGTAACAGTTTGAAATTGTTTTGGTTCCCTAGGAAAAGCCAAATTTACCCCTTTTCCCATAATTATTTACAAGTTGATATTCCGACTAATTTAATTCAAATTTCATTCTCCAACTAAAAATTATCTGTTAAAATTACATTGGTCTATGGTTTAATATTCTATTAAAATTAGCATGGGTAACATTTGTATTGATATCAGTGAGCAAGTGGACATTTAATTTTTTTTCAAAATAATCTTGTGTTCATTTCTTAAAGTTAAAGAAAAAGTTCATGACACCTTAATTGAACCATTTGTTTACATGTATATCACTGCATGCTTTTTTTTGTATTTACATGGGCTAAAGGCAAAATGATTTTTGATTCTACAGCAAAACTTCCTGAAGTGAGTTTTGCAAAATGAACAAATTCATTTGATAATAGGTAATTATTATAAAATAGGCTCCTGGCCCTGCCACAACCCTGCATAGGATTCAATGGTTTGGAAAATGGATGGATGGATATTTATTAGGAATACATTTTTTCCAAAAATGAGCTTTCTCATCTAAGAGAATAGCTTTAATGAAGATCTGGAGGAAATGTCTGTGAAAGAGATAAGGAAGTGAAAGTGATCATGCCAGAGATGTGGGTGCAGTTTTTCCAGTAAGTGACCCAGATTCTGGGCATCTAATTTTTAATCCATTATCTAGTTGTGTGCAGAAACTTCTGTATTGCTGACAGCTTTTATGGTTCACTTTTGTACATGTATGTGTTTTTAAGGCATTGAATCAGGTTATTTGCCATGCTGAAGATATAAAATATGGTGCTTGCTCATCAAACTTGCTAGATAACTACAAGCATTGTCCTGTATGCCAAGCTGTAAAAGATTTTAAGCTAGCATGACGAAATCAAGCAATGAAAAGTGTTACAAGATAGAGTCAGATTGACCCAAATTTGAGGAAAAGAAGGAGTTCACGTGAAATGGATGCTTATGAAACCTTCTGTTTATATTCTTCTGTCTTTCCTCACCTGGTTTTCTCCAGCGGCTCTCACCCCATTTGCCGTGTCACGGCGAATTGGCCACCCATATCAGAATCGCACACCGCCCAAACGCAAGAAGCCACGCACTTCTTTCTCACGGGTGCAGATTTGTGAGCTGGAGAAGCGGTTCCACAGGCAGAAATACTTGGCCAGCGCAGAGCGGGCAGCCCTGGCCAAGACACTCAAGATGACGGACGCCCAGGTCAAGACCTGGTTTCAGAATCGCAGGACAAAGTGGAGGTGAGAGGGACCAGGGAAATAAAAATACGGCAGAAGAGAGATGAGAGAGAACACTGATCAAAGCTTGGGGTCAAACATTTATCCAGCAGACCTGAAGCAGTTCTTGGGGTTAAGGGTTTTGTTCAAGGGCCCAGTGGTGATGTGGTCACTCTGCTATCCATGGGATTTGAATCACCGAACATGTGCATTGACCTCTAACTTGTACAGTCTCATGCTAATCTGATCTCGTTGATTCATTTTGAAAAGTGAGTTTTACTTCAAGATAGCACATCTCCTCTTTCATGTAAATATTTAGCCAGGCATATAATTAATATTTCCAATCCTATGTCACATTTGTAACCTAACAAGTCTTGCAGAACAACGATGCAGTCCAGTTGTGAAGACGCTGTAGGACTTTGGACTGCATGGTCCGTGGCTCAACAAACACAAAGTTGGCCAAACTCTCCATAGCAGAGACAGGATTAAGTTAAACAGCAAAGGCTGTCTTAAGTATAATCTTTGCGAGGAAAGATCTGAGATGTGGACATTTGAGTAGTTTTTAAAGGTGAACTGACTACAAATGACAGACGTTAAATATGCCTATATATATTAACACCACAGATTACTGGTCATAGGTATATTCTAGGTAACTGAGCAAATAAATACTGACTTTCCTTAAGATCAGGTCTGTATTATGATATTTATTGTATGACAAATATAGTTAATGTCATTTGCGAATAAAATTAACATAATTACCATGTACTAAATAAGCGGTTGGACAATGGCTCGATATTGGATTAGCGCGATTTTTAAATCTGCAGGTAAATGGTGAAAATCGAGCCCGGCCCACGAGGACGTGATTCTGCTAAAACTCTGCAAACAAAAAAAAAAAACCAAAACAAAACAATTTGCGTTACTGTTACATTCCATTTAAACACGTTACTGTGGAAAAACCATGTAAGACACAATAATTATAAAATTTACTAGAGTGATTACTCCCATCCCAATATAACCGTCGATGTGAATAAACTTCCTGTCACAATTATTTAACGCGTTCTGAAGTGGTAAAATTGAAAGTGAATGAACAAATTGCATTCTCAGATGGGCATAATAGGCTTGGCTGCATGACAAGCGCAATTGGTATTTGTGCAGCCGCCAATTACGACAGGTTTATTTATGCGGGAAATATTCAGCTTTCTATACTGATAACGACGAGCTCATCTCCCAAAGAAATCTGTATAATATATGTTTTCATTGATCAGTAAATAATACGATTACGTTATTATTAATGGTTTCCTCCCTGAAACTGGAATTTAGGCCTGTATGTGCACAGCCGTTTTCTTTGTCTTGGTTTTCATTATTTACTAGCGTTGAACAGGCCTGTGCTGACATCTTTGGCGTATCGAATATTAAACTATAATACCAGATCTGTTTTTCCTATTTGTATTCTAAAATCGTTGTATAGTGGCGCCGATCATGCTAATGATCTCAGGCGTATTTGCAGTCTGAAATTCAGAAACACACAGAAGAGGAAATGCTGACACGTTCGTTTCACTAAATATACGACTACGATCAGTTTTCATGTTTCTGGATGATTTTTCGTTCGTATAAAACAATACAGTTCGGTCTGAAAGACATGTAGTGACACTGTACATATATATTCGCCCGAGGCACCGTCGAGATTGTGTTATGTTTATCCGTCCCATGAATGTTCGTGGTCCCTTGGTGTACTTCCCCATCTCTTTGGCGCTTCACCACGCGTTAAGTTTCCGCGGGCTTCCCTTAACGCACTACAATCAAGTGAAGTAAATTGCACAAGCCAAGTTAATGGCTTTAACGCTGATCACACAGCGGAAACGTTTCACCATTTGCGGTGGAAAATTCAGATCAATTGTAAAGATACATATGTGTTCACAAGGATCCGTAATTCTATAATGCATCTACTCGCAAGTCACATTTTATGCATAAGTAATTATTATTGTGAGGTTTATTTTGGCTGTTTTACATTTGCCTGTTCGCTGTCAAAGTCTGAAAGTCGGGGGTTTGCAGTTATTATTATTTAGGCCTATAGGCTTATCAGTTCACCATGCCCAGCAGTAGTATTTGATGGGTGGGCATGTATTTAGTTGGTACAGTTACAGGTTTGCTTACCTTGTAGCCTACTTGGCTGGGCGAAGACACATCTTAAAGCCATAATTTGTATGGCTCATTATTTTGATGATAATACGTACTTTTCAGTTTGAAACAGGAATTAAGACATTCTTGGTTAATAGTCAACTCTTTAAAATACATGAAAAGGCTAATATTTATGAGGAAGGAGTAAAATAAGGCCCCAGATACAGGATTAGTAAAGGAGACCTGTTTCCATACAGAATACTTGGCATCTTTCAGTTAATGCCAGCCTACCTGCAATGTTGCTACAACTGCGTTTCTTCACATTCTAATATAAAATAACATTTGGTGTCTAAAAAGTTTACACTTCTATGGTGTTTAAGATTGACTTGCATTCATTTTACAGCTGATTTCTTATCTTTGTGTGTGGTCATTCTTTCACCGTAGCTGTCAGTCCACCTTATGCCACGTACTACTAGTACGTCTCCATTTGTCTTTCCTGTTTGCACATCTCACTGAGTCTCAGTCTGTGACTACCTTCTCTGACTGTAACCCTGTTGCCAGGCGACAGACGGCAGAGGAGCGGGAGGCGGAGCGCCAGCAGGCCAATCGCCTGATGATTCAGCTGCAGCACGATGCCTTCCAGAAGTCCCTGAGCGACTCTATGCCCCCTGACCCACTCTGTATCCACAACTCCTCCCTCTTTGCTCTCCAGAACCTACAGCCCTGGGCCACAGAAGAGGGGGGCAAGCTGGGAGGTGTGACAGCCCTAGTATGAGAGCAAGGCCACTTGGACTGGTTTTCTTGCCATTGTGGATGGAAGGATTAACTGAGAATGGCTGGGACTCATCCTTCTACATTATTTATGTTAACTCTGCAGTCAGGTTCAGCTCCAAGGGTGAAAAAGTGACTGACAAAAAAAAAAAAAATCATTTTAAAGCACAGTGTTGCACAAACCTTCTCCCTCCACCACCAGAAGCACAGGTTAAGTGGGACTTGGGGGAAGCATGTCTGTCCACAGGAATCAAGCCAGCCCTATTTGGGGCTGAGGGTGGGGTCACTTTGACACGGGACTTTTGATTGGCTGTGAATGTCATGAGGCCAGTCAAGGGACAAAAGTTAACCAATGTGAGGCAAGAAACAAGGAAGGTCATAGCACAAATGGGAAATTATTTGATTAGGCAGACTATATCTGTCAGAAGTTGAGTGCACAGGGGCACATTCTACCATCCAACTATTTGTCCTGTGGAGTGATGCTCTGCTGAAGGCAGTGTAAGCATTAAACGTATCAGGAGGATGTCAGTGACAACGTTTACATGTTGTACTTATGAGAAGTTTCTGTTGAGCATATACACGACAAATTAATGTACTATACTTTGTATTTTACAATTTACAAATATGTAAATATTTTTTTTGCTGGAAATACATCAGCTTTCTATATTGTGTCACAGTGGCTGAGGCTGCCGCCTTATCCTTTTAGCCCATCTACGTAATTTTAGACGCAGCATTTAAGCAGACATACTGTGAAACTGAGTGAATGAATGTGGCAGCATAGCCCAGCCTGCCACACTAACGTGTTTAATACTCGTCACGCTAACCAGTGGCCTATGACACTTATGCTGTTTGGCCTTCACTCAGAGCCAGGATACTGGCAGACAGTGTGGCACTCATCTCCCCTCAATACTGCAACCAAGCAGCTCCTACAACAGGGATGAGCCTGCCCCTCAAAGCTGCATGCTCTTGGCTGTTTTATGGAGCCCATTACTGGAATCACTGCAACACCTGTTTCCATTTATGCACCTCTAGAGCACCAAGTAGCGTTTAGCTTAATGATGATTATCCAATCATTTTTCTTTACCATTTTCCAATTGACTGTCAGTATAGGGGCGCAGCAAGCCTAGAGCATATTCCAGGAAGCACAGGCAGAATGAAGGCAAAACACCAAGGACAGAACAGGAAACACCAACAGTAGGAGCAAGCAGCTCTACCTTGACAGTCTCTCATATGTGGAGTTACGTGAGCATTCTACCACAGGTACACCAACCTTCTGACATAGCCATCACTTCACTGAGTAGCACTTTTGGTTTGAGCTCAATGGGAAATTACTCTTACCAGACTCTACACATAACTCAGCAATTTAGCAGTCAATGTCCAGGTTTGCATTTTTAGATGAAAGCCAACACACTTAAACATTCAAGAGGTGCCAAGTAATTTAAAGCACTCCCTCAGTAGCATATTAACTCATAGGAAAATGTAGGCTTTGAGTGCTGTCACTACATTAGAAGGGCTACTTCTCACAGTGCATCTCTAGGCCAGTGTTTCTCAAACCAGTCCTCAGGGACCCCAGACAGGCCACGTTTTTGTTCCCTTTCAACTCCCTGGGAATTGGGAGAGAGCAAAAACATGGACTGTCTGGGGGTCCCAAAGGAATGGTTTGTGAAACACTGCTCTAAGCGATGAGCAGTCCTGCTCATGCATTGATCCTGCTTGCATGTGAGTTCCAAGAGCACTTTCTTGCAGGTACAGTGCTACCATCTGCTGGTTGGAACTCAAACAGCCTACACTGCAAGTGCTCTCGATACAAGCAGCAAGGAAGTAATTTCATACTGCTGTGAGCAGTTAGCACAGCACCTCTTTCCCCAGACAAAAGTCCACCCCTGCATTCCCCAATATATGATCAAATAACCAGTTGGTATCCACTCCTTTATTGCAGCAAGTCCAAAAATTGCAGGGAATCCAGTTGAGAGCCACAGGGCCCAAATACTGAAAAAACACAATGACAGAATATGACCATTACTCTTAAAACTTAACTGGGTCTGAGGTAATTCAGATCTGGCCCTGAACATTACTTAGACTCACAGATCAAGCTGCCCATTACTCGAGTTGAAGAACACACTGCCGGCATCAGCAACAACCAGCAGGCTACAGAGAAACTCATTACAAGTGGGACAGACCGACACTAACGGTAAGAATGAGTGAAAAAAGTTGGTATTTAAAAAAAGGGGGGGGGGGAGGAGCTTAAAATCATTTTCTGTCCTTCACAGTCTGTCTCCACTTCCACAGGTCCTGAATGGTCTGCAGGGAACATGGTTGAGCAAGCCAGTTGTCAGTTAATGTTTTAAAAAAAAAAAATAAATCCCACTTTACAGCCCACAGCAATCAACATACCTTTGGGTCAGACACACGCAGTCCATTCTTCAGGAAGTTCTCAAATTTGGCCTCAACATTGGGCAGTTTCACCCCCTGTGTCAACAACAGTTTGTTATACCTAGAGCCACCAATCACAACCTAAAGCTCTTCGTTCACTGCTAATGTAGTTTACAATGCCAGCTGTACCAGTAGGCTACCAAGGGGTCCACTAACCTTCTCCACGGAGGCCAACATCTTAGCCTTGAGCTCATCTATAGACAGGATGGCTTTGGGGGTCTGTGGGGTCTTGGGAGTCTGACCTTTCTTGTCGGCCTTGGGTTTCACATCGGGTGTTTTTGCCTGAAGGTAACAGAGGTTTGTGAGAAAAAAAGAATTCCATCTGATACATGGTGAGCACATGGCCCCCCCCCCCCCCAAAGTCAACGAGGGGAAAGGACAGACCTTCACATTAGGTTTTCCAGCCGGCGTGCTAGGCGTCTTGCCATTCTGAGAAGATGGCTGAGCCTTGGCAGGGGTCTTCCTGGTCTGGAGGAGAAGGTAGGGAGTCAGCATTGCCATTGACACAACCATAGCAGACCAAACGTAACCCAGTCAAAGCAGAGAAACACAATGAAGTTCAAGAACACTTACTTTAACTGGAGTTTCCTCGTCTTCACTCTCCTCATCTTCATAGTCATCCTCGTCATCGTCGTCGTCATCATCATCTTCATCCTCATCACTGGAAAGAAGACTGGTTCAAAGTTTGTTCTCTTCTGGGGATTCCGAACTACTCAGAGAAACTACCGGTAGAGGTTATTTGGATGCCTTATGTAATGCAACCATTCTAAAAATGCTGTGAAACAAATGAATCCCCTGAAGGAATAATCAGGAAATGAAATGCAGGTTTGGGAGCGTGAAGTGAAGCTCGTCAATGCATAATGTTGGATCATAACCATTTCTTCCCCATAACTGATCCAGTGATTTTGGTCAGCATCAGACCAATACCGAATATCAGATTGGCACTTCTCAAATAAATGGTCAAAAACATCAAGACAGGAGCCGCCCACAAAATCATATTCAACATAGGCAAAGGGGTGTAGCGTCATATGACTAAGCACTTGTAGCAACTCAACATCTACTACAAGACAGTAAGGAACATAGAAAACCCCAGCATGACAGGTCACCAAACCACTAGGAAGTAAGATTTTGCTCATCCACAGACCTGCCGATTTAACTGTCACAATCCTAACCATTGAACAGTCTGCAACCACTGGAACTAAAGAGGGCCCAACCCAAATTCCCCAATGATAAAAACTTCCCACCGCCACATACAACTGAACCCGATTACTCACTCATCATCCTTTTCCTCCATCTTCATTCTTTTCTGTAGGGGAGAATAAATGTCAAACAAGGTGGTAATCCAGGGACAGGTATGTCATACACCTGGGGGGAGGGGCGCTAACCTGAGCTTTGGGTGTTATTGCATGTGCTGATCTCTTAGAAGGTTTAACTACTGGCTCCTCCTCCTCCTCTTCATCATCATCATCATCATCAAATGACTGATCACCATCAATCACTGAAGGAAAAACCGATACACCAATCACACCCCTTGGATGTTATGCATAAAATGAAGTGTAATTTAGAACACAGCCCCCAGGCTTGTGTGCAGTTACACAAGGACTTACAGACAAGATGCTGGCCACTGATGTGGATCGGTCCAGAGCCCGACTTCAGCCTGAACACAGCTGGGGGAGTGATCTCAAACCCAGCCAAGCAAACCTGCAAGACCCATGGCAGCAACAATATTCATTACAAAAACCACTTCAAACAAAAGCTGAAGCCGGGGTCCCGCTTAAATTGTTGACAAGCAAATCTGTTCCTACTAAACCCAAAAACTATACTCAAGGGTCACAGCTACCATGGTTAAAAAGGCACCTGACATGACAGCCTTATTGATGTACCCCCAACAGCCCCTTAGACCTAGACGACGACAACAACAACAACAACAACAACTCACACTGGGTAGGGATGAGGGCTTCAGTGTGGCCAGGACTGCTTTCACTGCCTGGCCTTCTGTGTCACGACCTTCAACCTCCACAACGTGCAGTTCATCCTTGGTACTTGGGTCCACACACACCTGTGGGTTTGAGATTATCCATCATAGCCACACGATTCTTAAAATTCTCTTCCATTCTCTATTGCTCTCTTTGTAAAGCACTTGAACTGTCTCTGTGTATGAACCATACTACGGAAAGAAACATGCTTCGCTGTAAACTTACGTAACAGCAGTCTGTTTCACCACGTGTGAAACTGATAGAACTCACCATCCTCAAGGACAATTGATGCTCATATGGGTCTTCCTCGGGGTTGAAAACAACATCCTTCCCAGCTTTCAACTCACACCCTAGCAGGAAACAAAAAAAGCTTGTGGAACGCCACCCTGGTAATGATCACATTCTGGTGAAAATAAGCCGCGTGGTGTTGGCACACACGTGGTGCTCCTAGGTGAAAAGCACGGATCGGCGCGCGATAATATCAAATCAGTTCCCATTAACTTAAGGTACACCGTTAAACTGCAGCGGAAATCAATTATATGGAAGACCATGCTTTTAAGTATCGTGCATACACTATACAAAGTAGCAGAAACCGTCCGTGAATATGGTCCATAGGCCATAAGGGTCGTTTATAATAATAAAAAAAAACTAACTCGCATCAAACGTGTTGGAATTTTTACAAACACATGTATGAAAGTAACATGAATAGAAAACTGCTGGGGAAACCGGCGACCAGAGCCAACACACTAGGCCTAACCACGCCATCTTGGACCCGCCGGGTTCACACGTGTTCGCAGAAGATCCACAGTCGCTATAGCAGTTAGCGCTTGCTAAGTCTGAATAAACCACGTGAGTGTGAAGAAACATATTCAGACATAGGCTTTCACTTTGATGAACAAATTCAGACGTCGCTATATATTAACTCAAATTAACAATTTAAACGGCAGGCCTGAAGTGCTACGCAACTAAATGATACATTCGAAATTAGTGCTAGATTAACACCTAACTAACCTTAACTAGTTATACGACCGAAAACCCGGTGCCCATCCAGCACCTTTTAACATCACCAGTACATTTTTTCTTACCATACAGATAGTTTTGTGGCCCCATTTGCTCCATATCCGTGTCGTTCATACCGCACAATGCAGCTCCAAGAGAAAAAAGAGACAGAAACTCCCAGAGCAACGACACGCACAGACCCGCTAACACGCAAACACGCCCACAACGCAAAGGTGGGAGGAACAGTTTCGTTTTCTTATCCAATCATGGGATACGCTACTGCCCACCTGACTAGAAGTGGGCGTAGAGATATATGTACGTCTTACGTGATTTGGTAGAATGGTACATACGTGATACAAATGTGTGTTGTCTTTGGACTCAAAAGAATAAAATCTTGTTGAACTCATTAAAACTAAACAGTTCAACCGATATCTACTTCACTTTGGAGGACAAGGAGGAGAGTTTTTTTTTTTTAACAAACAGCTTGCAATTCTGAGGTCGATTAATCACGTATTGTCTTTTACTGGGGTGGTTAAGTGAAACATAAGTCTTAAAACCTTTTATCCTGTATAGGGTAATGGGGAGCTTAGGACAATCCCAGGTAGCACATGGCACAAAGCAGGTAGCCGCTGTGCATATGATGGAAGTTCATCGTGACACAGATTGTTATACAGTCACAGACTTTCTAAAATATAGAAAGGCCAACCAGCCCAACTGCATGTCTTTGAACTGTGAGAGAAAAACCGAAATAGCCGGAGGAAACTGTCAGAGCTCTTGCCCACTGAGCCACGATGGCGCCATGCAGTAATTTTTCTTAGTCAATAGGAAACTGGATGTATTCCTATTTGTGACATTATTAATGAAGAATTGTGAGTAGGTAAAAAAAAAAAAACAAAACAAAAAAAAAACACAAACACCCAGTTTAAAACAATTCTTTCAAAGGTTTATTATAATGAGATAATTTGTATAACATCCCAACAGTAAAATATGTAATCCATCTGTCTGCTCACTCAGTAGAGATTCTATATTGTATCATCCATATTACATATAACACAGCAATTGTACAATCTTTTCCCAGGGATTAAATGCATTGATAAATGCATCGATGAATAGTGATCCAGCATTGTGTAATTTCAGTGGTTACAGTTCTGCTTGTCTGTTCTTTTTTCTTTGGCTGTTTTGGCTAGAAGACTAATGAACTCATTGCATCAAAACACATTAATTTGGACCAAAAGAACTTGGCTATGGTACTATCTTAATTCAACCATATAGTGAAAATATAAATCTACCCATAAACAGATAAAAAATTATATTGATTTAAAAGGATTTCTTAAATCATGGGGTTTTTGCAGGTCTTCATGTCTGTGTACAAGACAATTCACAGCAGGGATGTACAAGCCTTTCACCCTCGAGGCCCATCGATTTATCATTATGGCCATTCTCGAATATAGATCTGCTGACCACTAGATGGCGACCCATCCTCACCTGTAGGCCATATAGCCTAGTGGTTGACAAACACTGATTTACAGGATAATAACATATAGTCAAGAGACATTTTGTCAAGTTGAAGAAGTATGGGATGCCCTATCTCAGCCCTTAAGTGTAGTAAAAAAAAAAAAAGAGAAAAAGGACATTCTGGTGGATTCCATTTTGCAGAAGCCTGCAATATTATATGTCCTGTGCCTAAGTGAGAACGACAGCCCTCTAAGCCAATATCTGCTAGGCATGAACTCCTACCATCTCATAGCTGTACCACTGATGCTACAGAAATACAATATAAGGAACACAAGATGTAATAAATGGGAGGCTGTTTGCTTCACTGTCCAAGCTTGAAGACGCACATAGACATAATCATTTAACATATTTCCCTACATGCTTCACTAAGGAGATGTATCCAGTTAAATGGTCTTAGGATAAGGTATCCTTAAATGGTTCTACCAAACACCTTGCCATGCAAAGGTCACATTTATTTTTCTGTATTCTCTCAATAGAAGGTGAAACATCAAGGTTTTGGATAACATTGCACTAATAAACTGATATTTCTCAAAAAGACAGTTGCAAGTTGTCCAATACTTGGATACATTTCAACATTTAACCCTACAGGACTGAATACTGCAATTCTACTCCCATGCTTGTATTAGTGTAATATGAGGATATCCATGTACTTTTGACATTACCGATAGATCACATAAAACCTTAGTAAGTTTCTATCTGGTGCATGTCGGCTTTCATTAACTTGTCCAAACAACAGTTATACGTATCTGTGCAACAAGGCACTTCCTGTAGAAATTTAGTTCATGCAAAAGGGACAGCACTTGCTTCTAAACATGAGGGCCACAAAAATGCATATGGACTTTGAACAGTACACAAACAATAGAAAGGTAGTCTTCCGTTGGGGTTAGTGATTATTTACTATGCTCTCTTCTGTGACGAGTGCATTTTATGTGCCTGGGCTGCACAGCAGCCTGTAAATTTGATCTGCTGGACTCATGAGGAAAACCCACTGGACCAACAACCAGGACAAAGCAAGCCCAAAAAAAACATGCAACGACATGACTGGCACAAATCGTAGAATGGACTCAAAATTCTCCAGATGTGAAGCTCAATCCCTCCTGTGAGCTAAGGTTCACAATGAGAACCCAGTACGTTTATAAAATAAAAACAAATTTGTAATACATTTAGAAAGTTATTTTTGCACATTATAACAACTTGTACTTGTTTTACTGTTGTTCTCCTTATGGCTGCAATATAGAGTTGTAGTTTCTCTGTGTATGGCTGTATTACACAATTGCAACACAGGTCCCTCTATAAGTCAAAGGCAAGAAGCAAAAAATGACAAGAGTGAGACTAAAACAACAGCAAGGCCATTCCAACACTTAAAACATTAACCACACGGACAACAAAATAACAAACAACAAGGCTCCCTTGAGGGTATAGAGCAGAGTCTTACAAGTATAGACAAAGATGATACTGAGGATCCAAGTGATTACTTGTGTTAAATCCTTCTACAACAGTTCACAGGTCAAGGTCTGCATCAAGTAGCAAATTTGTACAATTTCATATCTTTAGCTTCAAAAAGCAGTTCAGTGTGACAACAAGAATCCAGAAAAATCAGCGGTGCAACCTCTAGACGTGCTCTTCCTTATCATCACATGTACTGTACGGTGAGTCACAGAGCTGTGGTTACAAATAACAGATTGAGGGAGCCTTATAGGTGCAATTCCAGGTCATCACACATAGAGGGCAGCAAAACAATGCAGTTTTAAGGTAAGGGCAGGTAGTACGGGAGATGAGGGAGAAATGTCCATGATGACCCTGGCATTCCCGTCATGACAAGGTGCGTAACACTTTTCTGTCTTCAAGGTGGAGCCAGGGAAAGGCGGCTTGCAACGAGGACACTGACACAACAGTGTGTGCACTACACACACAAAGAGAATACATACATATTTCACATGAAAACATACATATACATTATTGGCACGGCACACATAAATTATTTGCAAATTTCAGAGTATATACATTGCCACACAAAAACATAAAAACAGCACACATTCAGACAGAAACACACTCACACTATATGACATTCTCGAAGAGTTGAAGAGATCTCATCATATTTTCATCCTAAATAGAGAGAATAAAACGAGAAATACATTTAATATTCTCACCTTTATCGTTACAATAAATGTTAATTAGATAAATATTGTCACTGAAAACATACCAGCCAACACGTGCATTTAACCTAAGTACAGGAATCTTATGACAAATACAGGGAAGCAGTGAAAGACAAATTCAACAAAAAGCCTTAAAAATCATGGAAGTTGTAACCCCAAGAGGTGCTGGTAAAACACACCTCCTGACATGCCAGTATGAACTCCTCGAGAGTGACAACTCCGTCTTTGTTTCTGTCCATTTTCTGTGTGATAAAAACAAGGATTAAGCCTTTTCCAACAATGTGTAGGTCGAATCTTCCACGTTATCACAAATAATCACATTGGCCAGTCTTTCAAGCAAGATACTGAAATGTGTTTCAATGTACCTCGCCCAATTCGTAACTGTTAACTTCCAAAGGTTTAGCGCTGTTGTTTTGCGTTTGTAACTAAATGAATGTTTCGTGTTTGCGTACGCGTTTTTCAGTAACCTGAAAGAAAGCCTCGACATGCTGCCGTGGCACGTCGCCCTTAAGGGCCGGATAGGTGTACTTCCCCATCATGTCATAGATAGCTCTGACGATCTCCGTCATCTCCTAAAACACGCAAAAAAAAAAAAGTACTTTAGTACAAACAGACAGTAAACAGTAATGTATGGGTGAGAAACATGTAAGAAGTAATCTGACACAGCCGAACAGGTTTTCGTCTGACAATTTTAATAGCTGCATTTCTGTAGCAGGATTCAGTTGCTCACGGCTGCCAATCCCTTGCAAGTCTCTGTATTTCCTGTTTATCATGATTTAATAGACAAATTGCCTCATCCAAAAGCTGCGATTCCGTCACCTTAGGGGACTGTAAGCTAACGTGCGAGTGTTCATGCTGTACGGTCCGGAAGCACAGGAGCAACCAGACATGCTGAAAATATTAAGCCGCTAAGCAGCTCATATAACGTCCTATAGCACACTCTTGAGTCTTGCCAGTGACGGCTGGTAGGTAGACAATCACCGCTAAAACACATTCGCACTAGGAGACAAACAGACAGTCTCACACACAGCATTCCTGCTGACCAGTTATTTTACTGTCTCCTGAAAGAGAAAGCCCACCTCCTTGTTGATATAGCCATCTCTGTTAATATCATACAGGTTGAAAGTCCACTGTAACTTCTCCCTCACAGAACCTCGTAATAAGATTGACAGTCCCATCACGAAGTCCTGAGAGTCACAGGGGAGGAAAAAAAAAAAGTACAAAAAGACAGAGGGATTTCCATTTGTACACAATATACAGAGCATACAGTTATGGTCAGAAGTTTACATACACTCATGGGCATGAATGGCATGGAAATTTTGGGCTTTTAATGATTTCTTTGAACTGTTCTTTTTCCAGGGTGGAATGAT